>RAKG01000179.1:0-28936 GCA_009802275.1 Neurospora sp. CHS-2018a | reverse complement strand
ATTAGCTTAGTACTATATTTTATTACTTATAAAGATAGTTATATATAGTAAAATCTTAGAAATCTTATATATTTTATTAAATAGTTTTAAAAATAATACGATTTATAATAGAATAACGAAAAATATATTAAATATAATAAAACTACAATTCTATTCTACTTTCTAAAATAAAAACTAAAAAAGAAACTTACAAAATAAGTTTATTAATATTTATAAAATATTTAATAATATAAAAATATAAATAACCTTCTTAAGTATAATACTACTTAATAGTAAGGAAATATATTGTATATTAACATTATAAAACTAGGACTGGTCTAGGACTAGTTTAGGACTAGTTTAGGACTGGTTCAGGACTGGTTCAGGACTAGTTCAGGATTGGTCCTATCAACTATTATTAATAAAACAATTGAAAAAAGTTAAAATTTAATTGTTAAGGACTCCGATATCGGCTAAATTTCATTTACGGTGTGGGGCAAAATTCTTAGCGCTATCTTGGCGCTCCGTATGTGATCCGAGGTCAGACCCATGTGTGAGGTGAGCTAGGAACTCGTTGGCGACCTGCCTGCTGGGATCTGACTTACACGAGGGCATCGTCAAATACCCGACTTGTTGGTTTTCATGGACAACTCCAACGTCTGAGAAGACAATCCAACCAATTTCCATTCATCCATTATCAAAAGAAAGAAATTGTTATCATTAAATATTCTCTCCAACATATCAACTTCTCAGGAAATTACGCTCCCGACTTGGTTCTGCGTCAGCTTACATATTCTTATTCCCAGGTATCGCAGCGGCAAAACCACGCGCTTGCAAATGCAAGATTCTTCAAGTCACAATCGAGATCCGGGTTAGTATTGCCCCTCCTCGTCGCCTGGATGCCCCCCGAAAGGGTATTCACCTGAGGTATATATTCCTCTTACCTATCAGACGTCGAGACTTTGATAGTACCATGGTACAAGCCACGCAACCGGTTTCCAAATCATCTATAAGAAGTAGTGTAGGCCAATGCAGGGTGCATCATGACCGATCATGGCGGCGATCGCTTTTCCAGTTTTCCCTGATTGCACCATTCCATCGGGTTCCCGTCCGACAGTCTGACACACAAAGAGGCGTTCATGTGAGCACGCACACGACCACACACAAGAGATAGACGGACATATGTACCCAACACGAGGTTTGTAGCAGCCGAGGTGGGGAGGGTGGGGGAGGCGGTAGATCGTCGATTCGGAATATTCCTGAAACTTTGACTTGGTAAGCCTGGCAGGCTCAGCTTGGACAAATCTTCGTTAATCAAGCTGAAATCCATTGGATATGTAGGTTGGCACGAGAAACAAGCGCAAGTGAGAGTAGCAACTTTAAGGAAGACCAAAACAGGCTTCTTCTTCGTCGTTATGTGTCGCTATTATGATATCCAAAAAATCTAGCAAGCATATACCGCCGCTAACCCCCTTTTATTCTATTAAGAAAAAGAAAAAAAAAGAAAAAAAGGATACATCCATCACTTCATCAAACCTAAACATACTCCGTCATAAAACGCTTTTAAATCTTGGACTTCTCCGCAAACTTGACCCTCTGCGCCGGGCTAATCAAAGCATCATACGATATGTTAGACAGCGTATCCGTCGGCGGCGCGCCGTGGTTGAACAGACTCCTAAGATCCAGCAAGCCGGGGTTAAGGTCCTCGATCTTGTTCGCGCCGATCAGACGCATATTCATTTCCATCTCGTCCTTGAGCAGCTGCATCGCGCGGTCGACACCGTCGAAGCCGTACGCCGACATGGCGAACAGGAAGGGGCGGCCGATACCGACGCCCTTGGCGCCGAGGCAGAGGGCCTTGAGGATGTCGGTGGCGCGACGGATGCCGCCGTCGATGTAGATCTCGATCTTATTCTCCAGGCCGAGCTCGCGCAGGACCGGCATGGTCTCGGCGAGGACCTCGATGGCCGAGCGGGCGAACTCGAGCTGGCGACCGCCGTGGTTGGACAGGACGACACCCTGCACGCCGGCCTCGATGGCCTTGATCACGTCCTCGACGCGCTGGACGCCCTTGAGAATGATGGGCATCTTGGTGATGCTCTGGAACCAGGGGATGTCCTTCCAGCTGAGGGCGGGGTCGATGAAGCTGCTGATGGCGCGGGCCGCACCCTGGTTGCGGTCGGTCTCGTGGCCCTTCTGGACGTTACTGCCGTCGTCGGTGAACTTGACGCGCATGTCCTTCTCACGGCGACCGAGCTGGGGCGCATCGACGGTGATGAAGAGGGCCTTGCAGCCGCGCTTCTCGGCGTGCTTGACGATGCGTTCGGTGATGGCGCGGTCCTTGTTGACGTAGAGCTGCAGCCACTGGACCTGGTCGCCCTCGGCGGCGTCCATGATCTCGTCAAAGGCGCAAGAGGCGAGAGTGGGGATCATCTGGACGACGTTGTGCTTCTTGGCGGCGCGAGTGAGCAGAACCTCACCCTCAACGTGGCCAAGCTTGCCGAGGGCAGTGGCGGTGACGTAGAAGGGAATATCAACCTTGGTTCCGAGCATCGTGGTGCTGAAGTCGACCTTCTCAACATCAACCAGGACCTTGGGGCGGAACCAAATACGGTGGAAGGCGGCGTGGTTTTCGCGAAGAGTCTGGAGCACATGAGGTTAGCAAATAGGTCTAGCCACAGATAATCCAAAGAAGGGCTGGAAACAAAAGATAGCCTTACAATCTCATCATCCGCCGCGCTAGAGTAGTAAGCCCAAGCGTTCTTCTTCATAACTCTCTTGGCCACAGCCTCAAAGTCAAGCAAGTTGTAGCACTGCTCGAGCACGGGCATCTCCTCAATGCGCTTCAAGCGCTCCTGCTCCTCGGGATCGACCTCGGCCTTCTCGGTCACGACGGTGGACATGTCGACGGGGCCCAGGTGCTTGTCCTTGGCCAGGTACTTCTCGAGAGTGTCTGGGGGATGGATGGGATCGAACTCCTCGGTAGCGTCCTTGCCGGCATACTTGAGGATAATCTTCATGCCACCGGGGTGCTCGGGGAGGAACTCTGTAATATCGTAGGCCTTGCCGTGGACAATGACCCAGCAGTCATCCTTGGTGTTGTGCTTGGCGACCTCAACGCCGGTCAGTGGTGTTTGGGGGGCCATTTTGACTAGTGATGTGTGGTGGTTTCTGTCGACTGGCTTCGTCCTGTTGTTCCGGGTTTGCTGTATATAATGTTCGGTTCTCAGCGCATAAACCGGAGGAGAGGAAGATGGGGTGGTGGTGTTGGTGGTGTGACTGTTATTTCCGCTAAACGATTTCCGGGGCGGCGACAACCAACTACGTCAGACGAGAAAAAGCTTGGCAGTGAAGCCGAAGACAGACAAGCAGTGATAATGAGGATGAGAGAAGACAAAAAGACAAAAACGAGGCAGGGAAAGAAGACGATATAAAAGATGGCAACGCCGGCTAGATAAGCATTGATCGGGGATGGAAATACGCGAGAGAGCGGCACTTGGCGCTTTGGGCCAACACTTCAGCGGGATCCAGCGGGACGCAGACGGCACCAGAAGGCTGCGAACTTCGGAGGCCCTGGGCGATTCCCGGCTAACTGACTCCGATTTACCGTTTCGGAGGCCCTGGCGATTCCCCGGCTAACTGACTCCCGTCCGATTACCAATCGGCGGCCCTCCAATTCCAAATGACCCCAACTCCCGTCGACGTCGGGTGTGGGGAAAAGCTCGGCATCGGCTTCAAACGTGGAGGTGCGGGGTCGTCCTCCAACAGGGGCTGGAACTTCTAAGCGTGGGAGATCCGGATGGGGCCGCGATAACAACCCCACACTGCTCCTCTCATCCAATCCGCCGTCCGATAACAAGCGCCAGTTAAAAACTTTGGCGTCTGGGCGTCATGACTTCTGCCAGACCCCCCCTCTTACAAAACAAACCCCTGATGAAGCGTCGAGGCAGATTACATTGCAACAGATGAACACTGGGAACTGGACGAAATCAAAACTTAACAAGTATTTACGTGCTAACACTATTCTCTACTGTGTTTTATTCTTCCTTCTCTGCTGCACACCTGCGTTAACACCTCGCATCACAGTTTCACCCACGATCGCCGTCATCCGATTCATCCAGGTTTTCCTCCCGTCTCCACCACGAAATGTTCCCACGTTGAAACGGAACCGGTTCCACCACCACTCCGCATTCCAAGACCTCCCCACACATATGCCGACATGGGACAGTCTTGCCTTGGTGGTCGATCGCTATCCATCAAATTTGGCAAAATAACACATGAAAGTGTTTTGTGTAGCCGCGGTCTCGGCCTAGTTTTACGACTTGGTCTGGTTGGCCGCCGCCACCTGCTTTCAATGTCAGCCTCGAAGTTTCACCTTTGTGTGCGCTCAACTGGAACTTCCAGTACTTCTTAGGAAGTCAGGGAGTCAGGTTTGTTGAAGCGTGCTTCAACTATGCAGAGGTGGATGACTTTCACAGTCTAGGGTGTCACATCGGGACCCACATCTACCGAAGCGGAGTTGAAGGACGGTTCGTCTATAGCTAGACGTTCGCGCAGATAGTTTCCTACGCTCTCATTAGTCAATAGGGTGTCACGGACCAACAACTGGTCAGGGCGTCTTGCTAAGCCCTTCTCTCATTGGCTACTTCGTGCACCGTATTTTTGACAGTCTGCGCCAGAACGCACTGGGTCCTGCTATATTTGGGGTGAAATGTACGGTCTTATTTACCAACGGCTGTTAGACTAGTTTAGCGAGCCTCTAGTAGCCTAGACCAGACTGCTAGCTAGACCCGTACTGACTATTGGTACCCGTACTGATTAACCGTTCGTCGCACCCAACGCTATTTAACTTCGACCTCGACCTCAATCTCAACCTCACCCTCAACCTTCAACCTTACTGCTATTAATAATATCGTAATTCTATCTCCAACCTCACCGCCAGAAGCAGTCGCGACGAGATTAAACGCGCGCATTATTAGCTGTTAAATCCAGCCGGCAAACGACCGGCAACCACCCCCGCCGGGTATAAGAACCTCGCCTCCCCTAATCTCTCATAACAGACGCTCAACCTAAATGTCAGCCCACATCCACTTCCCCGCTACATGTGGCGCAGTCGTTTTGTACCCTGTGGGTCCAAAGTTCTGAGAGAATGAGACTAGCCTCCCCCTATCTCTCGAGTCTCAAACTCTCCCCTCTACTTTTCTTTTTAAAAAGTAGCTCTCGCCCATCTCTCAGATCCAAATTAAGTTAGTTCTCCCCTCTTTTCGCCTCATTTCCTATCTCTAATATCATCTTTTCTAAATTTAACTGGCGACCGTTTGACCGGCGACTGTGCGACTGTATAGGGGATTTCCTTTATCGTTTGGGGGTTTAGTATTTCTTTCTTTCCTTTCGTTATTATAGATATACCTATAAGAAATTGCAGAAAATGCTATTAAGATAAACCCGTCGCCCAATTCATTAATAAAAGAGATGCGATTAAGTTGGTATAAATATATAAAGTATACTGTAATGTACGTATTGAGGTAAGTATCGCTATCGTTATTTATTATCCGTTCCCCTCGCTAATTAACCGGTATTATCTATATAATAGTAAATCCTTTAAAATACGTAAATCCTACTATAAACTTAATATACCGTATCGTTCTACTATTTACGGGTAAATAGTACCCTTGAGGGTTAAGATCCGAGCCGCGGGGGGTTGTAGGTGCGACTTAAGTAGTATCGATTGGCTAGCTTCCTTTCTTCTTCTTCTTCTCCTTTTTCCTTTTTCCGTCTTAAATATCTAATATTTATAATAATAAACTATACGTTGTAAGAAGAAAGATGCTACCGAACTATCCCCGCCTCCCGACCGACGCCCTGCGCCGATACTGCTACTTTAGTATTAAGCAATCCCTCCCTAACTAAAGCCTTTATTACCTCGACCCTAATATTAATATTGTAATAAAGAGTTCGATAAATTACCAGAACGATTACTTTAACCTTTTCAACCTATAGTACTTCCTATGGCACCTCCTATGGCACCTCCTATAGTACCTCCCATAGTACCTCCTATAGTACCTCCGCCTATACCTCCCGGTCATTTGCATCCTCTAGCACCTGCTCCCCCGAGATAGTAACCGGTATAGTAACTAGTATAGGTATAAGCACAGGCACAGGTATAGCAGAGGATTATCGATGTAGAAGGGTTTGTTTAAGTTTAAGAACGTATTATCCGTTCAATTATACTATTCCTCTATAGAGGAAAGAATTTATAGGTATACTAGTAAGAAGAAAAGAAGTATATAATTATAGCTAACGTTTTATAGGATTCCCTAGAGACCGCTAGAGTACGTTACGATATTACCTAAATCTAGCGTAAATATCGTTATCGCCGTCGTAACAATCAAATTACATCTATTACCCCCTCCCTCCAAATTTAGAGGAAACGAAACCTTGGCCTCGATAATAATAATCTCGATAATAATAATCTTAATAATGAGGATAATAATAACAATCTCAATAATAATAATAACGATAACTTTAACAATAACAACGACCCTAACCTAGACAACGACCTTAACCCCGACGTCGACCATTTCTTCTACCCAATATATAATATCGCTCGAGGTATTATAAATAGGCATATCGAAATTAGGTATTATATATACTATAGAGTAGGTGTACTTTATAGGAATACCGACTTCGAGAACAAGTTTTATTTAGGTTATCGTCGGGTATTTATACGTAGTTTATTTTATAATTTCGACGGCAATGAATTCGAATATTACGATCTATACCGTAAGGAGGAATAATTACCTTCTAATAGACTACTAACCCCGCGGCCTCTTTAACCTCGCCTACGTCGAGGTCCTGCCCTAGGGTAAAGAGACTTGCTACTACTAGATTTCGAATAGTTAGTACCCCCTTCTCCTCTTCGACTATAAGAATTCCCTAGCCTTCCTAGTATTGAATTTGAATAGGATCCGCTATATAATAGACCTAAAGATCTCCTACGAATAGCTATTCTTTAAATTGACTTCGAAAGAATTAAAATATTTAAGGAAGCTAAAAGAGGCGATAATATAGAAAAATACGAACGATATAAATAAAAATGGTTTAAAATGTATATAGATGATTGTTGTTGTATATATTACAATAAAGACGATTAGAAGGCTGTCGGCGATCCTTTCTTTTTTAACTATAATAATAACTTCGATTTTAAGGATGTTCCCGACTTCCTTCCAATACTTAATTAAATCGAAGAACAATTCATCGTACGAATACATATCTATATTAATATATAGGTTATTAAAGGTTCTTAGTATAAATATTCTAGCTATATTATTAATTTTCTTTGTAACGTTAGTTATATCTATTACCAATTGCCTCTACTATTACGAGACTTCGATATTATTATTCTTCGCCCTCGTAGAGTTAAAGATAAACTTTATATCGTCCGACGCATTAAATAAGTTATAATAATCAACCTAAACAAACTTCGTATTTAATTTAACTATTTAAAGGAAAAGTACCCTAGATATCGAAATATCGAAATTATTGAAGTTCGATTTAAATAGTTGGCAGTACTTCCTAACGGTAATATATACGACGAATTAATTATTTACGAAATTAACCCTAATAACTTCCTAAATAATTATAATTTCAATTTTAATAAAGATAATAATAAGGATAATACTTTTAATCCTAAAGTTGCCGCTCTTCCTAACTTTATAACTAATTAAATAGATATAAAATAATTTTGTTAACAATTGGAGGTAGGAGAAGGCCCGGGTATCGGTCAAGCCCCGGCCGGTTAATAAAAACCCGGAAATATACTATTCCAACCCGTTCCCGGCCAATATCCCCCAGTTCAACCCTTTATCGAACCCGGCCTATTACAGAATATTCTAATTAGGGAATAGAATAGATCCTAACGTATTCTATTACTAATATTCCTAATTCTCTACCTTAACGGGAAAGCCGATTTTATTGAACCTTATATACGTTCTATCGAATTCCTAGAATATATTCAATATACTTTGAAATAATATAATAGCCGCTTTATTCGATATTACTAATTCCTTTTCATCGTATTTAATACTTTAATATATAAGTAAGTTAATGGGAAAAATTAATTCTTTATACGCTCGGGTCGGGGTAGTACAAATAATATATCTAATATTAAAGTATTACGGGAAGCTATTAAATCCGAAGCTCTAAAAGTACGATATTTCTACGATTTAGTCGTTAGATTTACTTATTTAATTAAGGGTATTCGGCCTTATTAAATACATAAAAGCCGTGAATTTCATACTTATATCTAGGCATTAAGTATACCGGCTATATTTATAATATTTAATATAACCGATACTTATTAGGAAAGTTTTACTCGATATATACCCGACTACGAAGAATAGAAGGTAGGCTCTATATAATTTTAAAATACAATTATAAGGAAGAACCTAAAAGAGAACCCCTATATTGCCGTATATTATATCTTAAGAAGGTTCGAGCTATTTAGGAAGTATATCCTACTCCCTAAATTTAAAATTAAAGATTAGTAATATCGTATTGAATTTTAGGTATAAAGTAGTAGTCATTTCTATAGTATTTACTAGATTAATTATATTAATACTCCTAATTTAGTTAATAAGGATATTCGTAAAGAATTTATAAAGCTATAAGGTATTTACGTTACCGTTCGAAACTTAAAACTAGTATAAATCGGTTATTAAGGAGAGGGAGACCCCCTAGCTATTAGAATTAATAATGGTTTTAAAAAAGAAGGTATTTACCCGCCTACTTTTAGCCTCCTATTTAAAATAGTTAACCGAATATAATAATATAACCGTTATATTAATAACTATTACCTTCGTATTAAACGGTTTAATTAAGGTGCTTTTTAATTAGATAATCCGGTATTTAAAGTCTATCGTTTCTATTTTCCTAAAAATTATTATCTAAAACCATATTTTACTCGTAATTTCAACCCAAAGTATTAATTATACGATAGGGAACGAAATAATAAGCGTATAAATAATTACAACCGTACTATTACTATAAGGTAGCGTACTAATATAGATATCTAATTATATACCAATTATAATACTATTATTAATTATATCGCTAAATATTATTCGAAGGCGGAAAAGTAGTTAAAGACTTTTTAAAAAATTATATAAGAGATTACTCCTAACGTTGTATTAGAAAACTATATTATTTCCTTTACTACAAAAATAATTAATTCGCTTATTATTAAACGAAACTAGTTTACTCAAAAAATTAATTATCTTCTTCTTAACTTACCCCTTAATAAAAATACTCGAAAAGTTATTAATATAGATTGTCGCTATTTAAATAGACTACTACCGCTAAGAGTATTTATTAGAGAAGGCTAGCCGGTTTAAATATATAACTAATATATTAAATACCTATTACGTCCTAATAACTTTAAGAATATTAATTATTTCGAATAGTTAATTCGGTTTAATACTAAAATTAACCGCCGTCTTAGAGACTGTACTAAGAAGAGGGTATTTAACTATTACCCGATTTTTAAATCTAATATAGAGGATTAAGCCTAGTATAAAGATTAGTATAGGGTTAAATTAATATTATAGTATCCCTATCGTACTTAAATCGAATTATTTAGTATTATAAAACGAAATAGGATTCGGAAGGAGTGGGAAATATATTCTAATACATTCTTAACTTATATAGAAGAGTATAAGCACCCTTATAATTACTATAGTAAGATTCCTAATAGCGAGCTTAATAATAAATTCGAGCCATTAGAATAAGAAGAGAGACGAAGAGAACTATAGTAAGTATTAGCTAAAGAAAGACCCAGTAATAAATATATTAACGATAACGGCAATTTCGGAATCCTTAGCTATAAATAGTAAGATATTTTATACAATTAGCTTCAATATATAGATTATTAAGAGTTGTTAGACGAATAATATAACTATTAGAGTAATAAGAAGGCCGATAATCGCGAGATAGAAAATATTACTAAAATTACTTCTACTATTATTAATAGTTTTAACCCCGCTTAAAAGGTTATATTTAATTAATTTATTACTTATTATTAGTCTATTTTTAATTGTAATAATAATATTTAATAAATTATTCGGATCCTACTACTACTCTTATAGGTTAATAGCCGTAGAGGTACTAAAAAGTTATATCTTATTAAACTTTTATCTTTTAAATTAAAGTAAATAATGGAAGTAAGAAATAAAATTAATTTAATTATCTGTAGTACCCCGATTAGAGTAGTAGCTAATAATATTAACGGCCAGACCCTATATTCCTTATTTAAGCTACCCATCTCCCCCAAAACCGCCGTTAACTAGAATAATCTTCAAATTGCTATTACAACCTTAGAAAGCATCAACCTTATTCAACTATAGGCTAGACTACGCCTATACCGATATTTTATTATTAATAAGAAATTAATATTAGGACTTCGAACCCTTAATTTTATCAACCAACGACTTTGATAGGCCTTTCTAGAATACTAAATTCAATTATTTAGCGGAAGGAGTATTCTTCTATTTAGTAATTTCTATTAATTACCCCTAGTCCTATAGAAACTACTATTTTATAATTAATAAATCCTCCCTACTCTCGAACAAAGGGTTTGCAACTATTACTATATATTCAATAAAACCGTTGAATTATAATAGATTATACGATAATAAAGGGATAATTAATAGGATTTTAGGGATACGCTCGAAGGACTATATAATAATAACCCTATTCGAATAAATTAGAATTTATTATATTTACGGCTAAAGATTATATTAAAGCTTAAAGAAGTTACTTAATTCGAAAATACTTTTTGTATTTACCCCAAGCGAAATAATATTCGTACTTATAATATTAAGTATATAGAGGCATTAGACTAGTTATACCTTATAATAAAGGCTGAGTATAAGGGGTTTAATATTAAGGATATTAATCCTACTAATATTAATAACCTTTAAATCGAATTACTGTTAATAATAAGAAGTAGGGTAATATTTACTAAGAACCTCTAGACCGAAGTTGGCCTAGTCAATAGTATATTAGGGATTATCTTCGATACTACTTAGGATACCAATTTCCTTGCCCGCTAATAATTAATATACAACGAAGAAGATCCGGAAGGCACCCCCTTTATTATATTAATTAAGATGGATTATTATACTAACCCCCAGTACTTCCTTAAATACGGAGAACGGTATTATAATATAATCTTTATATTTAAAATTATAAAGGAGTTTTTATCTTATAGGAACGCCTAATATAAAAGAATATAATTCCCCTTTATCGTTACATATACTATTACAATATATAAATTATAGGGATATATATTCGATAGGGCTGTACTTGATATTTTAAAACGGGATTTCTAAGTTGGATTTATTTATGTAGCCTATTCTAGAGTTAAGACTATATAGGGCTTGATATTCGACATACTATTCGATTTAAGCGCTCTACGAATCGCTTTTAACCGTGCCTTTATTATAAGGCAAGTAGATGAGGTAAGAAGAGTATTAGAAAAGCTGCCAGTCCCCGAAGAGTAAGACTAAATACTAAGAACCTGGGCACCCGGTATTACTACTTCCGAGCCCGGTATGACACCGGTATTACTACTTCCGAAGACCCGGAATGCCGATTATCCCAGCCAGTACCAAATAGCCCAGAATCACTCAGTTTAGATAGCAATTGTATATATACGTGTAATAATAGATATGATTGAGATCCAACTTTGCGTTAATGATTGAGATCCCTGGCGTGTAAGCCGGCCCGGGTTTACCCGGGTCGGGTTTAGCCGGGGAGGCATTTGCTTACGTGATTCGGATCTAAAGCACGCTTCAACTTCCGGCTGTACATTGATGGATTAGGGATCCAACATCGCACTCGGTGGCCGGATTATTTTACTAACCTCGGCGATCAAACCCCGTCCGATCTCAATGGTCTCCGCCGCGCCTCTTTGGCGCAGCCAGAACAACTGCTCCGGAGTCTTGGTCGCGTTCACTCTGGCCTCCTCCTCGAGCGCCTCCCTCGTGATCCTTTCGCCACTGCTCACGTGTCCCGGACCCTGGGCCTCTTCTGTGAGGTCGGCATCATGCCCATGAGAACCAAAAGTCTGCTCAAGCAGCTTCTTGCGCATGGCGTACCGCTCGGCGCGCTCCTTCTGCAGACCGGGGTTGTCCAGCTTCTGGACCAGGCTGCGGACGACCAGCTGCACGGCAAAGTAGATGTGCTCGGCGAAGAGGATAGACAGGAGCAGCGCCCAGCCGGAAATGTCCCAGGGGGTGCCGTCGGGGTTGATGTCATGCTTGTTGAACAGGTAGACCAGAGCGGCGCTGGTGATGCTGCCGAGCCACGAGAGGAAGCCGAGCGAGTTGAGCCAGGGTCCGATAGAGTCGGCACGCCAGGGAACGGGCCGCTGGCTGCCGATGGCAATCTTCATGGCATCGGAGCGGGCCTCAACCCAGTTGTTGACAAGGAAGGAGCAGGCGGCAAGCGGCCAGATGACGGAGAAGAGCGAGAGATAACCGAATTGAACCACCATCTCGCGGTAGTCAACCGTGACATCGTACTCGTCGAGCTCGGCTTCGTTTCTGACACGCTTGAGGAAGTCGGCCTCGTCGGGGTGGTCCTTGATCTGCAGCTCGTGTCCGTTGCCGGAAAACTCGGACTGCACCTCCTGAACCTTCTTGAAAACCTTGCGCTTGGCATATGGCACAATGACCTCGGTCAAGAAGCTGACAATCTGTGCGGTGACGGTGAAGTAGATGACTTGCTTTGTCAGCCTGTCGGGGTTGATTTCCCAGCTCTTTGTGACCGGCTTCTCCATGGTCGTGAAACTCTGGGCGGTGACCTTGAACACATCCAGGTAAGGTACAAGAAGCTTGCCGAATGGGACGTAGACAAAGGCCGTCAAGAAGATAGGGAGATAGGAAGTAATGAAGTTGAGGACAAAGATCTTTTCAATGAAGGAAGCTTGGTGAGCATCGTGTGTCTCGTAGTTCTCTGCCTTGGTAAGCTGCTCGGCGAGGTTGGTGAGCAGTCCCGAGAAGGTCGGCATGAAGATGGTGAGAAGGACCGTAGGCAAGAAGGTCAAGTACTGCTTGAAAGGCCCGGTGTAGATCTCGGTGATGAAAACCTCGATCGAGAAGCAGCTCACAATCAGGCCACCAAGAACGACAACGCAAGCCAGGGCGAACGGAATCTGGAGCAGCTGGCGAGAGAGACGCTTGAAGGGTGAGTACACCCGAACGATCTCACCAGTGACCGGATCCTGAGCTTCCCTTTCGAACTGGAACTGTGGCCTGGGATGCTGGATTCTCGAAACACCGCGAACTCCCCAGCGGACGGCAAGATCGACTTCCTTGGTTTTCCAATGCTCAAAGAAGACCACGGACCAGAGGGAGTTGACCACAGCATAGAACCACGAAAACTTGCCGAGAATGAGCCAGGCGGCAAAGCCAAAGGCAGCCGGGAACAGCAAGAAGGCAAAATAGGACTGGAGGAAGGCGAAGTAGAAGGCGACGCGCTCGCCAAACTTGTCCCGGATGCGGTTCAGGTCCTCCTCATCGAGAAAGTACTTGCTGGACCATGCCTTGATCCATCGGCGGTTGAACGCATGGTCGTGAAGGGGGAAGATGGAGTCGACGTATTTCCACTTGCCCACCTTGGCGGTGATACCAGCGCCGCCCTCGTTCTTTGATTTGGTGATGAGAAGATAGGTCAGTCGCAGCCGTTCGGCCTCGCTCACGGGCTCCTCCTCAAGATATTTGGAAAGATCCTGGTTAGGTGCAGAGGTGCGGACGCCGAAAAGCCAGTCCTGGATACGGTATCGGTAGACCTGGGAAGTGAGGAGCTTCTCAGAAGCGATCTTGGTGAAGACCAGCAGGGATGATTTCCCGCCCGGTCGAACTTCGGTCGCAAATCCGACGGCGGAGAGGGCGTTGATAAGCTGAATGAAAGCAGCCTCAGCTTCCTCTTTCTCTTTTACTGGGCGGATGTTAGTATCGTCTGATCCTGCTGGAGAGGTCATGCCAGGGGCGGACAAACCGGAAGTGGTGGGCAGCTTGTAATGAATCACATAGTCAACACTGCGCTTATGTTAGTCACAGACATAATATCTCAAATCAAAACAGACTATGTGAAGCATCTCACTCAAAGTTAGACTTGGTTCCGGGCTGCGCTTTGTCGTCCTCCAGGTAAAACGACAATGGGTCGGCCATCGTGTCGGTAATTGGCGCTCAGGCCCGCTGCTTCAAATAGGGTAGGGCGTCAATTTAAGGACCGTCGTAGAGAATTTGAGGTTTGATGTATGCCGGTCTATGCGCAATTGAGAGGATGGACGCCCCGATATATCTGGGACGATGATGAGATGACGGCCCAGGTCTGGAGCTTGATGAAGCTTGAACCCTGGAATTCGAGAAAGGGTGATCGACGTCACTGGGCGTCCACCTCTCCCGTTCCACGTTGCAGCACCAAGATCCTGGGCTCTTGGCTCTTTCTCTTACTTGGTCTGTGCGCGGAGCGAACGCCCCCAACGTCAAGAGTGAATGAAACATGACATTCGGAGTAAACATGGCCTTGGGATTATATTCGGCATCTAAAAGCTGTGAGTTTGAGCGTCGCCTGTCTGAATTGCTCTGGCTCAAGAAAGTTCTAGTGGAAAGTGTTGGGCTTCACAGTGTTTGGACATTCAAACTCCTTTCTGTCTGTTCAAAAGTGAAACTCATTTTCGTACAGTATTTGCACAACAAAAGCTTCTCTGACGAAACGAAACCGCTATGGAAGATCAATGTTTACCAAAAACTCGGCGATAGTTCGCTTGAGTCTTGTGTACAACCGATCAGCATCAAAGAAAATAAGCCCCTGATTTTCAAATAAAAGAGGATAATTACGTCTTCCTACGAAGAACAAGACAGGAAAAAAGTACAAAAAAGAAATCGTCATGCGCCAGCCGCGAATCGAACGCGGGGCCCATCGATGGCAACGATGGATTTTACCACTAAACCACTGGCGCTTAATCAGATTTCATAGATTAGCGAGCCAAATCTTCTGCCTAAGTCCCGACGTTTCTGTTCTATGGTACACTTATTATCCCCGTTGAGCTGCGCTGTCGAGCGGCCGTAAGAATTCGTTTTGGTACTAGTTTCCTACCTTCCACTTCCTTTTACACGCAACTAACACTCCAATGATTCAAATCTTACACCACAAGGAGCAGCGTATATATTGTACGTAGCTAGGCGTCGTCACGGCTCCTTATTGGGAAGGTCGTATTTTGCTACCAACCGCTGCGGTTGGTCAGGGGTGCGCGTTGTGATGATGTTGTACTGCTGTTAAGTCCGAGATATATCATCTGGTGCTGTTCTCCTTGCTTTCAAATGAACTCCGTTCTCCTTGACCGGCATTACCCATCACCTCACTGATAGAGCTTACTCCATCTCCATCATAATGCGCGTCTCCTTCCTTTACCTCGCGTTGGCTGTTCCTGCCATGAGCGTGCTCCTTCCACCGACCCACGAGAAGGTAATTGCAGAGAAGCAGAGCAACACTGTCGATGGCAAAACAACCTGTCCAAGCAGAACGGACGCCTATTGCTGCGATACCCTTGATTACTCCGGCTTTCAAGTCGAATGCATTGGTAGGAAATAATGAATCTTTCAATCAAGAACAAACGTCTTTTGAAATCTGAACTGATCACGTCGAATTTCCAGGGCCCGGAAAGGTCGATTATCTCGAGAAATGCTTAGACTATGAGCCTCGGCCGATGTGTTGTTGCGTGTATGAGCTAAAACCCGACATGCCACATGTAAGTGATGATTACTCGTCAAACTCTATGGTTACCGTTCACATGGTGGAGTGGCCATCCCCAAAACAGATAGCCGTTGATTTTGATGTGGACGATAATAACTCGAATTCATGAAAATCAGGTCCCAAGAGAGATCAGCTGCGATAAGGATTGCAATGCGCTAAAGGGGCCGGAGGAGGCCAAGGACAAGGTCATCGGGGACTTGTGATATCGTGAGTGACGCCATGTTCGTTTTCGCCAAACATGTATAAATACAGTCAAGCTCGTTTTCCGTTTCTGGGTCTGGTTCTGGTTCGATTGAAGTCGTCGCCATGTCATGCCGGATCTTGCCGTTCCCGCGCTGTGGATGTTTACATATGTCACCGAAAGGGCGTGTTTTGGGCCTCCACTTTCCGGGTTCCGATTTTCGGCCGGCAGGTGCGGGACCTCCGAAACGGGATAAGTGGATCCGGCTCAGTTGAGGGGTTCTAGAACTGTTCCGGCGCCAACTTTGTGGTATATATCGGGGAGCGGCCGGGCGAGTTTTAAAACATCTGAATCCTCTTCTTGTTACGACTTCAGTTTGCCTAGGTTTTTACGTAAATATACCATATTTCAAAGATGGATTCCCAGGGTTTCCGTGAGGCCGCTGCCACGGCCATTGACGAGAGTGAGTTTTGTGACTTCCTCGAATTTTTCTCGTTATCATCACCCAGCAGACATCTCACTAACACTTATACAGTTGCCGGCTACTATGACAACATTGACGATCGGGATGTCGTGTCTACCGTAGAGCCTGGCTACCTGCGGAAACTCTTGCCATCCGAGGCCCCGGTAGAAGGCGAGGCATGGACTGATATTCAGAAAGACATTGAGGGCAAGATCCTCCCCGGTATCACTCACTGGTAAAGGCCGCCTCACCATGTTCATTTCCTCTCAACAAGAAACAAAGACTGACTATGAAACCAGGCAACACCCGGGCTTCCACGCCTTCTTCCCCTGCGCCACCAGCTTCCCCTCCATCCTCGGCGAGCTCTACAGCGCCGCCCTCTCCGGCGCCTGCTTCAACTGGATCTGCAGTCCGGCCGTGACCGAGCTCGAGACGATCGTGCTCGACTGGCTGGCCAAGGTCCTCGCTCTTCCCGAATGCTACCTATCCACCGGCCCCACCCGGGGCGGCGGTGTCATCCAGGGCTCCGCCTCCGAGGCCGTTCTGACCGCCATGGTCGCCGCCCGCGACAAGTACCTGCGCGAGACCGTCCCTCTCGAGCAGTTCCCCGAGGGCTCCGAGGCGCGCGAGGATGCCATCGCCCACAAGCGCAGCAAGATGGTGGCGCTCGCCACGACGGCCACCCATAGTTCCACCAAGAAGGCCGCCATCATCCTCGGCGTGCGCTTCCACACCATCGCCGTCCACGCCGACACGGGCTACTCGCTCACCGGGCCTGTGCTGGCTAAGACGCTCGCCGACCTGCGCGCCCGCGGGCTCGAGCCCTTCTTCATGACCGCCACCCTCGGCACGACCGACACTTGTGCGGTCGACGACTTTGCCGGCATCGTCTCGGCTCTCAAGTCAGACCCGGTCCACCCGGCTGGCACCCCCGGCGAGCTCTGGGTGCACATCGACGCGGCGTACGCCGGTTCGGCGCTCGTGCTTCCCTCGGTGCAGGAGCAAGTGACCATCTCGCTGATCGAGAACTTCCACTCGTTCAACATGAACATGCACAAGTGGCTCCTGACCAACTTCGACGCCTCGTGCCTCTACGTGCGCGACCGCAACTGGTTCATCCAAGCCCTCACCATCAACCAGGCCGTGTACGGCAACAAGGCGTCCGAGGGCGGGCTGGTGACGGACTACCGCGAGTGGCAGATCCCGTTGGGCCGGCGGTTCCGGTCGCTCAAGATCTGGTTCGTGCTGCGGAGCTACGGCGTCAAGGGCCTGCAGAGTTACATCTCGCGCACCATCAAGCTGGGCGAGGAGTTTGCCGACTCGCTCAAGTCGAGGCCGGATCTGTTTGAGATTTTGACCGGCCCGAGCTTTGCGCTGACCGTGTTCAGGGTGGCGGGTAAGGAGCAGGGTAAGAGCGAGGAGGAGCTGAATGCGCTTACCAAGGCTGTGTGCGAGAAGATCAACGCTTCCGGTAGGATGTGGGTTACCAGCACGGTGTTGGATGGCAGGTTTGCCATTCGTATGATGACTAGCGTGAGCACGACGGAGAAGGAGCATGTTGACCGGGCGTGGAAGATTTTGGTTGAGGCGGCCGAGGAGGTTCTCAAGGCTTAGAGCATGGGTTGAGAGACAATGGTGGGTGCATGGCGCCGGGTAGAAAAAAGCAAGCGATACTGTAGAGGAATAGAACGATGGAGAACGTCAACACAACGTTTCCTTCTAATCAAGCCACCGAGACCTATCCAAACCCCTCTACTACTAGCAATGGCGAACCAAAATATACATAGACGTTAGAATCAGTATAACTCTTTCGTTACACATGAAACTTGGTGCAAATGATAAACCCAATGCAATTCTCATCTTCTACTCACTCCTCTTCCACTCCTCTAAACCAGCCATCGCAACTCAGCCAGGTACCGGCGCTATATACTCGCCCGCCTTGGCGCCATCGTTCTCCTCAACGCTTTCTTCGCCTCCGTCTCCTCAGCCAGAGGCAATACACCCTGCTCCTTCAACTTCTGAAGGAACTCCTGGCCATATTTGTACCCGACCCCATAGATCTCGTCAAATTTGCCAAAGTCTAGAGTTCCATAGTCATCGATAGGAGGGCGCATGTAAATGCATCCAGGCATCGTCTTTGCCCTCTCTAGCTCACCAACGCTCGACACGTACGCAAGGCGGGCCTGGATTTCTGCCAGCGTGGGCGGATTGGGTACCGATGAGAATGGGTTCCAGCGGTTGAAGAATGCCCATACACCAGACAGAGAGTCGCCAAAGGCCTGCGGCGTGTTATCATCAAGCGAACCGACGTCAACAGCGAAAATGACGTCGGAACCGAGAGATTTCATGCGAGATACCGTCAGATTATCGATGTAGCCGCCGTCCAAAAGCATGCTGCCTTCGTCGCACAGAGGTGGGAGTAAACCTGCCAAGGACATGGACGCTCTGATGTAGCGCCATGCGTAACCACTGGTGTGGAACTCGACTCGGCTCTTGCTGATGTTAGTGGTGTTGCAGTAGTATTCCAGCCAGAAATCTTCAATCTGCGTTTTCCCAAAGGTCTTGAAAATTCCGCGGTTGAACTCGTGGCCAGTTGTGTAGGAGGCGGACGGATATGTCAGGTCAAAAGCGAACCTCCACATGCTTGCCATACGCCCAGCGAACTTCTTGGCTAGACCGAAGATGGGAACCACATCCGCATGCCTGGCGTACAACCCGCCGATGAAGGCTCCGATTGATGTTCCTCCGACCATGTCAATGGGGATTCCGGCCTCTTCCATCGCTCTGATGATTCCGACATGCGCAATTCCCCTGGCGCCACCACCACCCAGGACGAGACCCRCAGACTTGCCGCACAACCGCCTCGCCAACCGATGAAAGTCTCCCTTGAACGGAGCATCGGGGGAGTAGAAGGGAACGTGGCGAACTTTTCGGGAGGTGTACTTTTGAATTTCTGCCTGCAAGATCTGAACCCGCTGTTTGAGGCTTGGCCCGAACCGTTTCGTGGGCGGATGGATGGGCACAGTGTTGGGGGTGTATGCCATTTGAACATGGAAGTGACCTCCGTTGATCCACATTCGGTTCTTCAGCCATTGCCTCGTCAGACCAGGGTTGGAGTAACGCTCTTGGTGAACAAGGACCAGAATCTTTCGGGCCGTTGACTTCATGCCAAGCATGAAGCGCTCGTACTCTCCAATTTCTGGGGAGCTGTCCGCAAGGCCGACAAATAATAAGCAATCAGCCTGCGTGATGCACGTTTGGGTCCATGGCGTGTTGACGTTCGYGTCTATCATGAATTAGTTCCGTTTACAGATGGTCACAACAGGCCGAAACGACGGGGTTGAACTTACCAGCTACGTAGACAACAAGTCCATATTTCTCTTCTAGATCGGCGAGGTACTGCGACAGCTTGAGCTTTCCCATCTTGTTGAATGCGTGTTTTCCGAGGTGATTCAGAATTGCTGCTTGGTTCAGACAAGTTGCGCCATTCGGAGGTCCAACTTGTGATAGTGCGTTCATTAACCTATTGCCGAACTCGACAACAGGAACGCCCGCGGTGACAGGTAAGATTGCCACAGTCCTCAAATTTAGAGTCGAAGAGCTCTTGTAGCTTCGAACCACATTATCTTTGAGTCCCATACGTGAAGGATCGTCGATAAACGCCCTCATTCGAGCTGCGATAATCTTGGAAATTTTGATGGTGATGTTGGGATGCTCCTGGGCTAAGCTGTTGAAGAGCGTCCGAGGAAATTTCACCAGTTCAGTTTCACGGATTGCGTGTAGAGTTCCGGTACGTGAGGATTCGGTCAGCACTTCCAGCTCTCCGATACTCTCTCCCTGACCGAATTCGGCTTTGACGTTCATTCCACCCTCTTTCTGATCTTCAACCAGTCTTAATCTGCCATTCAGGACAAGGTAGATAGCTTCGCTCTCATCGCCTTCGCGGAACAAAACCTGGCCGGAGTTGACCTGCACCCACTCGAGAGCAAAGTCAATGTGCAGAAGCAGACGCGGCAGTAACTCTGTAAGCCGCTTGGCCATGGTAAGCAGAACGATGGGATAGCGGTCAACAATTCTCTCAATGGAGGCGAGCGGGAGAAAGCCGACACAGACATCTGTTCTCGCGACAACATCGATAAACGATCTGTAGGAGGAAATGGTACCGACATAACCAGCAAGCCCACCTGGTTTGATCAGAGCCACGCTCCTTCGACCTTGTTTGCCTTTTTTCTGCTCAGCACCAAAGTTGTTGTTCATATTCGGTTCTGGAAAGCGCGACGAGTTGGCTCCAACGGCGTCGGCACCAGTTGCTGAACCGTGGCCATGGTCTACCTTGGCTGATGACTGAAGGAGGTCGTGTGATGAATCGTCGCCCGGAACGCAAATGTCGAGGAAACCATCAATAACATAATAGAGACCAGGATTCCTCTCGCCTTGCTCCACCAAGACAGAGCCCTTAGGAAAGAAGACGATCTCAACCTCGTCCTTCATATCGTGTGCGAGTAGTTGAGGATTGGGGACTGGTGACGATGAGTTAAATCCACCAGAGGTAACTGACTCCGTGTCGTTGTCAAAGGGGTCGAAGGCATCCATGAAGCCAAAAGCAGTGTGGCCTGGACCACCCCTCGAACGTCGCTGGTCCATAGGAACGAATCTTGGGGAAGCTTGCGTGGAATCCGGATTGACACTTCCGTTACCGGTCAGGCCAATGGCCCTGAACATGCATTCGAGCACCGACTCTCGGAACATGTCGTCTTCATCAAGGGCTTCTCTCGTGTCAAGGGAGACATGTGCGTTTCGGGGAGTAGAGAAGGGACTGAGATTTCGCTGTGGCCGAGGAGATATAGCGTCTCGCGCTAGATCAAGCTGCGATGTCGGTCCAGACTTCAACTGTTGCGTATTCGTGAGCAAATCGCCGGGGCTAGGCATGTCGGGTGATGGGCGTTCTCGACGTGCTCCGAATGCAGGGGTCGCGGTGACGATGCTCTGCCGCCTTTTCGAATATGCCTGCAGTGCCACTTCTTTCCGAAGCGAGGCAGCCGAACGACGTCGGCGGGCAGCATGCGCATTGTGAAGAGCAATGCCCTTTTCGACCTCCTTCTCTCCAATTCTTTCCCTTTCCCGCTTGAACTTCTCCTTGAGTCTGTCCAAAGCATCTCCTCTGAGATGATTAGGGAGCTGCCGAACTGTATACTTCAACATGTTGCGCTCCATCTGCAATACTTCGCCGCTCAAACCAAGGTAGTTGTAAGCAGTGGCAAGTGTAACTCTCTGAAACCTCGAAAGGATGACATGAACGATGTGCGCAGTGGCCTTGGGATATATCTTGATCAGACGCCTGAAGGCGCTGGCGGGGATAATGGCTATGGTGGTATCCACTGTCGCTCTCGCAATAATATCGGGATGGGCTGAGGTGGTATTAAGCCTCTTCGGTACCGGCCGGCGGGGTACAGCAGGACGAGCGTTCGCGAGAGAAAGTGTTGGTATCCTCGAAGAATCATGAGCTAGGGGAGACGATGTTAGAGACTCAGCCGAAGCCAAACCAAATTGCATTTCGTGGTTGTCGGAAAATGGGGTACCTGGGATGGACGGGAGGGTATCGTTCGACTGCCGGAAGTTGGCGTTCATAGGGTAACCAGGCATAGCGGTGCCAGCAGCGGAAGGCGTTGGGTCGGGGCTGTCGTCGTCGTCGGTGTCATGCATTTGGATATCTTCGGTAAAGAGTGACATGATAGAGAAGAGTGATGACATGGGGGCACCGTTTCGCACTTCGGTCAGAAGCTGGTAGCGCTGGCGACCCGGAGCAAAGCCTTCCTCATCGTCGCTCTCGAACGAAGGGCCACTGGCTGAGTATCGACCATCTCTGGCGGATTTAACAAAGATCTCCACCATACCGTCGACCACAAGACAGAATCCTTGTTCTTCTTCGAGGTTGAGGGTTTCGCCAGCGATCAGCTTCCTCGTCTGCATGCTGCGGGTCAGTTCATGGAAAACCGGCCTTTCCAGATAACCAAAGATCTTGATGGCGCTGAGGAACTCGTCAAAGTAGCTTGCTAGCCCGGACTTTACTCCCTCCTCCTGTGTTTCGGGGAACAGGTCAACGGCTGGCTCTTTGCGCTGGGGCTCGGGAGGAAGCCGTGAGTACATGTTCAAGTAGCGATATCTGACCACCCAGGTGACTCCTCCCATCATGAACAACATTATAAGCACACTAAACACACAGTTAGATCCACCAGCCTCGAGTCCATGTATACAATATGCGGCTGGCGGATGACTTACAGCGTAGTAGCGTTCATGGTCACAGTCAGACTAGTCGAAAAGATGTTGAACAGGAATGTGGGTGTAGTGATGGTGGCCAGCTTGATGACGAAGTATAGGACACTCGAGATGAGGTGCAAGAGCCAGAGGATGATAGTGAACCATGATGTCGAGGTGTGTTCGGGAACCACACCGCTAGCTTTGACGACCGCATCGCTGGCGAGGGCGACGACAGACGAGAGAGCTTCTGTAGGATCGGCGAGGATCGCGGTCGCAGTCGTGGACGTCGTCTCGGAAAGCACCGAGCTCATGGCGTTGCTGAGGTTGCTAAGAGACTCCATTTTCAGAAGCCTGAAGCATCAAGCAAGCCAAGAGTTACCGGGCCGGTGGTGTCGGTTGTGTCTGGAAAGGAGAAAGTGTGTGTTTTGTTATGAATTCGTCTGCGTCGTCTTCGTCGCGCGAAGTGTAGTAAGTATCGCGGTATTGTCGCGCCGTCGTCGTGGGAATAGTGGAGGATGTTGTCGATCAAGGTGAACCCCAAGGTACCGTCGCAACCTGAACAAGGTGTGCTGTCCCCTCCCCGATGCCTGTTGTTGAAACCCAACTCTTACTACCTTGTCTGCGGTATCGTCGCTCGGTTCTTTGTCATGTCGGTTTAAGTCTTGTCACCCGGGACGGAGACCGTCGAGAAAAGGAAATAGGTGAGATTCTCCAAGGAGACCTGGAGACATGGGCGTAGGAGGTTCGGGTGATGATGGTCGGCCCTCGGGACTTATTATGCGAAAGTTCGAAGGTTGACAAGCAAGGTTCAGTGGTCGAAGCTCCCTAGCTCGACCATGTCCAAGGAAGATTCCAGGCTTGTCAGTGACTGACCCCACTGTCGGTTCACGATTGACGTCGTTGTTCCTGCCCATTGAGCTGGCGCTCGGCACAGTGGGGTTCGGAAGGGCAGGTGGGGTAACAGAGAGGTACCTGCCGTGCCATTGTTCCCACTGTGCGCTTCCTCACCCCGACCGCAAAGAAAAGATGGAGCCGCGTCTTGCCGTCACGGTCAGAACGTGAAATTCACCCCTCAATCCCGCCGCACCAGCCACAGCCCACTTTCGTTCCCCCAGTGCCCCGCCACTTTCGCAGTCTGTCTGCACGTAATTTTTGGTTGGTACCCGAAAAATACTGCGACGCATCTAGCTGACTCTTGAGTCCTTTGAGCCTCTCTCACTGGACCCTCTTTCGAGAACCCGCCGCCGCAACCAGGACTTGAACTTCCAGAGGACCTTTCCCAGCTGTGGCCACTTGCAGCGTAACTCGGTCAATTTTCTTTCTCGGTCATCAACCCCTCCAGACCACCCACTCGAAATCCATCTCGCCCATTGTTGCGAACCTCGTCGCCGACATCACCCTCCCCCTTTCAACACCACCAACACCACTTATTTTCCCGTTTGCCCCGCCCGGGAAAAGGCACCAGTCGCCAAGATGTCGCTCTCAAACTGCCGTTTCTACGAGGAGAAGTATCCTGAAATCGACTCCTTCGTTATGGTCAACGTTAAGCAAGTACGATACACTGGGGTCCCGGTGGTGCGCATGCGCATGTGAATGCGTCAGAGCTGACCCCCAGATTAGATCGCCGATATGGGCGCCTACGTCAAGCTTCTCGAGTACGACAACATCGACGGCATGATCCTGCTCTCTGAGCTTTCCAGAAGACGTATTCGCTCCATCCAGAAGTTGATCCGTGTCGGTCGCAACGAGGTCGTCGTCGTTCTCCGTGTCGACAAGGAGAAGGGTTATATCGATTTGTCCAAGCGCCGTGTCTCCCCCGAGGATATCGTTCGTTGCGAGGAGCGTTACAACAAGAGCAAGATCGTCCACTCGATTATGCGCCACGTTGCCGAGAAGACTCTCGTTCCCATCGAGCAGCTCTACGAGACAATAGGATGGCCCCTCAACAAGAAATACGGCCACTCGCTTGATGCCTTCAAGCTTTCGATCACGTACGTCACTCCGGGAAACAGGCATACAGTGGCGGGACGAATGGCAGTATTGGACAGGATGCTGACATGGACGTGAAGCAACCCCGACGTCTGGAATGACATCCAGTTCCCCACCGAGGCGGTCGCCGAGGAGCTCAAGACCTACATCAGCAAGCGTTTGACTCCCCAGCCTACCAAGGTCCGTGCCGATGTCGAGGTTACTTGCTTCGGCTATGAGGGTATCGATGCTATCAAGACCGCTCTCCGCACTGCGGAGGCTCGCAACACTGAGGAAACCCAGGTCAAGTGCAGACTTGTGTCCCCCCCTCTTTATGTGTAAGTCTTTGCAAGAAAGCGTCTCGCAATTTTGAAGGAAGAGTGGCAGCTAATAACCCTATACAGCCTTACCAACACCTGCTTGGACAAGAACGCCGGTATTGCCCGCCTTCAGGAGGCCATTCAAGACATGCGGACCAGCATCGAGGCTGCTGGTGGCCACCTTGTAGTGAAGATGGAGCCCAAGGCTGTCACTGAGTCCGATGATGCTGAGCTCCAGGCTCTCATGGAGAAGCGTGAGCGCGAGAACGCCGAGGTCAGCGGCGACGAGAGCGTCAGCGAGTCCGACGACAATATTCCCGAGACCGTCTAAGGCGCCTCTTTATTTTGCAACCATTTCTGAACGGAGCTATTTTTCAGGCTCATTGGGAATACTCGACACTATTTTGAGGAAAGGTTTAGGGATGCATGTATACAGTTTTTGCGACACAGGGCTGGCGTCTAGGGGATACAAAAGTCCTTCAGGCGGTAGAGGAATCAACCGAAAGATTGCATCAAGCGCATGCCTAATGAATGTGAGCGAGGGACGAGGATTAATGAACAAAGACACTTAATATCGACCGTCATGTTTTGGATGCACTTGGTGTACTATATCTAGGCGCCCGAGGATATGCAGCTACCGGGGCCGATAAGCGATCTTATCGTTTTCTTATCGCCGCCTGCCCGGACTTTGTAGTTTGGCTGCAATTATCGTCTCCCCATCCAATGTTAACGTCACAGGCTCCGTACTGCTCACTGAGCCCGTTGAGGCGCACACACTCCCTCACACAGCAGCATTGCAACTTTTACAGCAAAGAGTTGCAATACATTGACAGTTTCGATAGCTCGACAATTCGCTTGGTCAGATAACGATGGCGGCGCGATGGGGAGCAGGAATGCGGAACGGATTCCTCGGCCAGTTCTCACACTACCTCATCCGCTACGCAACATGGATCCCTCCATTGGTGGTCTTTAACGGTTGGGTTGCTGAGATCACACAAATCAATGGTCCGTCGATGTATCCGTACTTCAACCCGCACTACAATGAGTCAACGCGCCGGGACATTGTGCTGGTCTCTAAGTGGTACCCGGACCGAAACCTCAAGCGCGGCATGATTGTGACCTTTAGGTGAGACCCAAATCTCATCCTACAGCTTCTGGCGCCGCACTTTGGGCACCGGTTGGGAACCTGAAAACTAACTGTAACCCAGAAACCCATTGAACCCAAAGGGAAAGGTCGTAAAAAGAGTAGTCGGAATAGCAGGCGACGTGATCCGTACAAAGGCGCCTTATCCGCATGAATACGTCCAGGTCCCAGAAGGGCACATTTGGGTGGAGGGAGACGGCGACAAAACCAAGGACAGTAACTACTACGGCCCGATATCAGCTTGCTTGGTCACCGGCCGGGTTACGCATATCCTGTCGCCGTGGGATCGATTTGGACGAGTAAAGTGGTGGGAGCATAACCTGCGACCGGGTATCAAGAAGGCACGCCATCTATTGGAGTGAGCCAATCCTTGAGGATGCCCGCCTTTTGTTTGCGTGAATGGCTGCACACGCAGTTCCTCTGGGTTGACGATGGGATAAGATGCTTGTCGTTACAAACGTGAGTGGGAAAAGACGACGGCGGCAGAGGAGCAAAGGAGGAAACAGGATCGGGTTGACTGCTGGACCGCAGGCCTCTGTTTGTTTACTATGTCTCAGGGGGGGCCGGTTGACTGCTGTACAGAATATTCGAGGGGTCCGATGTTACGTGCGGGTTAACAAGACGCACGAGCCACATCGATTGCTGCATGAACCCTGCAACGGTGCGCCCGAAAAAAAGGTGCGGTGCTTTCGCCGGATAAGCCAGTCTTGGCATTCCCAAAGGCGCAAAGGCGGCCTCGAAATTTATCAAGAAACTTGGATCCTCTCGCATCCATATCTCAGTTGCCCCATGAAGCTTGCGCGCCATTGCCCGCCGCGGTTCTACAAACGACTTGGGGGTTCGCCATTGAACATCGCTGCCCGCACCTAAGGCGGCGGAACTCCCTCGCCCTCCCTTCTCCTCCCAAAAGGGCGATGGTGCTTGGCTTCGAGGCAGCCAGTACGCACCCTCTGCACCCTACCACCGCTTCCACTTCCACATCCACAATTGCGCCGTCGTCGTCACCGTCTTCGCTGTCGCCCACGGCCGTCGCCGACCATGGACTTACACATCAACAGGGCTTTGGGACTATCACCGAAAAGGACTCGCCGCGTAATATGACTCCTGACGATGGGGATCTGGAAAGGCGCCCGCCTTTGCTGCAGGTATGTCACGGTCTTGTCCTGGGTGAAACTCTGCGCGCCATCATCGCCAAACCTCAAACTGTCGCTGACCACCATACGGTAGTGCATGCTTGCAGGCGGCTTAGGAGGGACAAGTGGCGACATGCTCATGCACTCGCTCGACACGGTAAAAACTCGACAACAAGGCGATCCGCACATTCCGCCGAGATATACCTCGCTGGGCTCATCATACTACACAATCTTCCGACAAGAAGGCATCCGACGGGGCCTGTACGGCGGCTGGCTCCCGGCCCTCTTGGGATCCTTTCCCGGAACCGTCTTGTTCTTCGGCACCTACGAATATAGCAAGCGGCACATGCTGGACTATGGCGTTCAGCCCCATATCGCCTACCTGCTCAGCGGTAAGTCGAAGGGGGAAAGTCGGCAGACGGGGGTTAAGCTCGCTGACATAAGTTGCGATTAGGGTTCCTCGGCGACTTTGCCGCGTCTATCGTCTACGTGCCCTCGGAAGTTCTCAAGACCCGCCTTCAACTTCAAGGCCGCTATAACAATCCCTACTTCGCCTCTGGATACAACTACAAGGGCATGACCGATGCTGCCAGGACCATTGTTCGCAGAGAGGGATTTTCGGCCCTCTTCCACGGATACAAAGCGACTCTTTATCGGGACATGCCCTTTTCCGCCCTGCAGTTCATGTTCTACGAGCAGGCTCAAAGCTGGGCGCACAACTGGGTGGGAAGCCGCGACATTGGGTGGCAGCTGGAGCTGTTGACGGGTGCTGCGGCGGGAGGTCTTGCTGGTTCTATTACGTGCCCACTCGATGTCGTCAAGACCAGACTTCAGACCCAGGTCGTTCCGGACCCCACAGCATCGCCGATCGGAGGCGGCTCAGCGACAACACAGGCGTCCGCAAAGGACGGAACTATCAAGATGTCCGGCACCACGGAGAGCTCGACCCAAAAACTCCAGAAAAGACTAATATCTACATCATCGCCATCAACCCACACGCCACGACCGGGAGCTGTTACCCTGGACACGTCTTCGGTATTCACGGGGTTGAGGATGATTTACCAGACAGAAGGCATTGCCGGATGGTTTAGAGGCGTCGGACCCCGTGCAGTCTGGACCAGCATCCAAAGCGGCTGCATGCTGTTTTTGTACCAAGCGATTCTGCGTCAGTTGGAAGCTCATATGCCCGCGGAACAGGAACGTTCAGAGGTGGCCTAATGCTGCATCTCTGCTTAGCGCAAGATGAGCGTTATTGTATACCGATATCTAGACATGTTGGTTGTATTCTATCCGCGATGGAGATGGCGGCAAGGGAAAATATCAAAGAGGCGTTTATGGGATGGACGGATTGATGGATAGAGAAGCACAAAGCATTTGTATGAGTATAAGCGATATAGACATAGACCCGAGCCTTTTTACGTTGGGAACATTGGAATACTCTGCTCAGGTCATTGGGGTGTTTGCGTTAGACTACGCTGTACATATGAAAGAGGGATCATGTCAAAATACCAACGGATTGCCCAATACCGCATTGTCTCGGGCCATCCGTTTTTAGGTTCCAAGGCCTAACTGGCAGAATTTCTGTATCAGGTGCCTTAGGGATCGGGTTATAGTAGAGAAATTGAGCATATGCAATACTAGAGGTGCCTCAAGTGTACAGTTTATGCCTGA
>RAKG01000018.1:600000-932870 GCA_009802275.1 Neurospora sp. CHS-2018a | reverse complement strand
GATAAATTATAGCTCTTGTAGACCTACCGGGAACGCGACATCCTCATCCCCATCCGCATCCCCATCCCCATCCAAGATCCCATCCAAGATCCCATCCAAGATCCCATCCAAGATCCCATCCAAGATCCCATCCAAGATCCTATCCAAGATCCCATCCAAGATCCCATCCAAGATCCCATCCAAGATCCCATCCAAGATCCCATCCCACAGCTTCGTATCACTCCAAGACATAAACTACCTACAACTCAAGCAACCAACATCAACACTAACATCACATTCCTCCCGTCACCCACATTGGGGAATAAAATAAAATAAAATAAAATAAAAATGCCGTGATCATCAATCGCCAACTGTATAAGCAGAGGGGTGGACAGAGTAGTGGTGGAGGTGTTGTGATGACGCGGCTACACTTACACTACTTGTACCGTCTACGGATACAGCACCCGAAGCGTTGACGATGTGGTTCTCTAACTAGTGTACACGGGAAGGTGGATACTGGTTTTGTGCCTCTAGTGAGATGACAGGTTAGTAGTCTACAGATGATGACGAATTTGGGAAATCTTGCGAACTTAACTGATTTGGGATGAAAATCACTGTTCTGGCGGAATGGGGAAGTTCCAGAGATGATACAGGCAGGGCCTTCGTGTCCCGAGAGACGATCTAGGAGCTGGCCACCAGTTTGAACAGGCCTGGTGTGGATATCGAAAGAGTCAACGGAGCCAGATGTCAATGGAGGTGAAGTGACGCGTTGTAGTTCAGGGTATAATATTTCTTTATAGCGACTGAGAAGTATTTAGTGGTAGGACATCAGAGCTTGCTGTTGGTTGACGATGTGATTATTACCGCCAGTACTGGAAATATAACTGATGGCGAGTGGAATGTTATGTGAAGAAGCTATAGCGGATAGCTACACGAACACAAACAAATGGGAATCAAAAAAAGGACACTGGCTACGCAGGTGCTAACGAGAAAGGAGTATTGTCCAAAGAAGCTGATAGACCAAAGGAAACGACACGTACGAATCACACCATATACATACTGTGCGTCACCAGCAGAGCGACAAAATGGCGAGCATGACAAACCACCAAACCGATATACCTATACACGAGGACCAGCCTCCCTACACTATAACTCGAAAAGACAGAAGAGGAACCAACTCACTTCTCATCACTCACTCCTCAGGCTCAGCATCAGGATTACGATCCTGCTGCTCATAATCCTCATCCTCATCTCCCTCCCCACCCTTCTCCTCACCCTTGTCCTGTTCGTCCTCTTCCTCGCCCTGGTTACCCTCCACCACAGCCACAACAGCCACCTCAAGCTCAACAGTCTTCTCGACCTCCTTCTCCTTCTCCCCTCCCTTCTCAACCTCATCCTTCTTCTCAGAAGCAGCGCCCTCAGCCTCAGCCTCAGCCTCAGGTTCAGGCGTCACCTCCTCATCCACAACCTTCTTCTTCCCACCCCGCTTCTTCGCAGGAGCCTTGACCACCTTTTGCTTCTTCGTAGCCGTAGCCTTCGTAGCCCTCTTCTTCTTCTTTGCGGGCTTCCCATCAGGAACATACTCCTCATCATCTTCCTCTTCCTTCTCCTCCTCACTTTCTTCATTTTGCTCATCCTGCTCATCTTCCTCCTCAATCTTCTCCAACTTTCTCTTCTTATTCCCCCCCTTATCGGCACCCTTCTTTCCAGCCACAGGCTTCCTGCCCCCCTCGAGCATCTTCCCCTTCCTTCCCTTACCAACTTGAACACCCACACCCCCACCCCCAACAGGCAAAACGATATTGATATCCAGGCCGCCCTTGCCCTGCCTGGCTGTGATAGCCTGAGTAACCTTAGTAGCGTGTCCAGCAGCGGCGGCAGCGATTTTGTTAGCTCTCTCGGCAATGGCAGCGGCTTTCTTGCCCTTTTCTACGTATGTACCCCTTGCGCTGGAGCGGATGATGAGAGGTTCTGCTGGGGTGGCTGCGGCTGCGGCTGTCTTGTTGTCGTCGCCTTGGAGGTGGGACGGCAAGAGGTGTTGGTACTGTTCGGGGATATCGTACTTGACGTTTCCATTTGCTATGGCGACGCCGATGAAGTCGAACAGCCCTGGGCCGTTTTTGGCGGAGCTTCTGGTTACGCGGGGCATTTTGAGGTTATGGGAAGTAAAGGGAGGGTGATGGGGTGATGATAGTTATGCTGCGCTGTGTAAGGGATGACGATTATTTGCTATGTGTGTGAAGAAGGGATGAAAACACAATGTTTTGACTTGAATTAGTCTTGTTGGGGAAACGAGGCAACATTCACTGAGGACCAAGAGTAACTGAAACCTGGGGAATCAGTTGCATTTTTATTGTAGCCCCCCAGAAGCTCGCGCGCACAAAGCATTGGGATCCTACGATGCATCCGGCACGGGCTCCCTGTCTTTGTTCACACACGGGTGGTAGAGAAAGGTTCGGCCGAGCTTTCTGATGCTCTTGTTGGCGCTTCCCCTTTGTCCGAGGTGGGCTCTTGAAAGAGGCGTTACGTATCAAAGGCAGACTCGGATGTGCTTGGGGCCAGAGGATCATTATGAACGACAATAGTCTGTTGTATTTTTCTATTCGATTGTCCACGACGAGACTCAAAGACCTTTTGAGTGAGGCCAAAGTATGAACTGCGACTACCGGCGTTGAAGAATCCGCTTGGTTACCAGGTCGAGCCAAAGGCATTGTATGAAGTCTAGCAGAAGGCGTACGACGAAGATAAAGAGACTGAGAAATACCGGTTTGGTATCCCGAAGGATGACAATAAGAAACCAAGAGAACGCCAACCCAAGTAGACTTGGAGGAGAAAGAGCGACCGGTTGTAGAATGAAAGAGAGTGTAGTCATCATTTGCCAATCCCTGGTCAAGTGGAAGGTTGTTTCGTAACTCGCATGTTGCATGTTCGCTGACGCTGTTTTCCCAGTCTTGGAAAATACCAGACGTTTGCCAAAACGCTGGTCTTCCTATGGCCCTTCGGCCCTGGACGAATGATTATGTGATGGCCCTGTGCTGTTGCGTTTGTGTCTGTTGCAAATAACCGATATCTCCTTCTTCAAACAAGCAAGTTGGTAATGATTCGTAGCGACAGGAGTGATGCATGCCTTGTCATCGGCCTTTTTCCTGTAATCATCGAAGCTCCAGCAGTACCCAGTAAAGCAAAGTAAACGCATCAAACTGATGGGGGATATGGAGGACACTTGTCAGAAGCCAAAGACGCAGAAGCGTCGCATGGCGACCGGAAACGTACCTGAAAGCGTTTGGGCGGGTGTTTGGCTTGACTGACAACACATCGGACGACAAGCCTTGTCCTTGAAGGGATGCCACCTCCTTCAAAGACAGAGGATCGGCTTCACCAGCAGGTTGCCACGCTGCGGTGTTTTGATGTCAAAGGGCCATGGTGGTGATTATCGCGAGCGGATCAAACATGGTGTCAAGTCGCATGCTGTAACAATGGCGAGTGCAGACGTTCAAGGCGAGTGGAGGAGCTCGGCGAGGCTGAGGACGATTACATGCCGAATTTTGAATTGCTCCGGTGGGGTTGCACCTTGTGTTAAGAATGTTTGCCACTGATGTCTCAGGCATTGGCGTTCACGATTAAGATGCTGAAGAAGGTTGATGCGCTGGTATCATGCTTGCCGACTACGTAAAAGAAACCCGTCGAGATAGGATGCGCTAAGTCGTCACGATATTGCCGCTGGCCGTAAGAAGGCGAAAGAAAAATAATCGTACAAGCGCGGCTTTCATCCCCTCCGTTTTCTGATCCAAGTAGGTGGAAAGAGGAAGAGGGGATGACGGCCTAGACAATGTCGACCAACGGCTGACCGACCATGTTGCCCATACCATGTGATGTCGAGTGTCGCAACCTCCAAAGTGGCTCATCTAGGTAGCCGTTCTGGTGCAAGGTGAACCGCCGGGACAGGGCCAATTACCCTCCAAATATCTGCCGTAACTCCAGCCGACGAATTTTAGGATATCCGATTTTGTTTCCATGCCAAGAGCGAAAAGAAAGAAACAAGCTAAAGGAAAACTGTGCTGCCGATGAAGCTGGAAGGAGAGCGACTCCTGGTGTTAATCAGGTTGTGGAACCTAGATACCGTGATCCTAGCGGGTACCTGTTCAAGTCAGCAGGCATTCACCACAAGCAGGGTTCAGATGTTCGAATATGTACCGTAGGGCTCGCGAGCCTCACGAGGAGCCGGCTCGCCGTAGCTGCTGGTACCGGGGGCAGCGTCGCGAGGAGGACGGGCATCACGGTCGCTGGGACGGTCGTAGCCGCGATCAGCACGGTCATAACCGGGAGCACGGCGCTCATCAGGACCACCGCGGCCGCTGCCACCATAGCGCTCGCCGCCACGGTCATCACGGTAACGGTCGCCACCGCGGCCGTAGGCCTCATCAGCGCCACCACGCTCACGACGATCATAGCCGCGGTCCTCACCACGGTAGCTGCGGTCGTAGCCACGATCCTCACGGTAGCTGCTGCGATCATAGCCACGGTCGCCGCCGGCATAACCGCCGCTGCGGTCATAACCTCTGTCGTAACCACGGTCGTAGCCACGGTCATCACGGTAACCACCGCCACGGTAGCCGCGGTAGGAGTCATCACGACCACCGCCATAGCCGCCGCCGAAACCGCCGCCGCGACGACCACCACCACTACGGTCATCAAAGCGGCCTTCGCCTATGTTTCAGTGAATCAGTTCGAGACTTTTGAGGGGGGAAACGCGGGACAACTCACCTCTCTTGGGAGGACCGAAGTACTTGCCGGGAGTGGGAGTGCGGGGACGAGCACGACGAGCCATCTCGATGCTGAGAGTTCTGCCCTCAATAACCTCGCCCTGCAGGCCCTCCTTGGCAGCAATGGCCTGCTCAGGAGTCACCATCTTGACGAAACCGAAACCACGAGACTCGCCAGTGTGAGGGTCCTTCATGATCTGGCACTTCTCGACTTCGCCGTACTTCTCGAAGAGGCGCGTAACCTCAGCCTCCTCCAGTCTGGGGTGGATGCCGGTGACGAAGAGGTTGGAGCCAGGGTTGCGAGCACCATCCTCTTCTCCTCCCTTGGACTGACCCTCGTCCTTGGCAGGAGCACTGGTGTTGATGTCAGATATTATTGTTTGTATGTTTGGGCCGGATCAGGCAAGCTGTTGGTGCTGCTTACCGGTCGTTGCCGTTGGGAGACATGGAGCGACGACGCGAAGAGTCGTGGCCGTCATCGCGACGCGGCGACGCACTACGGTCGCGGTCGTAGCGAGGGGCGTCCTCTAGATGAACCGGTCAGTTGCTGATGCGATATTGAGGTAGGCAAGCCGTAGATAGACAGAGAGACGGGTGTGTCGCGACGTGCGACAGGTGTGGTGATGCAGGTGAGGGAGGACAGGCTGAGGGCAGGCTGAGGCTGAAGTCGCGACAGACCACAGGCATTCATCGGCATCCGCGTCTGGTGCTGGCGCAGGTGCTGATGCTGACGCAAAGGGCAGGGCAGGGCAGGTAAGGCGATGACGCAGTAAGGACGGGGACATACCATCGAAGCGATCGCCGTTGGCGTTCTCGTAGTCCATGGCAGTGGTGGCCATTTCGATGATTGATTTAGGATGTGTAGAGAAGTTGTCGATGCGGAGGATTGGGGGAGTTAAGGATTTGGGGAAATCCTGGGTATGGGTAATGCAATCCAAGGAAGTTGTTGGAAGGTGCAAAAGTGGTCGAGGCGCAAAAGGCAAACGGGGAAATGTAGAAGGAAGCGGAACCACCAGGTTGTGAAAGTGGACGTGTGCTGGTGCTGTGGACGAGTGGTGGACGTGGGACGAAAAAAAGTTCAATGGAGAACGGACAGGAAGGGAGGGCGTGGATCGATGCGAAAGGCTGGAACGGCCAGGGAATGCACGGTTCCCTTTTAAAATTGATGTCAGATAAATGGTCCTCTCAGCCACTGCAGTGCTTTCCCTTCTTTGCGTGGGCTGCAGGGACACTGTTTGCAAATGGAAATGTGGTGATCTTCAATGAATATCAATGTGAATGAACTTGTTGTTGATGGTAAAGGCGGGGAGCCTGATGAGTGGTGAATGGCAAAAAGTGGAAAGTCTGAATGGTCTCCAGAACAAGAAGGCGAACTGGACGGCGTCGTTGCGGAGAGCACTGGCGAGACTGGCAACTGCACTGGCACGTCCCGTCTCGTCGGGAGGAGGGCGACAACGCGAGTGAGGCGACACGATTGCCTGTTGCTCTCTGCCTTTTCCGCCCGGCCTGTCAGTGACTGACTGGCTGGCTGGCAGCGGGCCAATCTTTGCCAAGACCCAAGCTGACAGGGCTGCTGGCAGTGGCAGAGCAGAGTGTTTCGCAGGACGATGTTGTTGTCTCGAACTTTTTTGCCAGCTCAGACCCACTTTTCCCGCCGTCTCCATCGAATGGCACGCACTTGAAGAAAGACGCTAAGCCTATTTCGTCTCAGTGCAGCCTCGGACAAAACAAATCTGGGGTAGGTCATAGATAAGATAGCACCAAATGTTTGAGTTGTTGACTGTTCATAAGTCGCAGCTCACAGGGGCCCTTTGCGTCTTGTTCATTCAAAACTTCAATTATCAACTCGCAATGCACCCGTTTATGTTTTCCGTACCCCTAAACGCCCCAAGCACACTTTTAGATAAATGAAGGACGGAGTCTGGCAGGTCCCAACCCCCTCCTGATCTCCTCCAGCTGCTCAAGGCCACTCTGATACTTGCCCTTCTTCACCCTCTTCTTTCCGGCCGCCGAGTGGTTCTCCAGGAACTCATCCAACATGCCGTCGAAATCGGCCCTCACGTTGCCCTGAACAGTCGAAACAGCAGAAACACCCGAGACGGAACCCAAGTCGTCCATGTCAGCATTGTACTCCTCCTCCAGCTTCTCGAACCGCGCATCGAGAATGCTCAAAGCATCCGTCCGTACAAGCGCCGAGGAGCTCATCGAGTACATGGACGGGTTGGTCATGGCACCGGCTCTCTTCTTCTTGCGTCCACCCATTGTTGTCGTCGTCCATATCGAGGACTGCATCTCTGATGGCGCTGCCGGGCCCTTGTTCTTCTTCTCTGTCTTCTTGTCCTGCTGGTACTGCTTGAAAGCATCATACCAGTCATCCGATGGTCCTGCTCCTTCTCCTTCTTGCCCAGCACTTGTGTCGACAAGGTCCGGTACTTCGTCGTCGCCGCCCCGTCTGTATTCCTTGCTGGCCTTCACCGTGTGGTCCGACTCCCAGCCATCATCCTCAAACTCATCGTAAGCCTCATCGAACTCGTGCTCGTTGATCTCCTTTGCGTCCTTGGCCAATTCCTGGAAAATGTCCTCCTCCTCGTTGTCCACGTAGGCCTCATCCTCCAAGGCCTCCAGTACTTCGCGTAGGCGAGGGTCCATGTCTGGCTGGAAACCGGCAATGGCGTCGGGTACATCTTGTTGTGCTTGGTAGGTGAGTCTCTGGAGGTTCTTGTTGGGGAGCATCTCCTCGTCGAGCAGATCCTGGGCGCTGTTCTGGAGGTTGAGTTGCTTCAGGGCGTCCTCGAGGGTCGTCTTGCCCTTGCCCTTGTTCTGGTTTGCGACCGGCTTGGCCTCGACGAAAACGGCCTCTCCGGCTCCCGTGCCCAGGTCGCGCAAATGCTGCATGTAATCGTACTCGGTATCGTCGAAGTAGACGCCATGGTTGGCGGCCTCACCCTCGTTGTCACGAATGCTCATGGCATCGGAACCGAGCTCGGAGGCGAGGGCACTGAGACCCGAGGACTTGTGGGCATTGGGGCGCTGTGTAGGGTTCAACACCATGGACGGTGCGGACTCGTCGTGGATAAGGGGATCATTTTGCGGGCGATGCACAAGCGTGAAGTGCGTCGCCGTCTTCTTGTCACTGAACAAGGGAAAGGAGTCAGCACAAGGAGATAAACGTGAGAGATGCTAGTTCTGTAGGCTACTTACATCCACTTTCCCCTGGGCATCTTGGCTGTGGTATGGGGGATCTAATCTGGGTATGGGGAGGATGAAAGGGGGAGGTGATCCTGCGATGGGGGATCTCAAAATGTGAATTGTTCGAAATTCCAGATCAGATCCTAGGAAGTGGAGAGACAACAAGAAAAGGTGAGTGCGCTGAATTGCAGAAGCAGAGGCACCTCGAGTCGCGAACAGATAACGAAGACTGCAGACGGGAACACCCACAGCGGATGACCGATGAATGGTAAAATTTTGGTGGGGCCAATCAAGGTTATCTTATCGGTCCAAGCGGGAAACTGTTAGTGCAGGGTAGCGATCAGCGGGTCAGAGTGCTGCCCCTGCCCTGCCCTATCGTAGCGCAGTATCGTTACCGCATTGTAAGAATTTGCCCCTCCATCTCCAGTCCGCTGGGGAAACATCGAGGTTATCGCAGATTTATCAGCAGGAACTTTCCAGGGTCGGCTTTTGGCAGTTGAATTGCTGGAAACACCCCGCCAACCTCTTGCCTGTTTTCCCTTTTCACAGTTTTTGTTGCGACAACTCAACAAACATCAGTCGCAGAGTGTCGTCGTTGGAATACACGGGCACCTTTTCTTCCATATCCTCTGTCGTCGAAGGAGGATTTATACCATACCACAACCCGAATAGTAAACCGGAAAGACAACCGCCAACATGGTTCTCGCAAAGTCGAAAAAGTCCGTTGGACTCGGCAACACGTTGATGAACGATAGGTTCGGCAAGGGAAAGGGAACCGACCGGAAGCGCGTTTCAGCAGTCACTCGTATCGACCATGCGACCGGCAAGGAATACATCACGAACGACAAGCAGGATGCTGCCTGGGTCAAGATGCGTTCCATCACCGAGCAGGGCGCTCTCGACGAGTTCCTGGCCACTGCCGAGTTGGCCGGAACCGATTTCACCGCCGAGAAGATGAACAACGTCAAGATCATCCATACCGATCAGCGCAACCCTTACCTCCTCTCCGCCAAGGAGGAGCAGGCAGTGCTTGGAAAGCAAAAGGAGAACAAGAGCCGTCTTACGGTACCCAGGAGGCCGCAATGGGATTCTACAACTACTCGTGAAGAGCTCGACCAGAAGGAGCGTGAGAGCTTCCTCGAGTGGCGCAGAGGGTTGGCGGAGCTTCAGGAGACCCAGGATCTGTTGATGACACCCTTCGAGAGAAACCTTGAGGTGTGGAGGCAACTATGGAGAGTCATCGAGCGTTCAGACGTAATTGTCCAGATTGTCGATGCCAGAAACCCTCTCATGTTCCGTTCCGAAGACTTGGAGGTCTACGTGAAAGACATCGATCCCAAGAAGCACAACCTTCTTCTGATCAACAAGGCCGATTTGATGACATACAAGCAAAGAAAAATGTGGGCGAACTACCTGAAAGGCGAGGGTATCGACTACAGGTTCTTCTCGGCTCAATTGGCCAAGGAGATGATTGAGGCGGGCGAGTATGCCGACAGTGATGATGATGATGAGAGTGATGACGAGAGTGATGCTGGCGAGGGTCCTTCTTCGAAGGAGGAGCCCCCCAAGGCCGAGGAGAAGGTATCCGAGGAGAAAGAGGAGGCCAAGGAGGAGGAGCTCACCGAGGAAAACGACCCAGACACGCACATCCTGCGGGTTGATGAGTTGGAGGACATCCTCCTGCAATATCAACCAAAGGATCAGGGTAAGCTTTTCTCCAATCCACAACCATAACGAAACAAATACTAACAGTCTCTCTCCACAGATCGCAAGCTCCAGGTCGGTCTCGTCGGTTACCCCAACGTCGGTAAATCTTCCACCATCAACGCTCTCATCGGCGCCAAGAAGGTGTCCGTCTCCTCCACTCCCGGCAAGACAAAGCATTTCCAGACCATCCACCTAAGCGACAATGTCTTGCTTTGCGATTGCCCTGGTCTCGTTTTCCCCAACTTCGCCAACACCAAGGCCGAGCTCGTCTGCAACGGTGTCCTCCCCATTGATCAGATGCGCGAGTACACCGCCCCCGCCGCCCTCGTCGCCCGCCGCATTCCCCAACCCTTCCTTGAAGCCATCTACGGTATCAAGATCAAGACCAGGCCGCTCGAGGAAGGCGGCACCGGCATCCCCACCGCCGATGAGCTTCTCGACGCCTACGCCCGCCACAGAGGTTACATGACCCAGGGTCTCGGTCAGCCCGACCAGTCTCGTGCGGTCCGTTACATCCTGAAGGACTACGTCAACGGCAAGCTCCTGTACTGCGAGCCTCCCCCGGCCTGCGGCGTGGACGGTCCCGAGTTCAACGCCGAGCTCTACGACATTGGCCATCTGCCCGAGAACCGCCGAGTGGCGATGCTGTCGGCGCTCGACGGCGCTGAGATCGACGATACCGCCACGCTCACGTCGGAGATGACGGCGCTGGCGCTCCCGCAGGGCCAAAAGTCCAAGAAGCTCGACAAGGCCTTCTTCAAGTCCGGCGGCAACGGCGGCCACATTCAGCAGGCCTTCCACCAGAAGTACACCCAGCAGGGTCAGGCGCAGAGTATTGTCAAGCATATGAGTGGTCGCAAGTTGAGGGCGATCATTGCTGCGGAGCAGGGCGTGGATGTCAAGGAGGTGCAGATGGAGATGGGCGGTAAGAAGCACTTTAAGGGTGGTATGGGGTTGAAGGGTGGTAAGGGCAAGAGGAGAGCGGGGAGGAGCGGGAATAATGATGAAGATAACTGAGTGTGTGTGCTCTTTCTTCTGTTGTCATTTTTCTTATCTGGGTTTAGGATCATTCATGTATGGGATGCGGTTGTTTGATTTGAGGTTGAATACCAATTGTTTCTGGCAGTAACACTCTTTCATCTGTGAAGTCAGCTTGCCTCTGACCGTGACTACACCAAAGGCATCTCGGGATCTGGATAGACTTGGGTTGGCACTAGATTGGCGTTAAATAATATTACTCTCTTTGTGTAAGGCATTACTATGTCCGATTACTCCCATCCCAATTCGTATAGACGATCTAAGTGTGACTTTGATAGACATGAAACCTTTCCTCCATCCAAACCAGCAAGTAATCTACAAGCATAAGCATAAAGAGCGAGCGTATAAACAGCCCTGGTACAATCACCCTCCACAATCCATCCTTCCGATATAGACAAGTGGGAAAAAGGAAAAGCCGATGGGCAAAAAGATGATACACACACACACAAGTAAGACATTCCTCATTTTTTGCTTCCTTGTCATCAACACTGCTTCCTTCCCACCTCCTTCTCCCACCACCAACCCTCCCAACCCTCCTTGCCTCCCTTAATAGTTAAAAACCATCAAACTAGGATTCAACACCAAAGGCGTCAAAGCATGACTAACCAAATTAACCGCCAACGGCACAATAGCCGTGAAATCCCTAATCTCCCAGCCCTTCGGCGCCCATTTCCCAAGGTACACCATCCCCGCCGCCACCAGGATGACAAACACATACATCCACTTGAACGTCTTGAGGATCTTGGGAATCTCCTGGAAGAAATTCGAGTTTTCTTTTTCCTTGCTTGTGGCGCCCCATTGCATGTCTATGTGGAATAAGTGGGCGAGTAGGGCGGTGGTGACGTGGAAGGATAAACCGCCGAAGAAAACGGTCAGCATAGGCGTCCATTTGAAGTTTTCGCAGAGCGATGATAGGAGGCTCCGGTCGCCGGTGCGGTACCGAAATACGGCAAGGGCGATGTGACCCATTATGTTGAACACCACCACCAACGACACAAAGACTTGCCAGGAGGACATGTACGCGTGATCGAGGGTGTCGACGAACCAGCCGACCAGGAAATAATTCAGCAAGGTAAGCATGAGTGCCGAGGCCAAAGCGAAGTAAGAGCAGATGTAAGCGAAGATAGAGATCTTGGAGGAGTACATGATGTTACTGCCCAAAAAAGTGTAGAAAAGGGGGGTAAAGGGTCCCTTGAAGATCCAGCGGTGTAAAGGGTGGAAGATCATTTCGGATACGCCGTAGGCGTATTTTTGCCAGCGGGCGATCTCGTCGTAGATGGTCAGCGACACTCCTTCTTGGAATTGCGTGCCGTGGTAGGAGGCGATGCGCACGATTGAGCCCTTGATTTGGAGACGCAGGGCGATGTCGAAGTCTTCGGAGACGTGCGATTCGGACCAGTAGGCTATGTAGTCGTTGGGTTCGGGGACGCCGACGTCTTGGACGGCTGGAGGTGGAAAATGTTAGTCGTGGTCGAGAGGGGAGAAAATGGGGGAGGAAAAGAAATGGAACGCACCTTGCCAGCGGAGAAAAGCGTTGTGGCCGACAAAGGGAGCGACTTCGCCTGATCCGATGGAGAACCGAATGGCTGTGTAGACGAGGTTGGTGAAGAAGGTGATGCCGTTCTCGAAGTAGTCCCATGAGACTTGCATCACACCGGTGGAGTGTTGGACGATGGCGACCTCAGGGGAGAGGAACATCTCGGCGGCGCCGTAGAGGAGACAGTCGACGGGCTGTAGCAGAAGTTCAATGTCAGTTACGTTTCAATCAAAGAAAAAGCGAAGCCAGAGTAAAGTACTCACCACACGGGTATCAGAGTCAACAATCAAGATGTACTCTCCCATCCTGATGTTACCAGCCGCCTGAGCAAGCGGGTTCTCCTCGAGAACTCTCGCCAACGCAGCCTGGTACATCTCCTCTTCCTCCTGCTCGTCAATGAGATCGGTGCCCTCGGCAGCGAACTTGGCGTCAACCATTTCCTGGAGGTACTTCTCGACCTTTTGGGAGATGTTGAGGGCAAAGTTCATGTTGGAAGCCTTCTTGAACTTGCCCTTGCGGATGAAGCCGTCGTCACCGTGTTTGGGGCGGGCAACCCAGCCGATGTGGTTGTCGTGGTAGAACTCGATGCGTTTTTGGGCTTCCTCTTCGGAGACGACGCGGAGACCGTCGTCGTTGATGAAGATTGATGCGGAGCCTGGTTACACTTAGTTAGCTTCGGTCTCATTACCTTGTTAGACGGGGACGGAGACTACTTACCACCATGACTCTCATAAAACGAAATAGCCGCCTGCAAACTCCTCACAGTCGGAATAATAACGCTCTCCATACCCTCCTTATAAACCGGCATCTGAATCGTGATATGCGGCGCCGTGAACCCGTCCATGTACGCCCTCCTCAGACTCGGCTTGATGCACGAGTAGAACCGCGAGTTGGTATGCTGTCCACCAATTGGGCCAACAATCTGGAAAAGGTTCGAGAAGATTACCTGGAAGAAGAACAGACTGACGCACAACAGAAACGGCACACAGACGATCAGCGCCAGACGAGTGTACGTCCCGTCGACGACGCACTCGATCAGCAGCTGCGAGATGTAGGTGCCGAAGAGAAGGACGATGCCCAGACACATGGCCATGCCGACGAAGAAGGCGCTGGTGCGCTGGACGGGCCGCTGGAGCGACTCTTTGGCGTCTACGGACTCGTCCTTCTCGAGCTGTTCGGCGCTGTCGTTGGGGAGGGCGCCCATGTTACCGGGCCCCGGGGTCGATGGCTTCTCGGCCTTGTAGATGGACGTGTTTGTGGAGAGAACCGAGTTCGGTCGGGATGGGGCTTGGAGACGACCGAAGGGTAGTTGACCTGTACCCCAGACCATGGCTAGCATCTTCTCCTCGATCCTGGCGGCGGTTGGCACGATGTGCTGCAGATCATCGTGCCATACGAGCACGATGCCTTCTTGTCGGACCAAGCATGCGTATTGGAACTTCTTGACATTGGCGGGTACCATGCTGTTGAGGGAGTCGGCGATTTGAAGTTGAGAGCCGTCCATGAGCTTGAGTTCGGATTGGTTGGGGCCGAGGGAGGCGAGGATACCGTCGAGCATCTCGGGCTTCATGGTGAAGGCGATGACGAGGTTGAGCCTCTGTACGCAGGCGACAACTGCCTGTGAGAGATCCTCTGGGTATGTGACATATTGTCCTCGGGACTTCTTGTATAGCACTCCGTAACCATTTGGTGGTCTCCTTTCCTTCTCGGGAGGCATCCATCCGGCCTTTTCTATTTGCTTACTGAGGTACTTGATCATCTAGGAGTGGATTAAGTTAGTGCCTATTCTTCCAAAGTTGAGTGTCCTTGATGACTTACTGTCTTGAACCTGAACTCATCGGCATAAGTCACCGGCGTCGACATCCCCGTCTGATCTGAAGCCACTGACAGAGCACTGCCTGACGCATTCTGAGTGTAGAAAGACCCAGGGCCTTGGAGTTCCGAAGACGGGGGAGTATCGGCACCACTGATGGGACCGTGTTGGAAGTTGGATCGTAGTGGTGAGTTGAGAGGCGAAGGGAAGTCTGATGGTGTAGAGGAAGGATTCCTCGAAGGAGGTAGAGGTCGTAGAGGGAAGTCCTTCCCCCCGCTGTGTGAACCTGCCATCTTGATATTAAATCCTTGTCGAACCAGTGACGAGTGTCGATGATGATGATGGACCTCGTGACTTGACGATGACCGAGTGTTAGACCAGTAGCTGAACGAGCGTACGAGTCCAAAGAGAGACTCTAGACCGAGATGCTGATGATGTCTTCCTCGCACATGCCCAAAAGTAGGTGAGGGGTGAGGGTTGTAAGAAATATTAGAATCCTCCGAGTCCGCTATTCTGAAGAGTGAAAGTGGGATGCCAGAGGACAGCAGCGTGAAGTGAGGATATATCGACGAGGGAGGGGCGAGATGGAAGCAAGCGAAAGAAGAAAATAGCAGTGGGGGTTTTCGCTCATGGCGGCACCGGCATCGCCTTCTGTCAATGCACCGGCTGGTCTGGCTCAATAACCGTGATAACGGGCTGGCTGACTTTTTGGTTGGGCGGTTTGCTAGGGGGCAATTCCCTATCATCAGGTATCAATGTCGCTTTACGATATCCCGTATGGCCCACAGACCTTTTCGATGGGAGACCGGGGTTTGTTTTCTCGGCGTAGCAAAGCGAAGATGGCAGCGGTAGGGCAGTCCAGGCAAAGTCCCGTAGCCGTTCCAGCCCATAGGTGACTCTTCGGCAGCTGCCTGTCGAATCCCAAGAGAATCCAGCCCAGTCCACCATGTCAGCCAATGGACCGGGGGATCACAGCTTGGTGATGGATTTTCTGCACATATCCATTATGGGCTTCACGGGAAGGTGGTTGAGTGCGAGAATAGAGCCCAGAGCCCAGCTGTTCGGGTTCAGAGCACTGCATATCGTTCGAGTTCCCACTTGGCGGAACCGCTGTCAAATCGAATGTGGCAAAATCTCCTTGCTTGCAGCTTCTTCGAGATAACTATCCAAAGCTTCCATCCCGAGGGAGCGGGTATGAGGTGCTGACAGGAATGTTGTGTAAGTGCTCGTTTTTCTATGCTTTATCTTAAGCCCTCCGTGTTTCCCACATGCTGCGAGGTTGGTATAGGCACGAAGCCGCCAACACGATTCCGTCAAAGTCTCTTTGCTCCGGTAGCGCCTCACCGTGTGACATGAGGAGAGGGGCATGATTGTGTTGTTCGTTCCATTATTGCTAATATCTTGTGGCTTCGCTCGTGGGTATTGGGCTGGAAGCTGGCCTCGCGTGGTTCAAGCGACGATAACAGGGGCAAAAGAACAGGCTCAACAACTTGACAACGGACAACGCATGGCAACAAACGCCTTTTTTGTTCAAGCGTTTGTTCTTCTCAGCTACCGACGAATCCCGTATGCTATTCCTGTTGTAGAAAGTTTGCTGGGGAGTTGAATATTTGCACAATTTCTGCCTCGAGGTGCTGCTACTGGCTGAGAGTGTTGCCGCGGTGCCGTCGTGGTGGAGGGTAGATCATCAGGGGTAAGGAACGTGCTGGAGAGTGTTTAGAGCCGCCTCAAGAAGCGAGTTATCGAATTGAGTTCCCAATTCGTATTATGAGGGCATGTTTCTACCCGGTGTGGCTTGGAAAGTGAGTGCTGAGTAACCTTGCACCGCTCAACGGAAGAGTGACTCTGGGAGAGGAGGGAGGACAAGGGAGCATCCGGAACAGCGGGAGCATGGTGACGTCCGCACGGTTGGTACTGTTGTCAGAGTACATTTGTGTTCCCATGAGATATGTACCCCAGGGTTCTGTCACCCTGAGCGTCCTGTCAGCTTTTCGGAATCCCTCCTTCACTCGCAAACCGACGAATGATACTGGAGAACCACGAGATGACGAGAACTGGTCCCTGCAGGTCCCTGGTCTGCCCTAGTGGTGGATCTCACAGCGGATCTCCATCTGGGATGACTGAGATGTAGTTCGCTTATCGAGTGCTGTTCTTGATGGTGACTGGAGGGCACTGATGTGACTTTATCCTTTCTGAGGTTTCCTAGTTCTCAGGTCGTTTGTGAACTGCCTAGTTTGAGCCCTTGCGAGCATCTAGACCCCTAAGGACAGGGGGAGTGATAACCGACCCGAGTGACTGGAAGAGGTCCAGCTTCGAACGTGCTGTTGAGGCAGTGCCGAGGATACTGGCGAACAAACACTATTCTTCTGGGTCTAGCCAATTTTAGAAGCGTAGTGCAGCTGCATGATCGTGTTGTTGTACCTATTCACAAACATTGGTTATGTGTGTTGCCGTGATATTTCACCAGTGTTTGCATATTCGTCGGCGTGTCTGTTTGTCCCATTGTTGTTCTCTTTTTGCTTTCGGAATCCGGCAAAGGCTTCCAGAGAATGTTGACATGTATAGCCGCAAGAGCGGCTCGTGTTGCAAGTTGAAATGAACGCACGCCTTTTCTCGTTCCTGCGTCAAGCCGTGCCGCCTTCGAAGCGCTGGGTGGGTGACGGCGAGTGGTGTTGTGAGTGCGGTCCAGGTTCGTGGTGATTGATACCTGTAGGAAAGAGGAGGGAAAGGTGAAGTGTGAACGAGTAGAGATACTTGATACATAGCGCTGTCCCCACTGTAAAGTATCGAGACATGCTCGAAGTGGGTCTCTTTAGGGAAAGTACCGGTACGTCTTCCAGATGTTGCACTAAAGCCGAACACGGCAGACTTCGCGAACAGGTAGTGGAGTTACAGTGGATTGCATCTCGCGCTAACACGATTTAGTCGAAACCTTAAGCCACACAAGCTTTTGAGACCCCTGCTTGTTAGCTGAAGATGCGCTAACGTTGAAAAACCCCGACCGGACCCCGGAGACTTTTCCAACGTCTTCGGTTGACTTGTCGCAAACAGAACCTTTGAAGCAGGGATGAGGGGTTCGTCACCCGATCAATTTTGCTACACTGTTAGCGAGTTTTTCTTTTTTTGTCGTCTGTTGTCGTGAGTGCCTCACAGTGGGGAGATTGCGATTTCAGCCTGGGGAAAATCACTGTGAGTCTGGACCTCTTGACCTGAGATGCCCCTGTCACTCTCCAAGTTCTGTGCCATGATGGACGACGACGGTACCATTGAAGTGTCGGAAATGGAACCGATGAAGATCACTGGATATGTGAAGATGTGAGCCTCATCTCACTCAACCAAGATCTTCGAGCTTGGATGCCATAGATCACCGGTTACACAAGAGTGACTGGTTGAGATAATAACTGAAGATCCGAACATGAACGGACCGTCCGCGTGGATCTTCACGTCCCGCTCACCGTTCAAAGAGCTGTGTCCAGTGTTGAGAGGGCGATTGGGTGCCAACTTTTTCCAGTGGTCGAGCCGCAGTGACCGCCGAACCGCGTGGCGTCCATCCAGATCGTAAGCTGAGAGGAGAAAGAGCAGTGACAAAATAGGGGGAAGCATCCGAACCGCGGCACTGATTTGAGAAGAGGCGGACTTCTCATTGGTTGCAAATATTCTATGCGCTTTTGGCGATTCGTCCGTTGTGGGTGTGATGAAAGGTTGACGCCGTGTGAGTTTTGGTCAATGAGGGTGTCGGTTTGAGAACATTCCGGTTGCTGAAAGCAGCACTCACTGTCGGCGTTAATTGCCTGAGGCATCTGTGGTTGACAAAATTCCAAGTGATGACGAGTAACGATCGTGAATAGCTCCTCTGCGATCCATGTGGTTGACTGAAAAGGGGGTTGTTTTGCTCAGGTGTAACGTGAAGGACAGGGATGACAAGACAGGAGGAGGGACACTCGAATTGACCGAGTTCATTGGTGTTTATATGAAAACTCAACGAGAACTTGGAAATACACCTCGAACCAGTGTCCGAAAAGAAAAGAAAGAGTCGTTGTCGTACGTGGTCGGACGCATCACGTCGCCGTAGTCCTGAAAATAGTGTCACAAAAACAACAATAGTTCAGTCCGTCGAGCAAGCCATCTCGATAACCTGTTCAAAGTCAAACACCCTGTTCCTTTGGACAGAACCGGGCAGATGGGACAGGAGATCTGGTCCCGGTGTGCTTTGCAAAGGGAAGCTTCGGCAGTCGGTCGGTGTTCATTCAGGTCGCGCTCCTGCCTAGGTTGTTGCCAGGCGCCTTCACTTGGGGTGAACATCTAGTCGCGGCCGGCAAAAAAGACCGGAAACAACAAAAAAAAGTCGGGTTAAGCACACAAGTTGCAGACCGTCATGGGATCGAAACCACACTCTCTCTGATTGCTGGCGATGGACTGACCGCTATACCAAGCAACCTGTGGACGTTACTACTAGACCCCTTCCAGCCCCGACGGTAAGCGGTACTCGAAAGGTAACTCATATAGGGCATACCTGTGTTCCTGTACGTTCAGTGACAACCACTCCCTATGCACAATCTACTGCTCCTCCTGGTCTGTGTCATGGTGCTTGACGCAAGATTTGTAATTCTTTTGATGCTTCCACTCCGAAATGTTCAGAACCCGCGTAGACTACCATACCAGATACTCCATCCATCCAGCCTTGATTCTGTCGCCGCCCCATCACACATCACACATTAACCTAGGTGTATTACAGTTATACAAACAGTCTAGGAATAGGAAAGAAATCATGTCCATGTCTTCTAGCAAGCACCCTTCTTCCACATCCTAACCGACTTCACTGTCATACCGCGCTGATCACCCTCTCCCCAAGTGGGCAACCACTGGTCGGCCGCCGACCAGAAAGTCCACTGAGCGTTGGTGGCCGAGTCAAGCCAAGGCTTGTTTCCCTTGTTGTCACTGTTCATCAACACCGCGTTAGCATCATCTGTTCGACACGTCACCAAACAACTTCAGAGAAGGAAGGCCAACTTACGGAAACCACCCAATCTTGCTCCCCACCGCCACATTCAAAATCAAATAAAACGGCTGATCAAATGGCGCATTGCCCGTCGTGCTCTCGCTGCCCGCCCACGGATTTTCAAAGAGGGTATCATTCTCCTTCATCGCCGCGAACTCGCCCTTCTTCCAGAGGTCCTCTTTCGCATCAAACCCGACGTGCAGGATCTGCGTGAGCCGGTTGTTGAGGTAAAAGTACATGTACTTCTCGTCCCACTCGAGGCCGAACGTGTGGAAGCTTTCGGAAAAGTCGCCGCGCTTGAGACGCTTGGCCGAGGTGGTCCGCCAGTAGGCGTCTGTCAAAGTCGAAGGACCCCAGTGCAGGGAGCCGTAGTAGAGATCGCGACCGCCGGCTTCGTAGTCGTACCCGTTGCCGCGCGATTCCATGATGTCGATCTCGCCGGAGCGGGGCCAGACGCCGTAGGTGGAGTCTTGGGGCATCATCCCTGATGGTTGTTTGTGTTAGTATGATGATGATGGGAAAAAGGAAGGAGGGAAATGAAGGAAGCTTACAGATGGCGGGCCACAACCAATCTCCCTTGGGAAGTTTCGCGACGACCTCGACGCGACCGTACCGGAGTGTCTTGGTGTCTTTGGTGACTAGGCGAGCGGAGCGGACAGGTGGGATCATGGCACCCGTCTTTGGGTCGGAATTAGAAATGCAGGAGGCATTGGTTGTGCCGGTGCAAGACTTGTCTTTCCTCAGATCGAGCGTGTAGTTGGCAAAGAGCTGGTGGTTGGTGATGTCTGTCGTCTCGTTAGTAAGAGTCGGGACAATGTGCAGTCCTTCCCCGTCGATGTACGAGTTCTTGGGATCGGTGGTGGTCCAGTCGAAGGACCCTGTTCCGAAGCCATCGAGCTATAGCAAAAGTTAGGATGTTGAGTTTGAAAAATAGGTAAACACTGGGCAGGGAAAACATACCGTCACCATGTGTGTCCACACACTCGTATCCAACGTCTTAAAGTCATCCTCAAACACCAGACAAAACGGTCCAGTCTGGTACTGCCTGATGCCCATAAAGCAAATGAGACCTGCACCCGCCAACCCAACCAAACACCAGGCGATCACGATCCAGTTGTTCCACCTGGTCTTCTTCATGGCCGGGTCAGCGAGCCATGGCTTCTCGTACTCTTCTCGGAGCCGGTAGCTCTTGAACTTCCTCTTTGCCGCCCTCGGTAGCGTTGCCGCCGACTGTCTCGAGGACGTATATATCGATCCCGGCCGACTTGAATCCCACCCGGCGGCGGCACTGTTGACATCTAGTCCTCCTCCGCCGGTGCTGTGTCGGTCCCGGTTGCCGTAGGAGGATATTATCTTGGCGGTGAGGTCGTTGGACATTTTGAATGTTGGGTTCGTTCGACTCGTTGAGGCGAGCGAGTTTCTATAAGCCCTCAAAATGAACAAGAGTGAAGAAAAGAGTCAAAAGAACACTGTGACTGAGGTAGGTAGGATGGAGCCTCAAGTCCGAGGGAGAAAGGGAAGGGGGACAACGATCAAGTTTTACTTGTAACCGTTGTAGGACAAAGTTCTCTCTCTAGGTTCTATGAAGAATGCTGTGAAGATGATGACGCGGGATGTGTGTTGACTGTTGTTGCTTCTCCTCTGCCCTCTAAACAGCCATGGCGATAACACTGATAACGAACGGCTGATAGGATAGGCACAACATGGCCTCTCTTTGGACAACCAGAGAAGTTGACCCGAAGAAAAGGCGTTGGTTTGACAAGCTGAGCAAGCCCCAATGCCCCGTTAACGGGCCTGGGCTGTCAAAGTTGCCATGTTCTTCCTGAACAAAAATGCCCCGCGCTGCTGTCTAGGGTCGGGTTCGAGCCAAACATTGCCTGTTCCGAAGGCTCAGCCAGGTCTGCCGCCTTGGGAGAATGGGTATCGGCCAAGTCGGCCTAGACAAGGCCCGTCCGTGGTTGATGATCAATCCATGGAGTCGGGAATCCCAAAGGCTGCCGTGCGTAGGTGACAGCTGGGTCGTATGGATGCCGTGTTGCGCTCTTTCCGTTGGTTCAAGCGATTGACCACACGAACGGGAGATGCGCTACGGGATACCACTCACACAAATTAGCAAGCAATACCGCAGTTGGCAACTTTCCTCCGTCCATTTTCCTGCTGTCTCCCGTACAAGTAGGTCGTCCACGGTGTGAATTTGGTCCAGAATGGCATAGACGATGCCAGGAAAATTGAGTGGTTGTGTTGCGAACAAACAAAACGCCAGAGGCGCGCTTTGGCTTTGGGTGGTTTTTGTGGCGTCGACGACAACAGCTGAACCGTCAACCACACGTCAAGGTACATTGCGTCGACCACGACAACGACAATTCGTACCGATACACTCACTTTCTCTGCAAGCCACAGTTGGGGATGAAGGTGGGGAATGGCCTTATTTTCTTTTCTCTTTTCCAATGCAGTGGGCGGTTTATGCGAACGGTGAGTTTGATCGTTTTTTTCTGGTGGGTGGTAGTGATCGATTGAGGTTATGCAGGTACAGACTCACCAGTCACAACCTTTTCTATCATTCATTCACACATCTAGGAGTAGGTACATCGATCGTGCCTTCCATTCGATACTCCTTAACCGAAAACTTTGATGACAGGACCGACATTGACGCTTTCCAGGCTTACTTGTAGGCACTGACAGCAAATTGGAAGGCGGTCTACCAATTATACCTGCCTTCTACCGCCGTTGTATCCAGTATCAATGGGCGGCTCTTTCACTCTTTCCAGGGAACCATTATTCTCAAAACGACCAACAGTAATAATTCATCACTATTGAATAATGTAATGTTCGTTCACATCTCATTCAACACAATCCAACAAGCAAATAATGAGTTGTCCCGCCTTCATTCACACTTTTCAGTGGCTTGCTATCGACATATCGCACATCCGGGATCTTCAACTGGGATTGGATCCCATACGAGCCGAAGCCTCTTTTTTCTCTCCAGTACTTACGTACACATCCGCCTTAGGCCTAGCAGGACTGGACCGCGAATGCCAATATCACCATGTCCATGGCTATATTCAACTAGTGCAGTCACTCGATTACAGTGCGAAGCCAAACCTGAAGCCTGGGCCCTAAGCGAAGTAGTGAGGTATGTAGCTATGTCTTTGCCTTTTCTGCGGCAATGGGACCCTCCGGTTTCTCAAGAAACCGATTAGCCAGATTCAACATTCCATTGGAGTGGGAAACCATCCATGTGTGTGGTCCAGTCCAGTCTCGGAAGCGTATCCGTTAACTCCCCCGCCTCGATGGGAATATGTCTCTGTCTCTGTCTCTGAAGCTCCCTCTCGCCTCTATTCCAATCCCCATAACCCCCCGGACCCAAGCTGGACTCCGGGGAAGCGAAAAGATATCGGAGACCTGCATGAGTGGAACGTCGAACTGGAAGTTTTCCACCCAAAATAGCACCAAGCGAGGGCTGAAGGGCTAGCTACCTTAGCTGCCACGCGAGAAAGAACACTTCCATTTCCATTGGGAGTCCTCTGGCGCTCTCTTTTGGGATATCATCCATCACCCCATGACAAAAGGACATGGACATGGACATGACATGACAGATGGCAGTCGAGGCTGGCTGACGAACACATAGCATTGTTGACAACTCATGGAAAACCAGCACCATTTCCATCCTCGATCTCACGATCATGCATGTTCAAGGAGGTAAGGGAGAATCGGTGTCCAACGCACAGCATAAACGCCCAACCGAACACTACGACACCACCACCCCCCCCCCCAGCCTCATCGATGAAGTCTGACAGCTCAAGCCCACCACGTTTATTGCCGGCTGCCCCGACATATACAGTCATCTACAGTGTGAACTGTGAATCACCTCCAACTGCAAAAGGCTGCAAAAATCCGCTTTGGGCATCTTCGCCTACCTAGTCTCGAAGTGTCTCTAGCTCGCTAGCTCTAGCTCGCTAGCTCATGCCGTGGGCGCCTCCTTCACGGACAGCTATCCCCATTCAGAGGGCACGTCATGTCTTTCTGCCCATATTTTTGTGGGGACTATACCGTATACTCGTGATGTGAGTGCCTCTTTTTGCAATGCAATATGGAAAGTGGAAGTGGGATTGTGCTGTGTGAGTGTGAGGTAGTGGTATGTGGCTGGTCATTTCCACAAAGCAGGTCCAGCCCAACGAGCGCCAACGAGCGCGAAGCCCTTTCCGGACTAGACGACGGCCGCCTTCTCAGTCAGTCAGTCTCAGTCACTCTCTTTCCTTTCCTTTTCCCTTGGGAGACACTGCCGAACCGAGCCGATGGATGGATAGGTAAGCCACTCAAGGCTCCGAATTGGTCGGGTCGGTCGAGACCTCCGTATTCGATTCGCCGGGCGGGCTCACTTACACCACTCAGTCACTCAGTCTCACTCTGATGGCGTTTGGATGACTGGCGGGCGGCTCTACTGAATCCAGTCATCGTGATCGATCTTTGTGAACATCGAGTTCCCTCCTCTTCTCTATAGTCCTCCTCGAAGTATAAGATCTTCCATCTTTCCCAACCTTCCCTCTCGAAAGTTAAAAAGCAATCCAGTCAAGCCTTCAAGCAGCCTCATCACAATCCACAAAGGCATCTATCCTTCTTGAGCACATCTCTTCCTCCTCCAGACAACTCACTTGGCTGTTTTTCAAAATGGTTCGCAAGAACATCATCCTCTCCTCCCTCCTCCTGGGCCTCGTCTCAGCCTCGCCGCTCCACCAGAAGCGCCAGGACTTGCCCATCGACAGCTATGACGAGTCCGTGGCCGCCGGTGCCGACTCCACCGACACTCCTCCCGTTGGCGATGTCGTTCCCCAGAACGTCTCGACCTTCGACGCCGATGCCGTGGCCGCGGACGTTGTGGCCACGGTCGTCGACACCCCCCCCGCCGAGGCTCAGGCTTCCACCGACGCTCCTCCCGACGTCATCACCGTCAGCCTCTTGAAGCGCAGCGGCACCAACGTCGCCCGCGCCGACGCCCCGGCCACCTCGTGCATTGTCCGCACCTTCAACGGCCCGCAGGTGTCTAATCCCGACACCCCCGAGGCCTTCACCAGCTTTGCGGGTTTCTCTACCGCTGCCATCGACTCTACCAAGGCGGCTAACGTCCCTTCCGGCTACGCGGTCGTGCCTAACTTCGTCGACCTAAAGGTCCTGGCCCAGGACAAGTCCTACATCACCTACACCAGCTCCAAGCTGATCTCGTACGACCCCAAAAAGTGCGCCGCCATCTGCGACGCCACCGCCGGCTGCACCTCCTTCAACATCTACTACGAGCGCGTGCCGCTCGAGATCAGCAAGTCGACCCAGGTGCCCGACGCCGCACTCGGCTGCCCTGGCAATGCCGACGCCGCCTCGGCCACTTTGATCAAGTGCGCCTTCTACGGCATGCCGCTCGTCGCCAGCTCGGCCAAGTCGCCGGCCTACCAGTTCCAGGGCAAGGGCTTCAAGGTTGTCTATGCCGGCTCCACGGCCTTCACCAAGTCCGCCGGCCCCACGGTCGACGGCTTCCAGGGTCCCATCACCTTCGGCAACGCCGCCATCAACGCGCCCGCGCCCGTCATCGACAACGGCTACCTCCGCACGCAGACCTTCGGCACCAACGTCCCCTTTGCCCCGGAACTCTGCGCCGCCAGCTGCAACGCCCAGACCGAGTACAACAGGGCGCACCCCAACACCAACAAGGGCCAGGCCTGCGTCTTCTTCAACGCCTATGTCTTTTACAAGAACGGCAAGGACGGCGTCTTCACTTGCGCGTACTACGGTGTCCCCTATGGTGTCAGCTACGCCAAGAACAAGGGCCAGAAGGACAACTCTGGCAACGTGTGGACTATCGGCAGCAGCTTTGGCTACTACGCTCCTGGCAGCTATGTTGCCAAGTAAGTGGGACGCGGTCATCAAGACCACGACAACGACCACTTTCTGTCTCGATTCGGCTTCGTGCCTTCGATGGAGACGGTTGGAAAGATCGGATGGGTAAACGAATGAGTGATGCTCGCTTGGATTCTTTGGCTCCTCCCGTCTTTTACAATCATTAATGCTCGGTTGGCTGTGCGAACGGTTGACACTTTTTGGTTTGGTTTTTGTGCTTTAATAGTTAGTTATAATACATACAGTCGTTTGGGACCATAAACTGTTGTCGTCAAGGTTGACTTTTCTTGTGATGTCATTGTCATTGTCATTGTCATTGATCGCCGCGCTTGAATGCCTATTTGGGAGTTGTCAGTAGACTGATGATAACGGTGTTTAAGGCGAATGGTTTTGACTTCGAGGTGCTGTCCTTGAGTGTCAAGATAGCATGACACCAAGGGGGTGGCTTTGAAGTCGCTTGGCTCTGGAAAATGACCACCAAATTCCCTTTCAAAGCCATTTTTTCTTCATGCCTCTCGCACTATTCATCACAGAATTTTCAGTTGTGTCCAGGAGATTCGAAAATGGCCATGTAATGTCACCAAGGTGCCAGTCTCCTGAAGCCACTTGACTTGGAACATAAACGACCATATTTTTGCCAGTAACGTTTACATCATTCCTTCCCATAGTTTTCGGTTGCGTCTGATCTGCCATGACGTCTTTTGCCGTAGGCAGGAGTCAAAATGTGAAGTTGTTGATGTCTGCTCGGAACCTAAGGATCCGGATCGTCATTGTGATTACCCAAGACGTGAAGCTGCAGCATATCATCGCTCGGTGCCCCTTGCACGCCGAGCTCACCGAACAGTTCTTTCATCAGCACCCTACGCGAGCCCGCGGAATTTGGCGAACCAATCTTCAGGTATGTTGGTCTGAAATGGGTAACAATTTTGCCCATGTCATTTCCCCAGATGATCGACAAACTTGACGATTGTGCCCAGAAAAGCAATTTGAATAATATGCAAGTGAAGAATGAGGAGATATGGCCAATTAAAGTCATTATCGTTCATTTTCCACCATTGTATAACCACGACAACGTTCAATCTCCCCATTAACACTTTGAAAATCATTATCACAGCGGTTGGGATATTGCACTGATAATCCAGTCATAACCACTTGGTAACTCTTGAGCATTATCAGAGGCAACTGAGGATCGTCTAAAGTCATCAGCCTCAACACACACGGAAATGAGCGACAGCACAGAAAAGGAAAAGAAAGCGGCTCGAGAACGGGTGGAAAAGGGGGGAGAGGCAGAGTCGCGAATGGCCGCGGTGATGCAGCAGATGGGTGTCAACCAGAGGGGGGAACTAATGCAGGAACGAACACTTTGTGGTTGCTCCTTCCTCTCTGCCCAGTGGACGAACAGCGCCTTTGCTCTCTCGTACTGACGCCTCACGCCGCACGCCCGCAGACCTCACGATGACTTGCACAATGCGAGGAAAAAATACTTTTGACCAGACTGGCTCAACTGGGAGCCGTTAAGCGAACGCGGATGCGAAAGGTCAAATCCCCGCGGTCTTTGTTGCCGCCTTTTTTTGTTTTTGTTTTCTGTGACGGGTTTTCGCAGTGCCGGCGGCCGGCGGTCGGGGATACGGGCTGGGCATTGGAAGAGAGGCAGAAAGAGAACTGAAAAGGTGGAAAATGCTGCAAAGTAAAATGAAGCAGAGACGCCACGCGCCACGACCCGACAAACGGTCCAGTGATGTTTGTGTGACTGGTACGTTGAGGCTGAGAGGAACGAAAATAGGCGGATAACACTGCCCGACTTCGGTTTGTGAGTGTGTGATAAGATGTTCGTTTTAAGTTGCTTGCCGTTGGATTATGGGTGGGTGGGTGGTGAGTCGGTGGTGACTTTGTTGTGGAAAACGAGAAAGTCGCGATACAAGGCAAGGGTCGAGGAAAGAAATGGGGAAGACGTCTGGGCGCTGCGTACGAGGCACAAAGTACTGGTACTTTGCATAAGTACAATTGGCTGCCCCTGCTCTATGGAAACCGGGTTTTGACAGGGCAGGCAATCGCAGACTAGGCTAGCCTGAACCGGGGTGCATTGTGGGTCTCGCCTCCACATTCAACCTCACTTGTCTTGGCAGTCACGTCTCGCTTTCTGCTCTCGGATCGCTGCTCTTGAGCTGCTCCTCCCTTGTCATCGAGGTTCCTTCCATCTTGACGGTGGTCACTTCCATTGACAAGCTGAGTCCGGCAGTAGTGAAAATTCTCTTCGCTTAGTTCGTTCCATTCAGCCACGCTTTTCAGACAGAGGCTACTGCCAGACCACTGCAAGACCAGTCAACATCCGGGCGTTGAGACTCATCACGTTAACAGGTCAACCACACAACGAAGCGATCCCAAGCGATACACCATCACCAGAAGCAAGCGCTCGGCTCTCTCCCACACACGGAACACTCCGCCCTATCATGGTTTGTTTTGGGACTCTCGACCGAGGTGCGAGGCATCAATGCGCCCGTCCGATGCCTGGAATCTCTGGTCATCTCTGGCCATCACATCCCGTTGAGTTGAACCCATGAAAAGATCAAGATCCAGAAGTTGTCGAAATGCCCTTCAGCTGAGCCTCAGTCCAAGGGAGAGTGGGAGGATGCCATATCAAGAACCCAATTTGCCTTCCCGTCGATAGTTTGGGGGATGAGCAAACGCCGAGTTGGCCACTGTCATGAGTGTTTGCTGATTGACATTGACATGTTGATGTGGCTGTCACCCCGGAGAACCCTTCAAGCACACCGCAGGCACACCTCGACTTGTGGTAATGACGGTGCAAGTTCTGGATTTTTCCTCGCTCCCAAACAGTCCAAGACTTCAAGCCACGCCCGCCACCCCCTTCCTTTGGCTGGCTGAGAGACAGAAGACCCAAAGTGCACAGAAAGGTCTCAAGCGCACGAGGCGAGAGTGCTGACAGACCGGCTTGACCCATTCCAGCAAGTCCAGCAAGTCCTGTTCCGGGCTGAAGACAGGCTCGGATATGCTAAAGACAGCCTGAAGAGGCCCGGGGGTGTTCAGGGTGGAGGACCGAGGAAATGATGTATTGGCCAGCTGCCAAGGCCGAGAAGACTTTCAGGCTGATCATCAATGGGGCGATCAATGCCCTATACCGGCGTCGAGACCCATTGGAGACCCGTTGGAATGGAATCGCCGTAAGCCCCTTTCGGTAGCGCCCGTCCGGCCCCAGATCACAGAGATCTCTGGGCGACTTCTCCATCTAAAACAGAGACACAGCTATATGCGATTGTCTCTCCCATCCCCTCCTGACCCGAGATCTCACTCATCCTTCCACTTCTTTGTCGACACCCCGATCCGCACCGTCATCTCGACGACTTCGTGTTCTTGTCTCGCAAGAGCCGATTCCGGTTGACTTGGACAACACCTACCTCGGACACCTCGGCATCACTTCGTCATTGCCCCAATGTGGTAGTCAATCGTTTTCTTATTATATGCACCTTTCATCGGGGTAGCCTTGTGGATATACCCTCACCTACAGTCTTTACTCGTATTTTCATGATCTATTCGACACACTTATTGTAATATCCCTTCGCCAAAATGAGGCCCCTAGGTCTCTTACGCTCGCTTGTGAGCCTTGCGCTCTGCACGGCAACATGGGCAATGGATCCAACAGATACCATTATGGATGCCGGTACGTCAATCTCTATGGGCTCTGTGTTTGATAACGAGAAATGCTGACGGATTGTTTTTTGTTGAAAGACTCGGCTGCTGTCGGCTATCTCCCAAACCACAACATGGATCCAGCAACCATCGAGGGAGGCGCATTTGGCCAGATTTGGTCCTTCACAACACCAAAGAATCCTCTCAACCAGATTGAGCAGTTCTACTCTAAACTCCTAGTATACACACCAAAGGCCACGGGAAAGCAAACCGTTATTGCCTTCTCAGAGCAAAACCGCATCTACGTTCTCGATGCGGTGAACGGCACACTCTACAACAGCCGTGATCTGAGTGAGCAGGATCCCGCTGAAGCCCCGTTTATGGTCTCCGACTTGGGCAACTGCAACGACATTAGCGGAACAATCGGTATCACTGGCACGCCCATTATCGACCCCAACACAGAAACAATCTACTTCTGGGCCAAGGGCTACAGGGATGCAACCACGAAAGGCTGGAAGAACGGTGCCTACCGTTTCCATGCCATTGATGCATGGACCTTGCAAGAGAGGTCTGGCTTCCCAACCAACATTGAAGGCAAGTATGCCGATAACGACAAGACCCGCTACTTCACCGGTGGTGGTGTTCTTCAGCGCACATCCCTGAACCTCATCAACGGCGTGGTTTACGCTGGGTTCGGTGGCCACTGCGATCTGTTCAACTACACCGGCTGGGTAGTCGGCATGAGAGCTTCCAGTGGTGAGTTCGTCACCGCTTATGCCGCTGCTGGTGGTGATCGTGCCCCCAAGCAAGATGGCACCTGGGAAGGAGGCGGTGGTGGCTGCGGTATCTGGCAGAGCGGTGCCATTCTGGCCTCAGACAACCCGAGTCGTCTCTTCTTCGCTACTGGAAACGGCTACGGAGTCATGGCGAACCAACAGTTAGCCGCCAGCGGTAGAATCCACCTCGACACCCTCTCCGAAGCCATTGTAAACATGGCCATCGATCCAGCCACTGGAAAGGTCACGCAACAAGACTACTTCGAACCATACACTTACCAAGCTATCGACTCTGCGGATCGTGACTTGGGCGGCGGTGGTGTTTCCATCTTGCCATTCGGAGGCGGCGGTGTCAAGCAGCTTGCGGTAACAGCAGGCAAGAACGGCCAAGCCTACATCTGCAATGCTGATAATCTGGGAGGCTACAAGATGGGCGCCGGCGGTGGTGATGCCATCATCCAGACCATCACTCCTCCCCAGGGTACAGCCATGTTTGGCAACGTTGGCGCATATCCGCTTGAGGGTGGCTACATGTACATCACTCCTGTCGGTGCCCCGACTTATGCCTACGCTCTTGGTTACGACTCAAGCGGAAAGCCGGCCTTCAGTGTGGCCGGTTCGACTCCTGACAAGTCGGCTGGCAGAGTCGGTACTGGATCCGCAACCATCACAACTCTCAACGGCCAACCGGGGACAGGTATTCTCTGGATGAGCGATCCTGACAATGGTATTCGCGCTTACCATGCGGTGCCACGGAATGGGCAGCTTGTAAAGATTCCTCTTCCCGCTACCCCAGTCTTGTCCAAGTTCCAGCGTCCAGTCTTTGGCGATGGCCGGTACTACACCAGCACATACACCGGACAGATTCTGGCTTTCGGGTCTCCAGTCAAGTTGCCTTTTGACTGCGGTGGTCCCTTCAACTTTGGAGAGGTTCCGATCGGCACATCCAAGACGATCAACGTCACTTGCACCGCCAAGATCAATGTCAACCAGATCACCAACATCACAACTGGCAACCCCCTTTACAAGGTATCCTTAGCCGACCTCCCTAAAACCGGGGTTACTGCTGGCAAATCTTTTACCTTCCCTATCAAGTTTGATTTGGGCGGGTACACGTTGGACTCTGGCAGCACAAGCTCCCCGACCATGCAACCTGGTGTGCAATCCGGCTCTGTCACCCTCAACACAGTCAATGCTGTTACCGGTTATTCGACTGCACAGCCCCTTTCTGTGACCGGCAACACAGTGACAGACGGACCCTTTGCGGCGATCAACCCCAATGCAGTCGATTTTCAACCACTTGTCATTGGCTCTGCCTCTGCGGAAGGAGGATCGCAAAACACTGTGGTCATTCAGAACCTAGGCAAAGGACCCATGAAAATTCTTGGGTACGCTTTCACCACCGATGACCCTAACTCGGCAACTGCAAAGTTCACGAATGTCACCATCGATGGCACTCACTCTAAGCTTGATGCCGACGGTTACTTCACTGCTGAGGACCTGCCTGAGCTCGGCTCTACTGTCGCCGCTGGATCATCTGTGATCATTCACATGACGTTCCTTGCTCCTAAGCTTGGTTCCTTCTCAACCACTTTCACTGTCTTCACTGACGGTGGCATGGCCTACTCTGTCTTGACCGGGTCTGCCAACTCGCAGCCAATTGCTCTCCTGGAGCATTCTACCAGCGAAGGCGGCTGGGTAACGATCCCTTTCTGCAATGATCCTACTCAAACTTGCACCTTCAACATCGACATGGGCACTTCGCCTGGTCTTACCACCACTGAAGTGACCATTCGGTTCACAAACAAGGGCGGTTCTGATCTGATGATTGACAAGTCCAAGCCCCCTATGGGCTCTGTTCTCGGTGCCCAAAACCCAAGCAGCGATCTCTTTGAAGGCATGGTTATCAAGCCTGGAAAATCCGAGAGTGCCACTATCTTCTTCACCCCTGGCGCTGCCCCTCTCAACGCGGACCCCATTGTTTACTCTGGCGCCTGGACACTGAACGTCAACGATCTTGCTTTCGGCGTGCATGTTGTCAACTTCATTGGCACCCTGCGCGCTACCAAAGTTGGTCCGACTCTGCCGGATGGATCTGCCCGCTTCAAGTATCTCGGCTGCTACAAGGACAGTAACGCCAATCGTCTCGAGACCACCCAGGCGCAGTTCCCTGCAGATAACGACAATGGAAAGTGCCAGCAGTACGCCATCACTAACAAGGCTGCCTTTGCCGGCACTCAGTACACCTATGAGTGCTGGGTCGGCCGTAGCATCCCTCCTGCGAGCCTGAAGGTTGATGACTACCTCTGCAACACCTACGTCTGCCCAGGTGATAAGTCGCAGTTCTGCGGTGGCGTGGGCAGTTACATGATGATGTGGTATGACACTACCGGCTACTTCCCTGAGAACGGCACCCTCGCTCCCGCTTTCAGGCCTCCTGCGAACAAGGCAGTTGTGGGTAACTGGGAGTATGCTGGTTGCCGTACTGACAATTCAGCTTCCCCTGCGACCAGAGCTCTTAATGACCGGATTGTCGGACAGTCCAGCACCAACACCGTTGARAGCTGCGSCGCAGCTTGTGCTGGCTTTTCCTTCTTCGGTGTTGAGTGGGGTGTTGAATGCTACTGCGGTAACAAGCTCAACACCGGTAGCACCGTTGCTGATGAGAAAACCTGCAACTACGTCTGCGGCGGCGATCCGACTGAGCTATGCGGTGGTTCAGGTCGCATCTCAGTTTACAAGCAGAAGGGCACCGTCATCGGTAATCCATCATCAGGCGTGTCATCTTCATCCGCGACAGCGTCCGGAACCGCTTCCGCCACTGCTTCTGCTTCTTCCACATCCTCATCTGCAGTTGCTTCCGGCACACCTGGAAACCCACAGTCTGTCGGTCAATACGGTTTCTTAGGTTGCTATAGCGATGCGGTTGCCTCCCGTTCTCTCCAGGGCAAGAATACTCAGTCTAATGTCATGAACCTCAATGACTGCGCTACGTACTGCGCCGGATATAAGTACTTTGGTACTGAATACTCGGCTGAATGCTTCTGTGGTAACGACCTCCTCAACGGAGCTGCCCTGGTCACTGATGGCCGCTGCAACATGCTCTGCAATGGTAACCAACAACAAATCTGCGGTGGTAGCAATGGTCTCTCCATGTACCAGCTCAACCCCAACGGCACCTCCAGCTCAGTCACCGCTTCCGGTTCTGCTACTCAATCAGCCACGGCATCTGGCACCGCCTCCGGTACCGCCTCTAGTACTGCCTCCGGTCCCGCTTCCGGTTCTAACACCGCTTCGGCAACCACCACATCCTCAGCCGCTCCAACCACGCCCACCGTCACAGTCAAATGCCCCGACAACAACAATGGCACATACCTCTCCCTCAATGGCAAGACCTTCCTCCTCGAGTGCTTCACCGACCACGAAGCGGGCGACCTGGCTCTCGCCTTCGTCGACAGCTATGCCCTATGTGCCGAGAAGTGCTCCACCACTGATTTGTGCGTGGCTTTCTCGTACGTGCCCGGTGGTAGTGGCATCCAGGCTCCTTGCTACATGAAGAAGTCGGTTGGACGCGGTTATAACAACCAGGTGGTTTGGGGAGCTCAGATCATTGCTGTGGCTTCTAGTTCGACCACGACGAGTGCTGCTGCTGCGCCAACGAGTGCGGCAGGTGCGACGGGCTCGACTGCTGGTGCTAATCCTTCTGGGTCGGTTGTGACTGGTTCGACTGCCGCTGGTTCGACTGCCGCTGGTTCGACTGCCGCTGGTTCGACTGCCGCTGGTTCGACTGCCGCTGGTTCGACTGCTGCTGGTTCAACAGCTGCCAGTGCTACAGGATCGGCTGCTACTTCTGCCACATCGGCGGCCGCCTCTGGTACTGCCGCAGCATCAACTGTCGCTTCTGGTTCCGGCTCGGGTGCTGCCTCCGGCGCGGCTTCGACAGCGGCCTCCACTGCGGCTTCCGGTACTGCTTCTGCCAGCGTTGCTCCTTCGGACAGTGTTGCTCCCTCGGTCAGTATTGCTCCTACCGGAAGTGTTGCTCCAAGCGCAAGCGTGGCTCCCACGAATAGCGCGAGTGTTGCTCCAAGCACGAGTGTTGCTCCTGGTTCCAACACCAGTGTCGCCCCCACAAACTCTGCGAGTGTCGCTCCCACGAACAGTGCCAGCATTGCACCTACGAACTCTGCGAGTGTCGCTCCCACGAACAGTGCCAGCATTGCTCCCACGAACAGTGCCAGCATTGCTCCTACGAACTCTGCGAGTGTTGCTCCCACGAACAGTGCCAGCATTGCTCCTACGAACTCTGCGAGTGTCGCTCCCACGAACAGTGCCAGCGTTGCTCCTACGAACTCCGCGAGTATTGCTCCCACTGCGAGTGTTGCTCCCAGCGTTGCTCCAGGATCCAGCTCGTCCACTACTGCTCCTGCGGTTGTCAGCACCACTACCACTGCACCTGCCGTCAGCTCAGCTCCTCCTGCGGTTGTCAGCACCACCATCACTGCACCTGCCGTCACCTCAGCTCCTCCTGTCGCTGGCACAACTACCACAGCCGCCGCAGCCGTCACTGCTACAGCTCCTGCTCCAGCCACCACCACCACCGCTGCCGCCACTACTTCCACCACGAACACCGTCCCAGCCTCGCCTACAATTCCTACTGTTGTGAACTGGGACTACCAGGGATGTGCCAGCGACAACAACACCGCCGTGCCTACCGCTCGCGCGCTAAACGGCACCTACCTGTACGACACCGCTGGCATGACCATCCAAAAATGCCTTGACTTCTGCGCCCAGCAAAACTACCCTCTCGCCGGCCTTGAGTTCCAATCCCAATGCTACTGCGGTCTCGAGTTCAAGCCCGGCTACGGGCTCGGCCAAACCGGCTGCAACCTCACCTGCATCGGCGACCCATCCACACGCTGCGGTGGCCGTGCTCGTCTGGACGTCTTTAGACAAACCAACTACGTCACGCCCCGTCTCGTCAACCCGTCCGTCGTCAACGGGACCTTGGCGAATCCTCAGGGTTGCTTCGTCGACAACTCGACGGCTCGTATCCTCAAAGCTCACACGTACACCAACGGCACGAGCATGACGGTCGAGATGTGCCATGAACGCTGCCAGACGAGGGGCTACAGTCTCTTTGGCGTGGAGTTCGGCAAGGAGTGTTACTGCGGCAATGCGCTGGCGGATACGGCGAAGGCGGCGCCGGAGCTGTATGAGTGCAAGAGATCGTTCTGCGTAGGCGATAAGACGGAGTTCTGCGGTGCTGGGTCGAGGTTGTTGCTATACAGCATTCAGCCGGCTGAGACTACTCTTCCTACGAGGAGGAGTACAGGGAGGAGGGGTGAGGGAATGGTGAAGGTGAAGTTGCCCAAGTTAAGGAAGGATGAGGAGTCTGAATATGAGTTGAGCTGGGATGGCGAGGGAGGTGTGGGACAAGTGAAAAGAAGTGGCTCTGGGTGGAAGAGAGCTGAGAGGAGATGGGGACGTGGTCCTGGACGGTGATGATGTTTTTAGACATTCTTTTCGTCTTCTCTTTTTTCCCCGTTACATACAACCGTTGTTGATGCTAGATATGTTGATAAGGTGTGCGCGGAAGGGTGTAATAGTTGGTGGCTTGGAGGATAGTTAGAGCAAAGGCAGCGTACGCATACACAATCATCTCCTAATCTAATCATATTTGTTGTCCCCAAATGATGACTCCTGATTCCATGATCATACCTCGATGCTACGGCGATAGATCACCGATTGTTCACAGTTCATCGACCACATCAGATGCATTCAGGGGGGGTTCAGGAACCATTCAGGGGTAACACACCCATAACCCTAACCCGAACTCAATCCGCCATGGCCCGTGCTGCCAAGCATTGGCCCCGGTTCGAGGCTCCGCAGAGGCTCCAAAAAAATTCCGGCGGGCGGCACAACGGGACCGGCACCTCTTCGAGCCTCGACGCGGGACCAGCACCTTGCGCTTGCCGGAGAAGGAACCTCGCTGCCCTCTGCCCGTCCGCGACAGACCTTCGGCCCCGATTTCCCGCGTGCGCCGGACCTTCTCCTCAACCCACCACCCCGAACCGACGACAACCCCGTCGTCAATTCCGAAACCAGAGCGTCCGCCCGAACGCCGGTTTCTCTTTCCAGACAACTTAATTCACCATGGCCAGTCTCCGCGGAGTCTCGAGATCGGCTCGCGCCCTTCAGCCTTTCTCTACTCAATTCGCCGCCAGAAGATGCGCCTCGACACAGGCTACCGGCGCCGGTGCCGCCCCGGCTGCTGCCTCCTCCAAGAACATCCCCGACCTTGCCGAGCTTGAGACACAGTCGGCATTGGAGGCTCCCCTCCCCAGCGAAGAGGACAAGAAGGATTTCAGGCCATGGAAGCGCGCGGCCGACAGGAAGGCGAGGTTGCCTAGCAGCAGGTGTGTTATACACCCTCCCCTTCCTCTATTTACATATCTACAACCATATTCAAAAAGCTTCAGAGATAGCTAACCCACCATGCCTCCCACCAGATACCAATACCACCCCCCCAAGTACAACCGCGGCCCCCTCCACCCCATCCAATCCCCTCCCTCCTCCGACCCCATCGCCCGCGACTTCGTCCCGGGCCCCTTCAACATGCCTCGCCTCAAGGAAACCTTCCGCACCGTCATGGCCTCCGACCTCATGACTCTGACCTACATCCACACACCCCCGGGAACCCCCAAAAAGGAACCCTCCGAGCGCTTGCGCGCCTGGGAAGGCGACTCGCCCTATTTCGCCAACCGCGCCCGCCGCGCCCCCCGCGGCGCCCCCGAGCTTCCCATCCGCGAGCGCGACATTTCGTTCCGCAACATCCCCGAGATCAAGGAGATCACCGTCTCGACCTTCGTGCCGCTTGGTCTCAAGAACCCGGACATGTTGATTGTTGCTAGAGCCGTGCTGCTGGCCATGACGGGGACGATGCCGGAAATGACAAGGTCCAAGTCGAACGTGGTGCAGTGGCAATTGCAGGCGAATAAACCGGCCGGGTGCAAGACGACGATTTACGGAAACGCGGCGTGGGAGTTTATGGATCGGATGGTCCATTTGGTGTTTCCGAGGATCAAGGATTGGAAGGGTGTGGCGGCGAGTACGGGTGATGGAAGTGGTAATGTGCAGTTTGGGTTGAATCCGGAGGATGTCCAGCTTTTTCCGGAGGTGGAGTGCAATTATGATGTGAGTTTGTGTTCCGGGGGGTGAAGTGAGAAGGGGAGGGGAGGGAGCTGGTGCTGGAGTTGGAGCTGGAGCTGGAGAAGGGGAAGTGGAAGGGGAGAAACCCCGGCTCCGGCTCCGGCTCTGTCTTCGGCTCTGGCTCTGGCTCTGGCTCTACCGGCCTCTGTGTTTGGACTTGACGACATATTTACTGACTTCTTTTGCTCTCTTTTCTAGATGTACCCCGCTAAGATGATCCCCGGTTGCCACATCGCCATCAAGACGACAGCCACTTCCGACAGACAGGCCAAGCTTCTGCTCCAGTCCCTCGGCGTTCCTTTCTACAGCACCTAAGCGCCAGATGAGCTGTTGGTCTTGAGAGGTTGAGGGAGGGACGAGGTCTAAGGAAGGGGGACGGGATGATGATGAACGAGTAGCATCTTGCATCATGTTAGTTGGTGGATGTCACAGTTGAGGAGGAGATGTGTGAAACTTGTACAATACGAATACATCAACCACATAGGGATGATGTATGTTGGGTGTATATATACCTTTTGTAACAACATCACGAAGGAGAGCTCATAGACAATGTGGGAAGGATATGGAAGAAAAAATACCACTGGATCTGAGGGTTGAAGAAGAATAAGAAGCAAAATCACAAATGCGTTAGAACTGAGTGGAGTGCCATTATTAAGTGAACAAAGTTGTCATCATTTTCCGTCCGCTGTTAACGGACATCGTCATGGGTATTTGCTTCATACACAACCCCCAAGTCTATAACCACATGTCCGTACCCCATTCTAGCTTGCAGAACATGTCAAGGCATCATGACAACAAAACCCATCATCTAGATCAGCATACGTAGCTCAAACACAAAAAACCAAACGCCTTTTCCAATGCCCAAATCAAACAAATCTTCCTCCCTTTCCCCCTTCCTTTGCCCCTCCGTTTTGGTCATCCCTAATCATACTCTCAAAGCCTCACTTTCCTGGCCAGCCTTAGCCTTACTCCTCAAGCACTCAATAATCTCATCCACCTTATCCATATCCGCCGCATCCACCTTCTTCCCCTCCTCCCCCTTGCCAACCAAAAGCTCATGCCCGCGCTTATGCATCTCCTCAGCCGCGACATCCATAGCCGGCTGATAATTCCTCACCGCGCTCGACAGTGCGTACGTAGCCTTGCGTCTCACCTTCTCCGTCTCGCCCTCCTTCATCGCCAGGTCTACCAGCTTCGGCACGCCCCCCATAGCCAACAATCTCTCCTGCGTCTTTTCGTTGTTTTGCACCGCGGTACCCACGCACCACGCCGCATGGAAGCGCATATCCTCATCCTCGTGCTCCAGCATCGACAACAGCGGAGACCAGAGCGAAAGCTTCTCAAGCAAATTCGCGTTGTCCAAGTTCTCGATCAGCTGCTCGAAGTTGTCGAAGGCGATTAACTTGTTTTCGAGCGTCACGTCGGGGGAAGGGTCGGTGATCACTTCCATGGCGGCTTTCATTAGCTCCGCTTCAGAGGGCCCGCCGAAGAGGGAGGCGAGGACTTCGGGGTCGATTGGGCGGGGGCCGGGGCCGGTGGCTTCGGGAGCGGGGGAGGTGGCTACGGCGCCGGTGCCGGTGGCGGGGCCGGTGTTAGAGGGGGTGTTGCCGTTGGAGTGGGATTGGCCTGCGTTGGCGGCGGCTTGGGCTTCGATGCTCCATTTTAGGAGCTGGTTGAGATTCTTCTCCATTTTGGATGTGGGTTGTGGTTGTGGTTGTGATTAGGTGTTGATTTGGGTTTTGTGTTTCTTGTTTGGCTTGTCTGATGCTTTGCGCCGGGACTTGTGGTGGTTGACACTTGGAGACTTGGTCTGTTTGCTTTGTGGACTCGGTCGGTGTTTGATACGAAGTAGCTGTTTCAGAGGTCCAACAGGGTCCTCGATGTTCGTGCGATGGATTGATATCGATGATGACTTGATCAGTTAACTTTTGTTTAAAGTTGTTTGCGCCCCGCCATGTACAAATAGTATAATAACGATAAGAATGGTTTGCGCAAGGCTGACTTATCGATAATGCGATTGCTGTCCAATCCCATCTCGATTGTTCTCCGACTTTCATGAAAGTTCGGTCCAAAACAGGCTTAGCGCCTTCCCCACGTGTTAACTGGCTGGCAATTTGGAAAAGGAATGAGACGTGGAGCCGCTTGCTTATGAGGATCTCTGGAATAAGGCAAGGCTGCTTCCGCTAGGTTAATCTTCCGAAATCATATCCCTAGAAGAGAATAAAAGTTCAGCTTCTAGAAGGAAATATCAAATGAACATGGACATCATCAATCTTTCAGGGGGTGGAAAAGGGAGGTTCAAAATAAAGTCCAAGCTTCATGTGCTTTAACAGCTTCCCGAGCTGAAATGGTCTGTGCACTGCCCCTCCACACCTTTCAACTCAACGCACGATGAGGAAACAAAGTGGGCAGCAGCTGCCCCACCTTGCCCCTCGTCGTTGTTGCTCCAAACCGTCGCTCTTGCGGGGAGAGACAACAACGAAACGACAGACGACGGGACAGGCTGACACGACCTGAATGATGACAGCATTTCAAAGTGGCAGTGGCAGCTTCGCTTCGTCCCGGAGGATCGCATAAAAGGGTAAACAAGGAGGCTGGTGACTGGTTGGAGAAGGTCGCATTGGCCATCAGGATCCAACAGGCGGGGACTTGTGTTTGAGAATGGCCCCCTTCACAGTCAAAGCGTGATCGCTTGACACTGGACAAAGCTCGAGGAGTGCTCTGATATCGTCGACGGTCGACGCGGGGTTGGTCCAGAGTGGTCCTTGGTGTTGGGTGTTGTCTCTGCCGTCCACGTACTCCAAGCTTGTTGTTGTCGGATACCGCCCACAATGCTACTGCCTGGCCCACCGTCATCGATACCCACCACGCTGGAACACATGCATTGATGATTGAATGGACCAGCCGCGCCATGTCCGACCCCGTTGCGGAACTCGTCGCTACGCTTGGCGGCTGTTTCTCGTAGATTTGTGTATAAATCGAGACAAAGACTCTAAGCTGCTGATATTGATGCTCCTTTTAGATCACTGAAAGGGAGAATAGTGATCATCGTTGCCGGGAATGCCGCTCCAACGTCTGACAAGGCTGACATGTTAAAGTGCGATGCATACGCAAGCCACTCGCGCGGCGCAGGGAATAATAGCGGGCGCCTGAAGAAGAGCCCAGATGTCTGTCAGGCTTCAAAAAAGGAGACGAGATGCCTGCTTGGCGAAACAAGATAATGATCACTGATGCGTATCTCGACCCGATGTCTTTGTCGTTTGGAATGCAAAATTCCCGGATACCTAATGGGGCATACGTCAGCTAAACTTGGTCCAACATGAGCAGCGAAACATATATTCCAATTCCAGGCTGTGAAGGTGGTGGTGGTGGTGGTGTTGGACTGTGGCAATACCTCGCTCTCATCCCCAATGAGATGGTGTTTCCTTGGAAATGACACCGCTGCTGGAAGTCTCCGTACCGTATGGACCCGAGTGCATACCGTAGGCTATCTCCGTCAGATCCCGTACCGGGCGGCCATAGAGACACTCGGACCCCCGGGGCCATGGGGTTTGCGATCCGGACAAGCTCCAAGAGATCGTAATCAGCCAGGCTCCAACAGAAGAGACGGTAAAGAAGACATTGGATCTTCTGGAACTGCAAACGCGTTCTTCAGGAGGAGTAATAAACAAGTAATGAACGGGGTGCGACAAGGGACAGCGACCAGGTACGACGGCAACAACGCAGGGGAGGACATTGAAGAACGGGACCACCGTCGGACCCAGCCACGCACCACGCTCCCACGCTCACAATCGTCTAGCTGCCCGTCGAACGGCACGCAGCGGTGACGACCCCGGCCGGGCTGCAATAGACTGGAATCAAAGGGGATTTCAACGGGCTGCCAGTTGCCAGACATGTCGAGACGTCGCCTCCGAGGTGCGGAAGCCTTCCCAAAGTGTGTTGGCGGCAGGAAGATCCCCTTGTCCTCCCAAAATTAGGCGGTGTCTCCTACCCACTTTACGGATCGCAGGCCACTCGGGAATCCACCTTGAGCCACCCCGATCAAGCATGACACTGTGAGTTGACAACTTGTTGTCCACGAAGATGCCAGACAGCAAGGGGGCGGTGCGGCCAGTGATTTGGTGATTTTGAGTAGAAAGCGAACAGCGAGGAGGGGACTGGAAGGCAGCGCAGCGCTGTGTTGTGCACGCAACAGTGATCCATCCCATCGTGAACCAACAGTGCAGGCAGCGCAGCCCGGCGAGGGAGCTTTCGTCTGGCTGGCTTCCGCTTGTCATCAACAGTGTCCGAGTGCCAGTGACATCGGTGTTCGTCCCTGCCCTGCCCGCCTTTCCTTCCTCCGCCGCCCGCCAAGTCCCATGCCGTGAGGTGACCAGGCCCAGTCCAACCAAGCCAGCAGTGTCCAGTCCCCCGGCCCAGTCCAAAGTCCCCAATCAACCGTCCCCCCCAGTCCGCCATCCGTTCCCTCGCACCTGGCACCACAGCAATCCATCCCCTTACCTCCCCTACCTCTTCCCCCTCAATCCACCCGCCGCCTCGTACTCCCAAAGCTGACCTTAAATTCACCTCCCCTTTTCCAACTCCTCCGCCTACCGAACAACATCCAAATTTTTGCCCAAACAACGTCTCTACGTCTTCCGGCAACACCACTCTCAGCCAAATCATCATCGCTCCATCGATCCGGGAATCGTCGAGCGTATTTAATTACTCTTCTTCTGTACCTTTTGCTTAATCCGACACTTTTCGTCACCACCTAATCTATCACAATGGAGGGTACGTAACAGCATGTCCACATTCCTGCTGCCCAGTCTGCCCGCGCCGTCGAGCTTGTCGCCGGCGCACCGGATTTCTGCCATCATCTCCCTCTATTGTTTATCATGGACACAAGCTGATTGATGCGTTCCCGCCAACAGAAGAAGTTGCCGCCCTCGTTATCGACAATGGGTAAGATTTCCCCTCTTCCCCGCCCGCGCCTCACCGACTCCTAGGAGAAGCGTCATATTCCGCCCGCAATCAACGCCTCGCAGCCCCCGATAGCCCGCGCTGGATGGTAAACATTACGATGGACAATAGCTAACAACCGCCCAGTTCGGGTATGTGCAAGGCCGGTTTCGCCGGTGATGACGCCCCCAGAGCTGTTTTCCGTAAGTGTTCCCACTATTCCCGCGAGGAGCTCCTGCTTGAGACGGGCAACGTGTCAGCAGAGAGCTACCTCCCCCCGCCAAGACCCAACGTCCGGTCATGCTAACATGTCGCGATAGCTTCCATCGTCGGTCGTCCCCGTCATCATGGGTATGCATGCCATTTTCCCCTGCGTCCCGCGCGCGCAACACTGTAAGACGTTCGAAAAACTGACACCATGCCAGTATCATGATCGGTATGGGCCAGAAGGACTCGTACGTCGGTGATGAGGCTCAGTCCAAGCGTGGTATCCTTACTCTCAGGTACCCCATCGAGCACGGTGTCGTTACCAACTGGGACGACATGGAGAAGATTTGGCATCACACCTTCTACAACGAGCTCCGTGTTGCCCCCGAGGAGCACCCCGTCCTCCTTACCGAGGCTCCTATCAACCCCAAGTCCAACCGTGAGAAGATGACACAGATCGTTTTCGAGACGTTCAACGCCCCCGCCTTCTACGTCTCCATCCAGGCCGTCCTTTCTCTCTACGCCTCCGGTCGTACCACCGGTATCGTCCTCGACTCCGGTGATGGTGTCACTCACGTCGTCCCCATCTACGAGGGTTTCGCCCTTCCCCACGCCATTGCCCGTGTTGACATGGCTGGCCGTGATCTTACCGACTACCTCATGAAGATCCTCGCTGAGCGTGGCTACACCTTCTCCACCACCGCCGAGCGCGAAATCGTTCGTGACATCAAGGAGAAGCTCTGCTACGTCGCTCTCGACTTCGAGCAGGAGATTCAGACCGCTGCCCAGAGCTCCTCTCTCGAGAAGTCCTACGAGCTTCCCGACGGTCAGGTCATCACCATCGGCAACGAGCGTTTCCGTGCTCCTGAGGCTCTGTTCCAGCCTTCCGTCCTTGGTCTCGAATCTGGCGGTATCCACGTCACCACTTTCAACTCCATCATGAAGTGCGATGTCGACGTCAGGAAGGATCTCTACGGCAACATTGTCATGGTAAGTCCCCGTTCGCTGTGGAGTTGGCAGTACAGGATAGGCCCGCTAACAGAATCGTCACTAGTCTGGTGGTACCACCATGTACCCTGGTCTCTCCGACCGTATGCAGAAGGAGATCACTGCTCTTGCTCCTTCTTCCATGAAGGTCAAGATCATTGCTCCTCCCGAGCGCAAGTACTCCGTCTGGATCGGTGGTTCCATTCTCGCCTCGCTCTCGACCTTCCAGCAGATGTGGATCTCCAAGCAGGAGTACGACGAGAGCGGTCCCTCGATCGTGCATCGCAAGTGCTTCTAAAGTGGGTGCCCTTGAGAGGTCGTTGTTGCAGTTGGAAGCGGAGCGTCGTCGGCTTACACCTTGTATGTAGTTCAATAAATGGACAAATCCACGACTGTCACGAGCCAGCGCCAACTGGGGACATAACACCCCTATCTGCGTCAAGTAGCATGTCTGCATTGCGCGTGTATTCTGCACAGGTCTCTCTTATACAAAAAGTAGTGAGCGTGGTCAGAAGGGGGTTGGCGTCTCTTTTCTCTACTAGAAGACATAAATAATGGCCTCTTTTTTCTGTTTTCTGGGTGGGCGGCGACGGCTGCGAATGCGTGGGATAGGCGCGATCAAGTATGCGGGCTTCTTGATCTTGCCAACACCCTTTCTCTATTTACTACACTTTTAGCAGCAAGTTTTAGTCACAACTGGGCAATTCGAGGTTATCGTGGATGAAAATATCATCAAAATTCAAACAGCGTTCTTTATTCCTAAACACCTTCAACTGCCTTTCCCTTGGCCGTGAGATAAACATGTTGATACAAGCCAAGGATAAAGGGGGCCTTGCTGGCCATCAAGGTATCAGATCCACAGCAATATCGAGATGCATGTGCTTATGGATTGCGTGGAAGGAGAGCCCCCGCGGTAAGGCGGCGGCGATACCGATCCAACCGATCCTCACCGCTCTGGAACCGAGTAACAAGCAGGCGTTTGCATAGGACATGGTCTGGGGTGCAACCCAGTGGCAGAAACCAGATGGCTTCGATCTTTCGTTTATTTGCTACCAACACCATGGGTATCCTCACTGCTTAGCGGCATCCGCGTTTCCTCCACGCTTCTCAGCCTCTTCTCCCTTCTCAGCCTTTTCTCCTTCTTGTACCTCCTCTTCATATCCCTCCATCTCTTCACCCTCAACCTCCTCACACTCTTCCCCCTCCACCAATTGCCCACCAACACCAGCCTTCCCCTTCTCCTCCTCCAACTTCTTGTACTTCCGTCTCGCCTTCTTCGCCTTGCTATCCGCCTTCTTCTTCTTGACGTTGCCCACGATCGCCAAGCGACTCTTGTCCCCGTTGAGAAACAAATCCACCTTGGCGGCGAGGATCTCCCGAGCTAGCTTGCGGTTTTGTGTCCGTGATCGCGTTTCTTGGCATTTGATGACGATGTTGGTCGGGATGTGCCGGAGTTGGACGGCGCTGTTGGTTTTGTTCTGTGGGAGGGATGAGGGGAGTTAGTTGGGTTGAGGAGAGGGGGCAGAGGGGAGGGGACAGAGGGGAGCTGGGGGCATGGGGGAAAGACGTACAATCTTTTGTCCACCAGGACCACTACCCTTGAGGTAAACCTCTTCCAACTCGTCCTCGGGGAGTTTAGGGCGGGGCGGCATTTGCCACGGTTTGAGCCATGATGGAGCGGTGGTCGTGAACGGTGCTGCTGTCCCGGGCCTCGCTGCTGCTGCAATGGCCGCGCCGCCGAGGACGCTCGCTGGTGTTGCGATCACCGGCCGCCGTCCTGCTCCCGAGCCCGAGATAAAAGGTAGGCCGCCATATTTCAGGATTCGACCACCTCCTGTGAAAAGGGCTGAAAGCGAAGGTACCGGTAGGCGAAGTGTTGTCTTCATATCATCCGGAGCCGAAGACTGTCACGACGGGGACGGGATTCACGATGATGACGGAACGGAGCCACCAAGGCATCGTCGCATCCGGCTGGCAATTGCGCCGCGGTTCCAGCGCGGTCGGCAGGCAGCGGTCGCGGTCACAGTGGCCGACGAACGTTCGTTCGTCGTCACGGGCCAAAGTCGGTTCGCGCGCGGCGTGTGTGTACGTACCGATTTGGTGGAGCTTTTGGTCTGGTCAATGGCCAATGATAATGGCCCGATAAGATTTTGCACGACGCTAATTTCAGGGGCTCAGCAATTGAGAGCATGGAAGGCGCGGATAAGGCCGATAGGTAGGTACCTGTAGGGGGAACGTCGTTGTTCGCTCTGGCTCTTCTGATCTCCGGGGTTCCGGGGCAGGCACTGCTGCTCTCATGCAACTGCACAATTGGCACAAAGCAGTGGCACTGAAAGAGTGCTCTGGGCCTTGCAGGCGGTGACAGAAAGTTCCCCGTCCCGCCCGTCGCCGCGGCGCCCTGTCACGCAGTGCAGTGCAGGGCAGTGGTTCGCGACTCCCCAGCTGTGCGCAGGCCAGTGGGTGAATTGTTGCGACTGAAACGGCGGATTTTGGATTCCGTCTCTCGAACATCCATCTGATTTGAGAACCCTTTTGCATTGAACAACCTATTTCGACCGGATTCCTCCTGACCTTGCCGCCTCTTTTGCCCTTTTTTCCTGCGCGATATCCTTCGTCTTCGTTTCCTCGTCTCTTGTCTTGTTGACCCTGACCGGCTTTAATCATCAACTCTGGACTTTTTGTAATTCGTCTGTTACCGCCTTTCCCATCGCATCGCGCGTTGCCCGTCGCAAACTCCAAACCTATCGAACTCCTTCATCGAACGATCGCAAAACCGCAACGGTTCTTCTCGACTCCCGCCTTTTCCGAGTAAACATACACACATACTACACCAAGACACCAAACACCAGACACAACTCGCCCATCATGTCTTCCTACCTCGAGGCCTTCAGCAAGTGGTTCAAGCTCAAGATTTACCAGCTTGAGGTTACCATGAGCGTGTACATCTTTACGCCTATTGAGAAGTTCATCTTTTGTACGTCGATCTCCTTCGCCTCTCCTGGCTCTCTTTGGCCTCCTCCTCACCATCCATATTCCCAACCATTCCCCCCATCTTTATTTCTTCTACCACAAAAGCCAATCAACTAACAACTTCTCCCCCAACTCAAACAGACTCAGTCCTCTTCCTCCTCGTCTCCCTCACCTTCATCGCCACCTTCCTCTACCTCCCGCAACACGTGCAATTCATCGCCCGCCGCGCCTGGTTCTACATGCACGGCGACGCCCAGGACTCGATCCTCGATGTCGTCCACAACGCCGTTACCGTTACCAAGAGCGCATTGCTGGGATCGGAGAAGACTGTGGAAGCACTGGGCAGGGCGGCGGATGCTACGGTTGGGATTGTTAGGGAACTCTGAATGCCTATCGGACGAGATAAAGGGGAGACAGAAAGGCTTGCCGGTTGAGGAGCTGATGCGCTTCTCGGTTGGTCGGGATGTGTCTGGGTGGTGTGATTGGGAGCGGTGTCGGAGGCGGTGGTAATGGCAGGGGGAGAGGTTGAGTCACCATGGAGACTTGGGGCTATCGGGTTGACAACCTCCCATCTCTCTGTGAACGGAGAACTGGAGGGGTCCAATCACGGACAGGATACCGCTCAACCAATTCTGGGTTGGTACGAGGGAAACATCAATACCCTGGCTTCGTGCAATTCTCGGCAACTCGACAGCCGGTGGTGTAGACAGTTCATCCGCACCCACAACCGGACCTTCCGGTGTTTGCGACAAAGGAGGGCCGAAGCTTGTTAAAGATGGCCCCCTGCGGTCCACGCTCCCCATCACACGACCTCGGTGATGTATGCTTCAATGTTGCGGGAATGAGTTTGGGAGATCAACGCGGGAGGCAGGCAAGGGGTATCAGTCGGGTTATTAGGCGTTCAGGGTTGGAAAAGAAATATCACACGTAATGAAGCTAGCTGGTCAAGGTTGGGAGACGGCAAACGATAGATGAACACTATATATACATACTTGCATAGAAGGACAGGACAGGACCACCCGGTTGAGGGAGTCTTATAATAGCAAGCAGTACATGATCAACCATCTTTTGAGACTCAGACCTTTTGGTGGTATTATAGCCGCGGACTTGTTACTGGCAAGCTTGTCAACATCTCTTCAACATCCGGTGTCAGCCAGCATCCAGAGTTATGTGGGAGATCTTGTTCAGCCAGGCGCATTGAGTATTCAAATACTTCACATCACTCACCCATAACGTCTTATCTCGAACCAAGAACCAATATGATTAATGTAATTTTACTCTATCCTTTTCCTTCTGGGCCCAACCCTTACAAAGAGAACTCATATATCCTCAAAGACCCATCCTCACCAGCAATAGCCAGCTCCCTCGCCTGCTTCTCACCCTTCTCACCCTTTCCACCCTCATCACTCTCATCACTACCATCACCCTTCCTCACCCTCGGCCTCCAAGCAAGCTGCATCACCGCCTTCGGCAACCACAACTGCTCCCCAACCTTATACGTCTCCGCCACCCTGACCTCTGAGCCATCCCCGCTAACCTTGATCGCCAACACTGACAGCTTACCGCTCTCTGTGCCCACGGCCAGTAGGAAGGTGCTGCTTCCGCTTCCGTCTGATGAAGTAAGAGGCTCAGAAGCAAAATCCAGTGCCGTAACGGGTTGGTCTTCTGTTAGAGATAGACCGAGTGTGAACTCTTCTTTCTTTTCTTCCCCTTCCTGTTGGGAAGAAGAAGAAGGGGAGGGCTGCCTAACCCAGATCTTAACAGCCTTGTCCCTACCCGCTGTAGCGAACACGTCCACCCCCTCAGATGAAGAAGAGCTCTTAGACTTGGGCGCCCACGCCGCATCCAAAATCATACGGCTATGACCCTTGGGATTCAACTGCAGGAGGGTGTATCCTGCACTAGAGCTGGAGTCGCGCTGGAAGACAGCCCACTGCCTATCTTTGCCTACGGAAAGGAGGTACTGGTTGTCGGAAGAGAAGCGAAGGCGGTGGATGGTGGAGGTGTGCGCTTTCAAGGGGGGGCGCAGTTCGGTCCACTTGTCTGTTTCGAAGAGGCGGATGACGGCGTGGTTGAGGGAGGCGGCGCGGCAGGCTGAGGCGATTAAATGGGTTTCTTTTTGTTTCTCGCCGGATGATAGAGGGGAGGGGGAAGAAGGATGGGAGACGGCAAGACAGGAGATTTCGTAACCGTGTCCGTAGAGTTTTTCGACTTCGGGCCAGAGGGTATGCCGACTAAGCGATTCTTCGAAAGGGGGGTGGTCAATTTCCAAAGCGGACTTGCGCACCATGCTCGCTGGGTCGAGCATGTTCTCGCGGTCTTGCATCGTGACGTCGCCACCACGGCCACCACCGTCCTGAGGACCGCCGGCGGCGGCGGAGGCGTCGGCGTCATCGTCGATCACGTCGATGGCCTTGTTGGACAAGCCGAGCACGGGGATGTTGGCGGCGTCGGCGGGGAGGGAGTCAAACTCGGAGGAGGAAAGAGCGGAAGAGGTGCCCGTCAGCCGGTTGAGCATGCGGGCGACGGCTTTGGGCTCGGTGAAGACGCGCATGAGCTTCTCGTCGGCGCCAGAGACGAAGGAAGTTGAGGAGAGGGAGTCGATGCAATTGAGGTCGTAGCCGTGGATTTGGGGGCGGGCCATTTCGTGCCAGGTGCGCTTGCTCGTGCTGGTGATTAAATTAGGGTTGGTGGCAGCCCATTCGGCGTGGAGGCGGGTGGTTTGGTCGGAGCTGGTAGAGAGGAGGTAGACGCCGTTGCGGGACCACGAGATGCCGGTCACGGCTCGGGTGTGCCCGGATACGGCAAAGTTCTGCTTCCAGGCTTGGTCGTCGGTGTCCCAGTCCCAGCGACGCCAGCTGCCGGTGCGGCCGAGGGTGATGACGGTCGTGCCGGAGGGCGACCACATGCCGGTCCAGAAGCCACCGATACTGCCGGTTGCTGTGGTGGCGCCCTTCTCGCGACTGACTTCGCCGAGACGGGCGACGGTGATCCAGATACCGGACTCTGGGTCGGACTCCCAGATCGAAAGCGAGTTGTCTGCTGAAGCGGAGAGAAGTTGGAGGGTACCCTCGCCGCTGTCAGAGGTGGTGGAGGTAGGAGAGCGGCACCAGCGCGCGGTGTAGATCCAGTCTTCGTGACCAAGGAGCAAAGCCTCGAACATGATGCAGTATTTGTTGGTAGCGGGATCAGCTCCCTCGACCTTGATCTTGTGGATCTTGTTGGCCGGACCGGGGGTCAAGGCAGCGGCAGCAGCAGAGGCGTCTGAAGCGGCCGAGGTGGGCATGGACAGGGCACTGCCTTGGTGAATACGCCATATCCTGATGTACTTGTCTTGACTGGCTGAAGCAAGAAGAATGTCGCTCTCGGGTTCGGACTTTGGCTTTTCGCGGATGAAATCAAGAGATCGGATCCAGTTTTCGTGGCCTGGGAGGGTGGCTTGAGGGGTGAATTCGAGTTGTGTATCGTCTGCTGTCGAGGCAGTGAAGATCTGGATGATGTTTGTGGTTCCGGCAACGGCCAGAATGAGAGCAGTTCCCTCGTCGTTTAAGGGGCTCAAGGCAAGGGCCAAGGGGAAGTACTTCTTCGCAGTCTTGATGGTTTGAAGCAGGGTGACTTGGCCGGATGAGACATCCAAAGACCAGACCTTGACGGTAGAGTCTGCTGCGCCCGAGACGAAAATACGACGCTTGGTGCTGCCAACGGGAATCTTGAGAGCTGCGAGGTAGTTGATAGGTGCCGTGTGTTCCTGCAGGGTTTGGACACATGTTGCGGCGCCCGTCTCGCCGTTGACGGCCCAGACCCGAAGGCTTTGGTCGTCACCTCCGCTTACTAGGTAAGTTGACTCCTCATCTTGCAACCTGGGAAGGAACTTGACGGCCCGTACATGAGCTGTATGGCCACTCAAAATCTGGGAGATACCAACAGTATTCTGGGACAGGTGTTAGCAAAAATCTCGGTTGAGTGGAAAGTCATGTTGTAGTCATACCGAAGGATTCCAGAGGCAGACGTTGATGTCTGCGCCAAATGCCACCAGGCCATTCTCTCCCCAGTCAGCGGCAGCGGCGTATCTGTTTGCGCCGGCCGAAAGATAGCGAGTGTCAATCGCTGCTTCCGTCATGGTATTTGTCTTTTCGATTTTGACCCCAATTTTCAGATCACACTCACCAGCAAACAGTCAGTGAGTGATGGGAAGTCGTGAATTGTAGTTAAAGAAGTCGCTGTCGAGGGGTCGTCATGATTGGCTGTAGGCCCCAAGTTTGGAGTTTTTTAGGCCCTTGCTTGGGCCTGAAGTGACTCCACTGCAGTTGCTTGCACGACTTAACACAGCAGGCTCTTTCCCAGTTTATGCAATTAGTTTTTAAAAATATGGCAAATGCAGCAAACATCCAATCAGAACCTATAAATGTAGCTGTCAACTCGGCCCAAATATCCCTTTCTTGGACATCCATACCACACAATTTACCTGAATTCTTCAACTTCATCCGTACAACACCATAGACGTTCGCTTTGATCATACTCGAAGCCGGACATATATCACCATGTCAAACCAAAAAGATCAAACGATCGACATCACGGTCGATTTTTCGTGAGTATTTCCTTCACAACGATGAGTAGGACACATGTCACTAACGCATCACCTCCTCTCCAGTGGCGGCCTTGAGATTCTCTTCTCCAACCAGAAGCATCATGCTCTCTCAGTACCAGCCCAAGACGCCGAAGGCAAGCCAGCAAACGTTGGCTTCCTCATCAACTATCTATGCCAGACGCTCATGACCGACCCACGCGCTGATCTCTTTGTGCTTGGTGGTGAACTGTGAGTCATGTTTTGTCTCGGTGCTCTGGTAAAGCACTTACTAACAGACCTAAACCAAATAGCCGCCCAGGTATCTTGTGTCTAATCAATGACACCGACTGGGAGCTGGAAGAGGAAGATGCCTACGTGCTTCAGCCAGGGGACAACATCCTCTTTATCTCTACGCTTCACGGCGGTTAGTGCACCAGGTGGGGACGGTTGGGGGTTTAATAGACAGCGGGGCGATTATATTTACAGTTGGTACCCTTCCCCTTTGTTTCATTCATGATAATGACTGGCCGTTATCAAAAGGTCAGCTTCTACACAGCGATAAAAGCAGTGCTCTGAAATTTGAGAAATGTGGCTCAGCTGTGTTCCTGGACCTGACGTGACGTTAAACATGAACACGGCGGGTTCATGCTGTCCGCGACACAACCCACACAACCCTCCAGGCCGGATCGGCTCACAACGTCATCCAGCTATATATTTCATCCGAACCGCACCTTCCCAATCCCTATGCTCATAGCACAGAATCTGCAAGGACGGTCGTCACTGGACCTGCCCATATAAGTGACCCTTCCTGTACCGCTTACCGTCGGGGGCCGGGAGGGGTTTAGCAGTAACGTCCACCTCAGGAGGTAGTTGGTATAGCGGTCAGTCCATCGCCAGCTATCAGAGAGAGTGTGGTTTCGACTCCGGACGGTGTGCTACTGGATTGCTTAACCCGACACTTTTTTTTGTCTTTTTGTCAGCCGCGACTTCTAACCAGAGTAGTTTAGGCTGGTTGTCGTCACCTCGTGGCAAACTAAGGTTATGTTTGAAATCCGTGTCCGTTCATTCACCCGGCTTCCCATTCACGGACACTCACTCCTTCCCAGTATCCTAGGCCGCGCTGGTTTCTGTTTCCTTTTCTTCGTCAGACAACTACCTCTACAGAATCAAACACATTTTATGTCGTTGCCTTTCCACCACTGACAAATTTTCAATCTTTAAACAGCAATGCCTTTCGGGTTCACATCTGTAGTTTCTGGTCTTCAGTAGCACGTATCTATCAAACATCAATCTGGGATGTCTCACAAGTAGCGCATACGGAATCACGACATACAATAGACGATTGTACAAGGCTACCACATATGACCGGGAAAGTCACTTTTTTCGACCTTTGGAAACAATAGTTGATTCAGTTGCCTAAAACCCACCATTCCGTCTTCAGTATAACCGAAGAGCAGTCGATCTTGGTGGCATACTGAATTTAAAATGCTTCTACCCAAACAATCCCGAGACACTTTAATCCAGAGAAAACCACGATCAAACCGTTACTTCCGTCTCTCTTCCTTACTACATCTCCCAAGACGTTTTTTACGATGTAGCCGCGGTTTCCGTTGACTTCTTCAAAGTGTCCGTCCGGATCTACAGACACCACGTTTTGCGTCACTCACCGGTCACGTTAGCCTCACTTTACCGGCCGGTCCGGCCCCCAATTTGACCCCCAACTCAGCCCATCAGGGTTCGGATCAGACCGAGTCGAGAAGGATACGAGAGAAATATTGATCGGCCGTGGTGAAGACCAGCACCAAAGACCCCACGATATCTTCATGCCCAACCCAACAACGGGCCGACAGCGTCTCACTTGTAGTCAGACCGACCATCGCCAAGATGATGAGACTGGGCACGGGGTCATTCATTAGACATCGACACTCAGGTACAGTCCTTTCAACACGGAGTACATACGTCTCTCAAGTCTGCTATTGAAGAGAAGATCAACATTTTTTTCATTTCCTTTTCAAAATAACCAGCCAGCCCAACCCATTCCGCTGTCATCTTAAGGAACTGTCTTTGGGCCAACATCTCGGAGTATCAACTCCGGAGCTGTGAACTGGAAATGAAGAAGGTTAACCAGAAACCGTTGAGCAAGAGCTCCTGTCGGCAATGACAACCGACGACCATGTCGACGGCAATAGCGCCGTCGGGCAGCCTTTCGGTTTCACTCCGGTGCCGATCCTTATGGCCGATGGGGTTCCAGACCGGGACGGTCCGCTTCACTTCACTTCGCTTCTTTTTTTTTGTCGTATGTGTAATTCAGGCACTTGCAATTACACCAACGGTTCTGTGAAAGTGGCATTCTAGCCTCTGTCTCATCTTTTACATTGCAACACGGGATTTCGAAGCATTCGCGTGCTGACTTTGGGTGATTTGGAGATGGACAACTGCACTTGTAAGTGTCAATGCTAGTTGCTAGGTCCATCACAGTTTTTACATTAGCTAACGGGTTCTTCAAAAGCGATTCAGTCAATTGTCGACTCTCTCTCCGTTCGATGGAAAATCCAATAACACTATCACATTTCTCAACAGCGCAGTCATCCGCTCAACGAATACCCAAGCCACTGTCACTACGCATTCCACGTCTAATTCACCTGACTCAACCTCAAGTCCACAAGGAGAGCATCAAGTGATGACTCCGTCTCCTCAACTTTGGGACTCTGTGGCCCCTCAGTAACTCAAACAAAACCCCGTGATCTATCACCTGCCTCAACCTCCCAGCCTACCACCCTCCCCGAGGAACTGACATGTACACCCAGAAGTTGTTTGCATGTTTGCTCCTCAAGTCCACGGGTATCAACACCCCAACACCCCTTCCTAACCCCAACTCCAAAGCCCTAAAAGCCCCCTCGGCCCCCTAACACCCCTCAGACCCCTAGGCCCCCAACACACACAACACACATCACATACCCTCCCATCTCCTACATAAGCCTGCCTAAGCCGCCCGCTTAAACCGTCCTATCACATAACTCACAGAGACTATTCAAGCCAGTCTAGGCTCCTCTATCGAGATCTCATGCACCTAGATCACAGATCACCCGATATCCCGGGAAGTTGCCGGGGATGCGCCGGGGGAGATGCCGAGTTGTGTAGGGTAGGCCGTGCATTGATCCGTTACAGTTACCGTTACCGCTCGGCAACAATGACATCACATTGATGCCTGCCGGGAGTTCGGCCGGTCCAGGTTAGCCGTTCTAGCGGACCGGTTGGACGGACGGTGTTTGTTCGGTTGGGGGTTGAATGTTGAAGCTAGCTGGACCGGTGCTTGTTGATGTTAGTTAGCGATAGTTTATGGGTATAACCAGCTGTGTCCTTTCAGCTCATGCATGGGTTGTGTATCCCCTCACGATAGATGATAGATCATTGTCTAGGCACGCATATCAAATGCACAACTTCACCCCGTGTAGTTTCCAGGAGCCAGGCACCGAGGAACCGGGTTATCACTTTCGCTGATAGCTACTGCATTGCACTGCTTTACACTACTGTGTAAACGACATTCGTACACGATATACTACACGATACATTACCTGCGTACGTCAGCTTCAGCTATGTATTGTATGCGTGAAACTTATGCGTGAAACTACAATGCAGCACAGTATGTACCCCGTCCCCCGAGCATAGTGCCTGAACTGTTAAAAAACTAAAGCAAGGGACGGACGGCACTTGATCCCGTCCGAACGGGGGAAGCGGGGCCGGCAAGTGACTTCCGGAACAACGGGCGGAGTCGAGTCGGGCGGGGAACCGGACGTCCGTTTGAAAGTTTAACCGGTCGGATTTCATAGTTCGAATGGGTTAAGGTGACTGAATGGGGCAGGAGGCTGCGTGTAGGCGAAGGATTGAAGGTGGTCTGGGCAGGAGGGGGAAAAAGTTTGATATCAAAATGTTTGCTTTTCGCTTCGTTCGTTTGGTCGTTCGTTCGTTCGCTCGCCCCGTTGCATATCGGACTGATAGACAGTTTGACTAGGCGAATTCAAAACTTTTACTGTGCTATAGATGTGGTGCGTGTAAGGTGTGTGTGCTCACATTTTGGACATCTCATTGTCACTTTTGCGTATCACTTACATATTGATTGATAGTGAGTTCCATACCGTAGTTGAGTGTTTGAAATGGATGAATGAATGAATGATGTCGTTCGGAGAGCTTCGTTCGTTCGTTCATTCGTTTGTTCGTTCGCACCTAACTTTGTGAATTTTCCCGGTTTTCAGCTCGCCCACATCTACTCCGACTTGGCGATGTCCTACTTTACAATACTTCGCAGCACACTAGGCCCAACGGACATACTTAGTACACAGTAAACTCTTTCCAGTATCTTAATAGACAAAAAAAAGTGGGAATATATCTGAGACATCAAACTAGTAACTAAACTAGTATGTATTTCGTGCACATGTATCGCTGGCAGGTACTGTAGGCAGGTTGTACATAGTAAGTTAGAAAGCCTGTCCCTGCTTACATGTACATACATATGTCGACTTGACAAGCTGAGAAAAGCAAAGAGATCACCACTTACATGTAGTGTAACCAAGAAAGACATCATCCACTTGCCTGTACCTACCCACTACACCAACCATCAGGCACAACCGTGAAGCCAAGCCAATTCCCAAGAGACGGGGAATGTCATTTCTGGGGGAAAGAGACAAGTTCCCCTTGCTTCTGATTTGAATTCAAGGATCCCCCTGATTCAAGAGACACCAAATTCAATCAGTTAGTTCGCTGTGGTTCAGTCTTGTGCCAGGACCCTGAAAACCGTGTTGGCGAGATTTTGAGAGTACTCACTCTCCGATTCCAAATTCCTGATTCCTAAACGGTTGGATCGGTGATGGAGGCGATGGCGATTTGGATTCCTCTTTTGCCTCACTGGCAACACTCTCGATCTCTCGACACAGTCAATCACTTTTTCTTCTCTCTCACAAAGTGATTTGATGGGTTCATGTTTGACATGTCTCACCTGCTCACTTTACCGCATGGGATTAGAAGTATCTAGACCTCGTGCCGAGAACTGAGAAAAAGCGAAAACCCAACGCCCAACTTTTACGCCCACTTGTCGTTGGCTTGTCTCTCTTCGCTTTTTTTCCACCCAAATTGCCCCCCACTCATACACACGTGGGGATATGTTGTGCTTGGGCGGGAGTGGAGAGTCATGAGAGTCCGAAGGACTTCGCAAATGGAGTCGCAGGTATCTTTTCAGTATCCATTTAGGGGTAACGGAGTTTCTGAAGCTGAGACACTGCCCACTGATTGCGTTGTGTGTAAGTCTCGATATGTATGAAATAGGGGTCTTTCTTTTTCGCCTCCGTATGTCTCTGGCGTCAGTGAAGCCCACTTGCTAATTCGAGTCGCATAGGAAACTCACCTACGTACGTCCTGCTACATGTTCCTAGACAGGTTCTCGTCATAGCCCTTGAATCCCATGCCATCCCGAGGCAATGTCACAGCAGCTTGACCGGAGAAACAGCTGAAAAGGCTACTGATTCGTGCTGGATCCGACTCTCCTATTCCCGATATCCTGTCATTCATCACCAATGTTACGCATCAGTGCCACGCCTCCTGAGGCAAGCGGGAAATGGACGCAGAAGGCAAGTTGCCCAAAGCGGTCAAAGGTCGTTCATCCACAACCGTCTCAGGACAGAGAGTGTGTGGATGAAAGATCCTACGTGAGCTCACGAGACGCCAATCAGGGAATAGTGGCTTCGACGTTCCCGAAATTAGCCAGATCTCGTCATCCAGATACCCGGTCAAGTGTGTCCACTGTCCCTGTCTGTTTCTTGTCTTTTGTTGCTTCTTTCATCTTATCTCCCGCGTTGGCCGGTCGCCACTTGGTTTTCAGTCACCCACTTCCTATTTTGGGGAAGATTTGGTCGCGTGAAAGAGAGGGGATTCGGAATAATCAGCGGGGCTAGGGTTTGGGAGTGTTGTCGCCAAGCGGAGTGGAGCGGACGCAGAGTGGATGGTCGGATGAGATGAGATGAAAAGCGGCACGGGACGAGGACGGACGGGTGTCGCCACTGGCGATACAACTTAGATCCAGATTGTAGTATTATGGGAGTGGGAATTTGTCGTGGTTGTGGGTATTGTATGGATCTGATGGAGATGGGAAAAGAAACGAAGAGGGAAAAAGAAACAAGAAGTATGTGGACAAGCCCGCTAATGTCGGAAGGAAGTGGAGAGACAGAAAGATAGAAAATCTTGTTTCAACGATAGAGCCTCACTCGAAGGATCATTGACGTTCCTGACAGGTTCAGATCGGTCACTTTCCGTCTGTTGTTTCCTCCGGTGAAACTTGGTGATGGTTGATGAATTGGGACTGAGGAGGAGGATGATCGTGAAATGAGCATGAAATGACGGTGACTCTGTCTTTCCCGAGCTCTTCTTCATGTCAACCACTGATGACTTATTCTTTGGATGATTCCTGACCTTTGCCGTCATCTCCCATCCCAAGATCGCCCCAGCCAACAATAAACCTGCAACTATCCGTTTGGGAGACTGTTCGCGCGCATTAACTGGAGTCTTGGCCTCCAATTTATCACACATATCTTCCTCCACTTCGCACATTATCTTGATAGACCGATACGATTTCCGGATGCCAGGCCCCTTTTTGAGTTATAGATCAATCAGTGGCTGGTCAGCCGCGCGCCAGTCGTTCAATTGAGGCGATAGGTCGCAAGAAAGGGGTCCAGTCCCACAACCGACGAGCAATGAATCCGCGCTAGGAAGAGGCCTCCTTCTTGCTGCCTATCCGAAGCAGGCGATTTGAGAGGCTGGAAACTGATTTTGAAGAGGCAAAATATGTGAACCCTTTTCAGTTTCTCATTTGCTACTGGGTGATGTGACTTCCGTCACTACCGTAGAGATAATGGCGAGTGACAATATCGATATCAACACGAGAATGACCGACAAAGTCGGCACCGGTCCAGGCCCAGATTTTCAGCTAGGTCGGCTAGAGTTTTGTTCTCGCGGTTACGGCGGCGAGGTGGAAAAACTGCACCCACAGGAAGAGAGATGATAGACCCAACCAACCAGCCTTCAAAGGTCGCGCGAGGCTGGGAAGAAGGCCATTGGCGTCGTAATGCAGGTACAGAGCTGCTCAGCCCCAACTATCCATCGACAGTGGCGGCGTCCCATATACAATGCCGTATCTTTTGTTGAGATAGATGCATGCAAGACCTCTTTGCGTTCGTCTTTCAACATCATCTTGGAACTCTCGAAAGTAGTGTAACGAGCTGTCGTGTCCAACTTGTCGTCCGTGTACAACAGCGCACCGCACTACCGTGCAAGTAATGTGATCTCTCATGTGAGTGAGCACCAAGCCAAATCGATCTCTATAGGCGCTCTCTTCCCCAAACAGGACAATAGAGACGGGTGCGTACAGATGAGTAACTTGAGGTGGGAATGATGAGGTGACGGAGGCTGCAAAGCGCAGTCATACAACAGTACCCGTGCCTCCTTTCCTACCCCCACATAAGGCAGCTTGCCAGATTCGTGATCAGGCCTCATGAATGGGGAAAAAAGTTTGGGTAACAGCACTTATGCAGGCGCGGGTGTAAACCGCTGTCAATGATGCCATGTAACCAGTCGCTACCATTCGTGATTTTCGTTGCCGCCATTTTGCATGCCATCGATGGCTGGGGAGATTGACTGTGAATATCCTCCTTTTGGTTCAGACGTCTAATGGTTTTGTTGGATTCGCTCAGCTCGCTCGTATTCCGCTGGTAATTCTTGCGAATATCCAAACACGGAGTTGCGATTTGTATAATAGTCGTGGATGCGGAATTCCCGTCACAATTGGATCTTGCAGATGTCCCCCAACCAAGATCCGACGGCCTCGTCATTGCGGCCTGCCGACGTGTGATTCGGAACGATATGTCGACATAGTCAATAGTCAGGTTAGTCTGTTGGAATCAAAGTCGTTATCGTAGAGCGATTGTGTTCCTTCCGCCGGTTGGTTGCGATACGAAACGTTCTGAAGGCCGCACTAGGCGCCGTGAAGCAGAGAGTTTCAACCCCTTCCTCGCTCACAATTTTGGCTTCGCTCCGGGTCTTGCCCAGTTCGTCACCATTCCGACCTACATCGGCGTCACTGGAGCTCTCGAACTAGTTGGTTCCTGCACCAAAGGAGCTGAGGTTGATTGCGAGAACCGAGGGCGACATGCACTCCGTACGTAATGCCATGCCCAGCTTGTAATAACACCATTGGTGCTGTCATGATATTCCATCCACACTCACACCGTCCACCAGTAGAAATTGCCGAGTATAGGCACGCATTTCCGGCTCCGCAATCATGGAGCGGCCCTCTCCCGTCGTCCCTTGTCTCGTGATGTCCCCGTCCCGTGCCCTTGGGGGAAATCCATTCAAAAATGGGAGCAGCTTGTCAGTACGTACAATGATCTGCTGCACTCTCAGTTAGCGCTGAAGCTAATCTGGCTTGGCCCGATGTGATGCGATTTGATGCAATGGAGCGTAGGGTCCTACCTAAGCAAGCCACCTTTCTCGTGGGGGAGGTGCACGTATACGGACAAATCATGGGAGTGAAAGGTTGATAAATCTTCCAGGAAGCTGGGCAAATAGTGACAGAAACGGGCATTTTTGGCGACTATGTGATTTAGAGATACTGTAGCATTAGTTTTATGCATGGATCCGGAAAGGAGAGTCTGACCATTCCCTTTTGATGATGCTAGGCCGACCGATAGTTCAACAATTTGCACGAATTGTTGCAACGAACCTTCGCAAACATCCGGGCTGCCGGGAGAGGATAGGAAATCTTAGCGGGGAAATGATAACTGATATACGCGGCAGTAGGTAGATCGGTCTCGATCTCCAGATCAGGAGGATGGCTCTCCCCATCGACGATTCCCGATCTGAGTGACTGATGTGATTCGCTACAGAAGCGATCCCATCAGCTCATCTGTCAAATGTGAAGGATTATGTTGAATATCGTGAGATGACTGACAGCTATCATGAACTTTCGCAATTCATGATGATGTTCGATGGGTTCGAAGCTCTTCTTGAAGCGCCATGATGTGAATCACTTTTGTGATAGGGAAGCTCCGCTAGCTGCACAAAATCGATAATGTTGTTGACTTCAGTGACCAGTTGAACTAGTGGGAAACAGGCAATAGCAAGACTGCTTCGTACTCGGTCGGCTTAAAAGCAATCACCACCTCTCACGTCGGAGTAGTCAACACAAAGGCCGCTTGAAACCGACAAGACAGTGTTTAAACGGATGCGGTACTGAGCTTGGCGAGCTTTGCTGGTGAGCTGGTCGTCCTGTAGCAAAGGGTGCGTCTCTGTACGTGAATGAGGACTGGCACTGCACAAAACGACCTCAGCCAGGAAACGCACGTGTAGAATCCACATGCCAATGACTCTCACGTCATCAACGTTTTCTAGACCCCAGATCGACAATTAGTTCCTTAGTGGAGCGTGTGCTACCGGCCGTTGCTTTCAGAGTTGTCTGGTCCACTGGCCTGTGTTGAGAATAAGAAAGGTGGACGATCTTTCCCGTCAGCCAAGATGCGGAGGTGGAAACGGCTTCAAAGGCTCTGAATGGCATGTTGAATGGAGACGTTGGGCTGCCACACGGCCGGTCAATGGGTTTTGCAGCGGGGGCGCCCAAGTCCGCGATTGCTGCTTCATATCATAGGTACCAGCACAACCCCTCTACATGGGGAGATGGGGTAATTGTGTAAGCTCATACCCTTACACGTCGTGTTGTAACTAGCCTCGAGAGAGCTCGGACAGGAAGCCCAGCTATCACTGTCTGTGATAGAAAGTTCTGGGCATCGCTCATATATTGACAAAAGGCCAGTTGAAAATCAAATTATGGAGGCAGTTATTGTGAATCAGCAGTGCAGGATGCCGGGTTCGTCCAGCAAACCCAATTGCATTTTGGCCTAGCGGTATTGTGTGGATGGAGGATCCGGTGCCCTGGTGAATCGTGGTCCCTTCGATGCGCCGTCCCGTGCCGGATGCGCTGTGTAACCGGGCCGGAAGGACCCTTCGGAGGCCACGAAAGAGTAGTGATGATGACTCGGTGCCTATCTGTCGTTGTAATAAAACAGAGGGCTCAAAGTAGGCGTGATCCTCCGTGTCATCTGTACCGACTTCATGGTTCTTTTGATGACAGTCTTTGTTACTGTGTAGGACGCAACAAGACTGATGTAGACTGCCTGGAAAGATAATAAGATAATCTGGCCACGTCTGAATGATTGCAAGCTGGGACAGGGCACCGGAGCATAGCCCTGAGTGACTACACTGAAGCATCACGAACCGGACGTTCCTCCGTGTCTTTTCTTGTTGTTTCTTGGTTGCCTGTGAAGTGGAAGTTAACCCCAAGCTGGGAAAGGCGGGATCGCCCATCAACCAGATCACTGGAACGAGAATCGACAGGGCTTGAATGACGACAAGGGTCGGAAGCGAGAAGCGAGAAGCAGCCTATGCTTGAAATGGGTAGTGGGTTTGAAGGGTTGGTCCGGGGTATTGACCACCCTGTAACTTGGCTTGTGGTCTCGTGATTGACGAGGTATTGTTTGTAGGAAAGGGGGTCTGAAGGGGCTCATGGAGGCCGTCTGCTCGCTGCTAGGGGACGATGTTACAATTTTTGCAAGTTTGCCAAGCTGGGGGTGATCAATTTGCTTCCCCGGTGGTGGTACGGGTGATGCTCTTGGCTCCAATCACGGACCGATACGCTAGGGAAGAAGTTCGTCCGACTCAAATGAAGGCCTTGCTCCCCAGACCCGGAACAAGCAGCTTCCGGCCGTTAGGGCAGCCGTTGACAACAACAGTTGATAACCGTAGCAGTACTAACGTCCTCAATACGTAATTGATGGATGAGTGAAAATAGAAATGGCGGTAGCCGTAGCCGGGAAAAGATGCTCATCATTGTCCTCATCTGGACAGCAGCAGTGAAGGTTTCATATGAGGTCATGAGCGAGGTTTGACCGAACCTCAACCTTGAATTTTCGAGCCATTGTATTGTCGCACATGTCGTCGTGCCTCGATGTGCCGTTGGAAGGCCACCGGTCCGCAAGGTGAATTATCAGGCGCCGGGCCGGCGTCTACCATGGCCTCAGAGTGCTCCAGCCTGCCAGGTGCCGGTTGGGGGCCAGTTGGTCGGGCGTCCGTCACCGTACCAACAGAAACAAACAAGCGTGAAAAGGCAAGAGTTGCGATTTGCTGGGAAATAGCCGGCGATGGCAGGGCAGGGTGAACCACTGCAGCGGATCGATGGAAAAGGCGCCATGCACGACCTACCGCTGCAGGCTTCAGGTTCTCATAGGTTGAGGACGACCACGTACGTGCTACGTACCCGGATGACCAGATGGCGCTATGCTGCGTTGGGAGGAAATAGCCTGAGGACCAGAGATACAGCCAGGATCAAGCTGCATTTTTATTACGTCTGGGGGCACTGGACATTGGCGGAGCCAAACGGTCGGGGACTGTGTACACAGTAGCAAGATCGTAGGCTGGGGATAGGACGACCTGTTATCCCAGTACTGCATTTCGAACAGTCTTGACAGTTAACCGGAGGGCGTAGGGTTGGTAGGCGTTAAGTTTGGATGTACAGCCCAGCCGGCTGTATGAATTCCCGTCGGGTGCTTTTACCTTCTTCAGAACGAGGCGTTGCAAGACCCCAGCCGGGAGAGCATCTCGACGAGGGTATCACCCTCAAGGGATGTTCCAGTCCATCCAGATCTGGTGTGCGAGACTGCAGGATCGGTTTCTTCTCAGACAGCGGTACCGAACGGTAGTGCCGTGTTACCAGCAGCCCGCGCGGGCAGGGCGCCGTTGTTGACACACTGCGGGACGCTGACCTGACACTGACAGTGACACTGACATGTTGACAGCAACGGGATAACTGACACCGACACTCACAGCGCTGTCTGTGTGTGAGAACTGACAAGTCATCCTCCTAAACAGCGCCAAATTCCACCCTGAAACTGAAGGCTGAAGCGATCCATATGGTGGATGCCCACCAAATATCTCCGAGCTGCTGGGCGCTGCTGGACCTTTTTAGCGTACGGATCGACTTCGATTTAGGGAACCCTGGGAATTCCATAGCATTGCTGGTCTCGTTGTCTCCGCCATGGCGTCGTCGTGAGCATCATATCAGAATGTCTCCTTTGAGCCGGGCCTAGACTTGATATGTGATTGTATGTCGTAGGGAGGTCAACGGTGATGTGCCCTGCCGTGAGCCCGTGACGTCGAGTGAGAAGTGCGGTGGAAACTCTGGGAATACTATGATACCCATGCTCTTACTAGCAGATAGCCAGTTGAGGTAGCGGTAAGATGTTGCGCCGTGGAGGCCTGTAAGTAGTCCAATTTGTACAGCCTAGTACAGCCTGGTAGGGAAGCGGTGCGACAGTGATGATAAGAAGTATGACAGACTGCTGCAGTGCTGCTGGGATGATTGTTTGCACGCTTGGCTTTGACGAACTTGAAGCACCGTGTTTGCTGCTGTGTTGACTCTTGTCTGGAATTCTGATGGATCAAGGGTTTGTGTCTGAGAGGAGTGATAATGAACATCCGAGGTTGACAATCTCTGAAAATTCACATCGTAAAAACTCTCGTGGATGTCATAATCGTGGTTCCACCAGAATCCAGTTCCCAAGATGGAAGGGTTGAGACTTCCAGGTTGAGAATGGAAGTCGGAGTGGAAAGATTGCAAAGTGGGTTAATTCGCGAAAAGTCTCCGGAGGGAAAGCTCCATCCGAGTCGAGTGTTTGAATGTCAAAGTGCCAGGAGTGCATGGCCCAGTCCTTCCGAAGTGCGAACTACGAATCTCGGTCATTCCTTCTCGTCCGCATAAATGGAGTGATGGACTGTGGATCCCCGGATGCCTTCCGGACAGCATGCCAAGCGCAGCTGAAGCCGGAGGCTCACCCGTTGCTAGGTTGCGGCGGGGTCATTCTCGCCGATATTTGTACCCCCACGCGCACTGAATTCAATGAATTCAATGAATTCAACTTGTTCCAGTGGTCCCGGCGGTCAGGCATGAGGTTCACGACAGCTGCCAGCAGCTTTGCCAGCCAGTTGAGCCAGCCAAGCTTCCTCCGCAAAATGACGCTTCGGGAGCCGGCACAGTGCAACATGCACGCACCGACTCGGAAAGAATGAACAGAGTGGGGCATGAACGGAGGGTATCCGCTTTTTCAAGTACCTCTACGGGTCGGGTAGCGTACGCGCGGGCAACTGCCACTTCAACGCCATATTGGATGGTCATGAGATGAACGCAACTTCCAATTCTCGCCCAGTAGGCCAATGTGAATGACAAAAGAGGCAGGCACGAACAGTCTTTGAGCTTTGTCGAGATTTGCTTCCATTCATTGCTTGCTCGAGTAGCTCACGTGTTAGGTCCGGGTCAGTGCTAGCCGGCGGCAAGAGCATCGAGTCCAGATCCATCAGCCACCTGGCATCGACTCCTGTTTTGCCTTGGACTTCCGGCTCTTTTGCCATCACAGCACTCCTCGGATTGGGACGGAGCGAAAACTACAGCCTCGACATACGAGATTTCACGAATTCAATTTCCCATTGAAACGCGCAGGTTTGCCGGGCTAAGCGACCAAGATAGCCGACCTTTATCGAGACTCAGGCGCCTGCACCGCATTTACCGCACCAGGTGCCACCTTATAATTTTAGATATCGTGATGGAGACGCTTGGGAGGTATCCGGAACCCATCCGGCTGTGATGGCCTGCACCAGAGGGCACCTCGGGCACCTCTTCTACCTTCACCTCAGTCGCGCCAGCTGTCGGTTCGCGTCGGTTGACCAGATACGGCCAGAGGTCCCTGTCATTTTCACATCAGTCTCATAAGGCGCCATCAAAAGGAGGGAGGAAGGAAGGCTGCAGCACAACCTCAGCCCCTGGCGACTGTGTCCCCCTGTCTTCACACCCGGCATGGAGCCTCGAGCTTGAAAGGTCAGGTACCCTGATTTCATGTTCTGGACTATGACGGCTGTTGAAAAGTCCGCGTTTTGTCACCTTGCTAGATCTACAAGGCGATGACCATACCCTCTGTCTCGTCAGCGAGCTTTTCAACCTGGCTAACGAACGTTGAGACCAGATCCCCGAGGCCTTTTCAAGACTGTTGAATCAAGGCTTTCCCGGTCGAAAACAGACCAAGGCAGGGATTCGCAAATTGCAGCCTCACTGGCGTCAAGTAGGGATCGGCGCTTGGGTTCGCTTGATATGTACCAGGGCGATCGGCATCTCTAAATCACCCAATGGGCCGGTTGAGTATCATCCACCTAGGCGAACCCTGCCCTATATTGGAGGTCATATATGTACGCTCGAGATACGCACAACCTCGAGACAGCATGCCCATGCATACACAACGTTTGTGCGTACGTTTCTCCATTTCCACGTGCAGTCACTATTAAAAAACATTGGGACTACACTAATATGCACTATTGTGAATAGTGGCCGTTGGAAATACGAACTGATAGTATGGCAAATTCCCCAGTAGAAGCCAAAGAGTCATTGGGCAACCTCGCTTATAGAGCGTGTGTACAAGGGACCGCTTTGCTCTAAAGCACACTTCAACGAGGACATCCGAAGCGAGGCGCGGGAGTTTGACCGGATGATTTCCCAGGACGCGGGCTAGATCTCGTCACCTACCACCGACGCCACTACAGTGCAGACGGACGTACAAGCTGGAGAAGAGAAACCAAACCATGGGATTGGCAATGCGGCTGTTTCGGGGCTGTGTGTGAAGCCCTGGATGCGTATCATATCCGCATCTTGGTTTATTCTGTCGGGTGTCCAACCTTGGCCCTGGCGTCTAACACTCGGTCATAATATGTCCGCGGAGCTCTCACAGTCAGTTGCCTGCTTGATAACATTATCAATTCGGCTCCAGACAATGACCATCCAGGCGATGGATTGCGGTCCTTGATGATCTACACTCGATACCACCACATTTTGAGGTCAGATTATGATACCGGTACCAAGAGGTGATAATGACATCTGCTGTGTACCTTGGCACCGCAGTGATGGTGAACAATTGGACAAATAGCTGCCTCTATGTACAGCCAAAGCAAGACACAGTACAAAAAAGGAGGTGTGACAATAAGGGAAGTGCCGCGTGGGGAGCCCCAGTCAAGCACGCACTCCAAGATATCAAATCCGACATCAACGCAGCATTGCGGACGCAGTTGTGAAAATCATCAATGACACGCCCGGCGGACACTCGATCATGATGTGTAGCGTTATGTTTCATTTCTACCACCATACGCACATACACGTAGCAGAACAAGGTGGTAATGGCCATGAATATTCCCCTCCGACTTCCGTACTCGCCTGGCGTTGGAGTTGGAGTTGGAGTTTTCGCTGAAAGCCTCAAACTTTGGCTCGGTGGGGAGTCGCTCACTGTGCGTCTGTGGCACATCACGGCCTGCGACTCTGCGTGCCCTTCCACACTTTCCATCGACACCACCATCAAAAGTGAGGATGATTTTTTATTCGCAAGAACCTTGACACCGAAGTCTTGTCTCTGCCCCAGAAAGGCTAGCGCAAGCCCCTCCTTGGCACTAACAACCCTTGTCGACCTGCCGGTGTTGCTCCCACACCTCCTCTCACGTCTTTTTGGTTGGACAGACAGCCGAATCCTCAGTCTTTTTCTTGGACAACTTCTCACCCAGAGTCCCTTCTGCTTCTGCCCCTATCCCCGGCGTACCTGCCCGTTCAAACGTCAACAGTCGGCGCGGCGGCAGGAGCGACTCGAGGTCGGACGGTACCAGCAGTGGAAGGAACCCAATGACCCGGCCAGATCTGACGGGGCAAGAGGGGTGGCTTCCGGTGAGCTGCAACCTGGACGTCCATTCCCGCCAAGGACACCTCCTCGCTCGAGTTGACACCTCACAGTCGTTGATTGCTTGTGGGAACCGAAACCTGAAGTTCGTCCGTCGTGTTCGTTTTCCCAAAAATTGGCCCCGAAGGAGCAAGGAAACCTTGACGCTTGACGTGACAAGACGCGGAGCAATGCCACCTCGACGGCCAACGGTCGAAAGTCCAGACTCTGCCATTTCGAGGTCAGCGCGCAGTAGCTAGCGCAAAGTTCAGCTCAGACTGACCGGCATCCCGTCATTCTAGGCAAGTACCTTGGCAGCGAGACACGCAGCACCGTGAGCATCAAGCACCACAAGCTTTTAGTGTATGGATACACTACACTAGCACCATTGACCATCCCTTTAACTGCTCAAATGTGACATTTTAGCGGCTCCACTAAGTACCGTTGAGTACTTGGTAAGTGTCTGGAAACTTGGTGGTATTGAGGTATCTGCATGGTTAACAAGGTATCCTGCAGGCGAGAAGAACAACCGATTGGCTGTTAATCCCTGCCGCGCTAAAATGTCACATTTGAGCAGTTAAAGGGATGAGCTCCCAGTTACCGATTTGCTGGAATTTAATGGGCCTCACTTGAACCTTAGTACCTCGGCGCGCCGGTGGCAAGTGGAAATGGTATTGGTGCCCATGGAGGTGAGATTTGATGCCGGATCTCCATCCATCGCCGAGTCCACTATTGCCTTGGACAAATGTCCACTTCCACTTCAGTTCTCTCCCGATGGGAATCCGAAGTCAGGAACCTTCGGGATCTAATAATTCCCAGTGGATCATCCACCACGAGTTGATGGACATTTCCACTTTTGGTGGACCTATGTCTTTTTTCTTTACGTCGTCTTCTATTTCTTTCCCTCAACCCCTGGTCGCCGCTCGAGTTCGTTCTCAGGATGTTCTTCCGGGCCATCTGTCTGCTCCGCCTACCCTGGCCTACTGGCCAATCCCCCGCGCTTCCGTCATCCCGTTGTGACATTCCGGACGTCCAATGCTATCAAACTGCGACTGGCTATCAAACTGCGACTATGCAATATTAACAAGCTTAATAGTGCTGTAGCCTTTCTTCTTTCCTTTGTCTCCCCTCCGTGTCCGTTTCTGGCTACCTGTCACATCCTCGATGCTACCTACCGTTGACAGGCTGCAGTCTATCTGTCTGGCACATCCCTCTGTGCGTACGGGGCTTTGTGATGACTGTATCGATGCACTTGAGGGGGGCACTGGCGGCTCCTGGAGCTTCTCATCCTTTGACTCTGTAAAAACACATATCAGCGTTACCCAGCATATCCTTACAAGCACCAAGCACCGCCCAGGTAGGTAGGTCAGCATCACCTTCTTTCCAGACCTCGTTCTAGAGTGGTCTCACCCACGCCTACCTCTTCCCGGTGAAGTCTGGAGAAAGCCGTTTCATGCCCGCCCGGCTAGAGGAAGTGGAAGTAAGACCGGGGGTCCGCCTTACTTGGACAACAAGTGCATCATCATCATCCACTCCAAGACCTTACTCGCATGTAGGTATTCACAAATGCGGTTCCTCCATGGCCCATGTATACATACCTACGTCTTTGTATCCATGCAAGCTTGAGCTCCCACCCATGACCACCACCCCCCTGGCTATGCTCCCTCATCATCAATCCCCAGAGACCTGGTTACACAGTATCAAGTGCACGTACGGTATCTTAGCCGTATTCCGGGGGGCCTTGGAGGACCGGGGTCCTCGTTCGTCTGCTACGTCGAGTTTAGCGGGCATGGTGGGGGTCTCGCTGGCTTCGATAGGACCAGGGCCGGACGGGAGCAGGAAGCCTGAGTGGGACTGGACTTATTGTTTTTGGTCTGGGCCCCGTCTTCCTGCCTGCAAGCGCAGGTTATGGCTCTGGGCTGCTGCAAGTACCTCTCCAGCTTTTGCGCACCGTCTTCTCACTCCCCGTACGGAGTGAGTGGGTAATGACATTGACAGGCATCGACGTGCAGGGCAAGGTTGCTGTCAAGAGTACCACCCAGCCGGAGAGGTACGTATTGGATCATGGTACATCCACTCTGTCTGTCCTAGCTTGCCCGGGATGTGAACCCAAGGAGAGAGTCCCATCCGTTATGGAATCCCCAAAGGGCCTCGACAATGAATGAACGAGATCTCCCGGCCTGAAATGGCTTGCCCATCGATTGGCCATGCCGGATGCAAGACCCCGTCAGTCCACACTCATCTTGTCTCTTTTACATACACATACATCCCACATGTACGGCTCAAGGTATTGATATACCATCTTATCCCCCCCCCAGATTTTAACATCCACTCATCTGTCCCAGAAACTCGGGTCTCACTGGGCTTGACAATATAATAGTCAGACTAATCCTGACTTACAACATCGCTTCATCCACCTTGACTTGTCTCACTTAGCCGTCTTCCATCTTCGCCCTTCCCCATACTACCACCCATCGACAGATATCCTACCGACAGAATGGCACTCACAGCTCAACCGTCGGCCCCCGCGGGCTGGGAACGTTGGCCCCAGCACCACCATAGCAACGACTATGTTATGATGGACGCCGATGTTATGCCTTACAACGCACGGCCTATGACCACAGCACCGATGCAACAACGGCCTTCCTTGGTTCCCCACTATATGCCGACTACATCGATGAGCACAGCTCCCATCAACAGCATCAGCGCGCCAGCGCATTATCAGTCACCTGGGTCCTATGGCGGGGGATATCCGGCTTACCCGTTGCCTACGCCTACTGCCATGAACTCTCCGTACAAGCATCAACATTACCAGGAACGACCATCACTACACATGATCACACCTGAACTTGAGGATACCAGGGGACCGCATCATATCAGGGATGCGAGGCGGTACAGTGAAGAGAGCAGGAGCCCATCGGAGCGGAGCGATTCTCAGGTTTCTACGACGGAAACGACCATCTCGAACCACTCAACCTGCTCGCGAACCATCACCCCTAATGCCCCGGTCAACGGCGCGCCCCAAGTCGAGTTTAGCACTGCTGTGGACAAGCTCATGAAGGTCATCCAGTCCAAGATGAAGGACGCAGACCCCGAGCAGAGCGGCGATGACAAGGACATCAAGGCTGAACAGGTATGACGGACCCTTATTTTGAGACTGAGCGAGTCTAACATCTTTTCAGCAATCATCCCCCGATTGCCAGGCAAGAGTGCAGCAACCGGCCGATAAGCACAAGCGTAAGCGATATGAGTGTCAAATCGAGGGCTGCAATAAGAAGTTTTCCCAGAAGACGCACCGCGACACTCATGTTCGATCTCACACTGGAGATAGACCCTATGTTTGCCCTATCCCTGGCTGTGGTGGACGGTTCACGCAAGCTGGTAACCTCAAGGTAAGTCTCAGCCCTACCGTGGCTACAGTGCCAACAAAGTCTGACAAAGTCTTAAGACACACAAACGTCGTCACACAGGAGAGAGACCCTACCGCTGCGAGGTATGCGACAAGGGTTTTGTGCAACGTGGAGATGTCAAGGCACACATGAAGACACATCTTGGCACAAAGGCATTCCTCTGCAGACTCGACAACTGCCACAAGCAGTTTACTCAGCGGGGAAATCTCAAGGTGAGAAATTTGCGCTTTTATGTTTTTTGCCAAGGTGTCAAACTGACTCGGCTTGCTTGCAGTATCACCAAAACAAGTACCACAATGAGACCATCAAGGCTCTCGCCGCAAGATTCGACACCATCGAGGACTGGTCGACTGTATCGAAGGAAGATATGGAGATCTTCAAGGACTTCGCCGAGGTCCACAAGAACAGCAACAAGGGCATCAAGGGTCGGGGAAAGCATCGCAAGGTGAATTCGGTGCCTCTGAGCTCACCCACCAGCCCGACCGGCCACTCGCCGCTTCCCAACATCATGGCTTCCCAGTACCCTCTTCCTTCGGCTCCTGGATTTTCGCAACTTCTTCACACTCCTCATCCGCTCCACCCTCCGCTGCATCACCAAGGTCCTAGCCACTCGGCTATGTACGGCATGCCCCGACCGGGCCTCCATGGCCATTACGAAACCTACGATCACCACGAAGTCGACACTGTGGCCAGCAGCCGCGGCTCAGTAGCAGAACCCATTTACCATCACGAGGAACATCCCCGGGAGCTTGCTTTCGGCGACCGGATGTACTAAACTGCCAGCCACTAAGATGGCGATACGACTATTGTTGTGTTTCTATGTGTACGAAAGGATGAGTCCGCTTCTCTTTTCTGTTGACAACTTTTTCCTATCTGTATATGACTCATTCTTTCCTTTGTCATTTCCTTTTTATATCGTCAGGCCATCTCCTTTGTTTGATATCACCGTCTTCGGAGTTCTTGTATGTTTTTCCTGGGCGGTTCGCATTTGATCATAAAATTTTACAGGGTTCGGGGGGGTTGGTGGCAAGCGGCATCTGAATTGGTATTTTGCATCCGTGGTTTGTTGCATAGGGATACTAGTCCCTCGTTGCCTTGTGGTAACCTTGCATATCTTTTACAAAAGGAGTTCCGGAGCGATGGGGCGGCACGCGCCGCGGTGGAAGCATGAAACGAACACAAAGGGAAAGATATGTGTATACAAGCATGGATGTATTATATGCGCCGGGATGATCGGTCATCGGAGAGGTAGGATGACTGGCCGGCTGGTTTGACTGGTTGCAAAAAAGGAAAGATACCAATGGGTGGATTTTGATTGCGTGAAAGGGAAGCGAAAAGCAGTCTTTTGCTAGGAGGATTGGGAACTTTTGTTGCCTGTTGTTTACGTATATATACCAAAAGGATCGCAGGGCGCTTGGGAGGGAGGTTTAGCTCGTCTTTTTTTGTTAGTTTATGGCTTGTTGTGGATTATGTCCGCAATGAATAAGAATTCTTTGAGAACGTCTCTTTTACCTATCGATTATATCGAAAAGTGGATGTGTACTCTAGCTTTTGGTCATGTTAAAACAGCATCAATGTAGTCATCTCCTCCCAAAGCTTTGCCCCAGAAACACTACGACGAAAATAGTCAGTGGGCCTCCTCATCTTCCACTTCTTACAGTGCCTAGAATTATTACCATCAACCCATTGCAAACATCCGCGAGAGCCTGATTAATTCAACGACGGGCCAGTACAGTTACCTCGTAAACTCTCCCCAAGCATTAACATATCACCCGATGAGACCCACCTCACTTTCGCCTCGATCAACCTGTGCATTCCGAGGATACACATAATCCAACAAGTACATGATTTTTCATTCTAGCAGAAGTAATGATCACATGCGAATTGAACAAATGTTGGAGGAAGAATTGAGTATCCATACAAGAGTGTCCGACAAGACCCTTCCACGGTGCGCAAAGACCCTGATCCATTACCCCAGCAAAATAGGGTTAGTAAAGCCAAGAAATGGACCCCCTATCACAACCAAAAAAGATGGACCGGTAGCTCAGGGGTAGAGCGTTCGGCTGCAGTCCGAACGGTCACGCGTTCAAATCGCGTTCAGTCCTCTTCTCTTTTTTGCTTTTTTTGGCAGTTTGTTCATGTAAAATGGACTTCATACGTTGTCTAGAGGATGATTGTTTTCTTTCAGCCTTTTTGCTGAATTCATGCTTTATCCTGGTTCTTTTTGGTTCATTCATCGACTTGCTGTGTGGCATACGCCAGTGCATGATATGGTGCAAAAGCTCGTAGAAAGAGGCTTTGTGGGTTTGTGTTGAGTTAGTGAGTTCTCTTTTTGTTTGGGTATTCACATCTTCAAGTTATTGTAACCGACTCTAAAATTGTTGTTCGTCACGAACAGACGAAGAAGAGGGGAAAGAGGTGCGAGAGGTTATCAGCAGCGATGGTTGAAGACTCAAGATGAACAGGATGTAGAGACAGAGTTGGGGCTCAGGATTGCGTCAATCTCTGCCCGGCGTCACTCCACGACTACGAAGCCAGCGGAAGCAGTAGCATCTATGTAAATCCGACGCTCTGTGTTATAGCTTCGTAGATGGTCTGCTACGATCTGTCTGTGACCGCGTACCGAATTGGGTCTGTGTCGGCGCTGCAATCATGGGTTTTAGGCTGCGAACTAGGTCCTTGTCAAGTGCTTTCCATCCGGATATCTTTGTGCTTGACACGCTTGCATAAGTAATGTTGTACGCCGTGGCGGCCATGGGAGCAAAACTCACGATCAGCCACAGACGGTGATTTAAGCAGAGTTATGGTTGGAAGATGTGAAGCAGCTGTAGCTCATAAATCAGGGGGATATATCATGACGGGGGGGAGGGGGGCAACCTCAACTCCGACCTTACGGATGTCAAACCTCTTTTTTGGATTCTATGTCTTCTATAGGTTGATCATACAGGTAGTCTATGTATACACAGAATAATACAAGGTGATGATGATGTTGATGATAATACACATCAACCGACCATTGATGATCGACAACCAGCAAGAAAGAGCACGCCCAACTCTATGCCCTCTGTTCTCATCACGACCCAATCCTAACAATCATCTACCGTCTTAAACCTCACCCGCCATCTTAGGCAAGTAATACTTGACATTCTCATAAACCAAAAACGTCACCCACGTCGCCGGCAACACCCTCACCACACCAGGCATCATCCCCCTATAGAACCCTCTAAACCCTTCCTCCTTCCACAGCTTCGCCACCACCCCTCCTATCCCGCGTCCAAACAGCTCGTCCGCCTGATGATGCTGCAACCTCGCCCTCATCACCTGCAACGGATACGTCGCCGTGCCAGCGACCAGCTTCGCCACGGTCGACAAGACGATGGTCGCCTCGTTCGATATCCTTTCACTCTCCCCATCCAAAGCCACCTCCTCACCTTTCAGTCGTCGCTTAGCATCCCTGGACGCGACATACATCCTCCTCGCGGGATCGTACACAGCGAACTGGACCGCCCCATGGCTGACGGCTAGCATGCCGACGCCTAAGCCGCGGTAGAAACCGAAGATCCCTTCTGCCCGGAAAAGGCGCACGGCGCCGGAGAACATGGACGGGTAGGCGTCCGCGGCAAGTCGGTCGGTGGAGAGCATGCGTGTCTTGAGAACCCAGATGGGGTTGGTGATGATTTGCGTGGCGGCGCCGGCGAGGAGGGAGGCGGCGAAGAAGTCGGTGGGGGAGAGGTGGGATTTGATTTGGGCTTGGGTTTCGGCTACATGTTGGGTGGTGGTGGTGGGAGTGGACGCCCCTGGAGGTGATGGGGAGGAGGATGAAGATGAGAAAGAGGGTGAAGAGGGTGAAGGAGGGGCCTTGAGGTGAGCGATGAGTCGCTCGAAACGAGACTTGAAGAAGAAAAAGGAGGCCCAGCTGGTGGCGTTGCCGATGAGGTTCGGCGTAAGGCCGCGGTAGAGGGCGGCGAGGGGCCGGTCGGTTTGCGCTAGACTCCGGAAGACGGAGACGGTGGTGAGCGCTGCCGAGGGGTTGGTTGGGCTACTTCGGTGGACTGTTGTGAAATGTTAGTTTTTATATGTCTAGGATAGATGAAGCATATGAACGTACTTTGCATCCGAGTCTTGACAATATCAAGTGGATGAACAATCAGAGTGGCCATAGAGCCGGCCGAAAGACCGGCGACCGTCTCGACGAGAGCCGGGGAGAGGCCCGCATCGCTGGATTTGGTCATATGAAGAAGGGGAGGGGAAACACCGGATGCGGTTATTTAGGTTGTGCTACATGATCCCGAATGTGTATATCCTAGGTATATCCGGGCCTGTGCGTGTGCGCCGATGGCCGTGATCGACGGCGAGAACGGCGGACGCGGACGGCAGGCGGGCTTCGGCAGGAAGGACGGTGCAGTGCTTCTTACAGACCGGGGACGGAACGGGTTGATGTCTTTCAGTGGAAAATGTTAGTGTCAGTTGACCCGGACAGGCCGAGTCCGTTAAAACGACTGTCTCCCATATTTAAACGAACCTGACATCCCGCCGTAGAGGTTAGGGTTAGGGTTAGTTAGGTTAGTTCCGGGGGTGCAGGGGGCCGGCGAGAGGCCCCCGCGTGTAAATGTGAGTTTGACGTTGAGAAAGACGTGGTTTTGAGCTCTGAATGTCGTGATATTGAATGATGATTATGGTTATGACTTGGTGGTGGTTTTGGGAGCTCGCGATAGGTACTACGGACACCAATCTTGGGCTCTTGGCAGTTCAGCATGGTGGACCGCGCCAAGGCCGATGGATTTGGGTGGTCAGGGACAGTCGTTTAAATACAGGAGACAGTCGTTTTAACGGGTCGAGACGGCATATGACGCAAGGTACACAAGGGCCCCTCGGCCGAGTGGGACCGGAAAGAAATGGAACAGGGGTGCGCAATGTGAAATTACTGGCGTTGGTTTACTTGTAACAACGCGTAACGCATCATGGAGATGGTGATGATTTCATGTATCCTTTTAAGAGTGCTGATGGTTGACTTTCTGGCTCTATCAAATGTGCTCATATGCCCCTTTGATTGCAGAAGCATCCATACGTACGGCGGTAACTTGCTCTAAAGACCGGTTAAGCAGAGAGCTCATGCCTGCGCGGACACGATACTGCTGGATCTGGAGCTTGCGACTGCCCCATTTCCAACTCTCGTGTAAGTAACTATCACACTGGCGCAGCAGTTCAAGAACGATATGTATAAGCCGACCAAATACTGTGATTCGGGTGTCGCCTCATGATGATAGGTCCTTGCCGCAGATGATGCCCTTTCGATGTTCTTCGCTCGGGTGGTTCGATAGAGAGTTGTCTTTGATTATAGTGTACAGTTATCGTGGTATCTCCCGGTCCCAGTCCTCTCCTGACTGCCCGTGTCCCACGTAGTCATGTTCGATCTTCCGGTGTAAATCGTTTTCTGCCCATCCGGGGCGCCGTCTCGTCATCGTTCGTCCAGAGGTAAGCCCGCTTGCAAACAATAGTACATGTACAACCCAAACTTTCTACCCATAACTCCGATTTCGTTGTTGGTCGTTTAGGAGAGCGGGGAGAGGAGGCTGTTTGATGTTAGTGTTCAACAGCAGTCGAGATCGCTCGTCGTTTCTTTTCACTCAAACGTACCGGATGACGGAAGGCCGGGGCACGCTGCGGGTGTAGCCTATGCGATGTTAGCATCTTGTCCAGTGCGTCTTAGTAGATGGCAGATGGGGCGCACATACCGAGATAGAGGATCAAAGGCAGGTAGCCACTATGCGAACAGCATGTTAGCATCCAGAGACCTGGCAGACGACGGAGCGAACGACTCGGGTGGGAAGCCGTACTAGTGAACCACGACCCGCGAGATGTCGATGAGCTTGCCAATGCGCTCCTTGGACTCTTCCGAAAGGGCGAACATGTTGACTGATTTGTTCTGTTTCCGTGTTAGGTGTCAAAGCCTGGTGAGCGGGTTGTATCCAGTTGCCGTACGTACCTGGGAGGGGTGGGTTCTGCGACGAGTTAAGTATTGTCTTGACAAAACGCTGGAACGCGGCTCCCACTTTGATGGACAACCAAATTCTGGATCTTTTTGCCGGCTGCACCAGCTTGGGCCGTCCCGTCAGCCACATTGGGGCTGCCAAGAACGGCTTGCTAATTAAACCAGGCTAACCTGCAATTGCTCCCTGCCAGAATCAGCTAACAGGCCCATGATCTCAGCTTCCAGTGAGCTACCTATTGCTCTAAACAGTTATCCATGGTTGGATTAGTACCACTAAACCCATGCGCGAACCGGGCAGGCAACAGACCGATCTGGACCGCGACTGCACCTTTCGTCTTCACGTCGAGCTTGTGAACTTGGACCAAAGAATCTCCAAAAGCTTGACATTGCTCCCTCCACTTTAACATTTGCTTGTAACCGATATCCACCCCATTTAACACCATCCATACGGCTCAAGCTTCTTATTCATCAGTCAAGTCCAAATAGTCTTTCAGCCACACGAGTGCTACGGCACACGCTTCATCATGTCGAAACACTGGTAAGTCGCAAATCTTGACTTCCCATCGTCGCTGACCTCGAATCCCCAGTCGCGCACTTACTAACGCGTAGACTAGGGAACAAAACAAAGATGCGACCGTATACGTCGGCAACATCGATGAGCGCTTCACCCAAGAGTTGCTTTCCGAGCTCATGACGCAAGTCGGCCCCGTGCGCCAGGTACACATGCCCCAGGACAGAGTGTCGCAAACACATCAAGGTTACGGCTTCGTCGAGTTCGATACCCCCGCTTCCGCCGAATACGCAGCAAAGGTCCTCAACGGAATTAGGATTTGGGGAAAGCCCATTCGCGTCAACAAGGCGAGCGCGGACAAGCAAAAGACCGTCGACATTGGCGCCGAGCTCTTCATCAACAACCTCGATCCCCAGGTCGACGAGAAGATCCTGTACGACACATTCAGCCAGTTCGGCCAGATCCTTCGACAGCCCAACATTGTCAGAGACGACAACAACATCTCCAAGGGCTATGGTTTCGTCAGTTTCGGTTCCTTCGAGGCCAGTGATGCTGCTCGAGCTACGATGAACGGGCAGTATCTGCTGAGCAAACAGATTACAGTCGAATATGCATACAAGAAGGACGGAAAGGGCGAGCGTCACGGTGACGAGGCCGAGCGTAAGCTGGCCGCCGAGGGCAAGAAGCACAACATTGTTCCGGAACAACAGCCTTTGCCGCCCGCTTTCCACATGACGAGGCCTCCTGCCCCCGGCGTTGCGCCTGCTGCCGACCCCCCTGTCGGGGCCGTTATTCCTCCCGCCGTCGTGCCGCCAGCTGTCCCCATCCCCGTAGGCGTACCTGTCGCGGCCGCTCCTGCCTATGGCGTTCCTCCTCCCGGTCCCGCGGCTATGGGTCGGTCTGGGCCTCCCTATGGTGCTGGAATGCCACCCGCAGGTGGTCGGATACCCAATCTTCCTCCCGCACCCTCCGGTCTTCCTGCAAGGCCACCGCCCAGTCACGGTGGCTTTGGGGGCCCAGTTGGTGACTTCCACCCCGGAGGAAATGCTTTTCGTGGTGGCCCTCCCGGTCCTCCAGGTCCCGCGGTACCCCCAGGGCCACCGGCAATGTACCCTGGCATGCCTCCTCCGGCTGGTTTCCCGGGTGCTCCGCCTCTTGGTGCACCTATGCCTCCTCCTGGTTTCATGCCCCCTCCTGGTGCTGCTCCTCCTCCGGGATTCGGTGCGCCACCCGGAGCACCTAACGGGTTTGCTCGGCGTTAGAAGACCGACCATCCAGATGCTTTGTCTGGGGAAGCAAGTCACCAGGAAAAATCGGAGAAGATGCCGAAACTGTCGAAATCCATGCGGAAAAGGATGCGGAGATTGAAGGGAAAAAGGATGCGGAAGCAGATGGAGAAAGATACGAGCGAAGATTCTGAGATAGCTCAAGGCAAGATTGAGCCTCTGGTGAGGAAGCGGAAAGAACGTCTGACGCCGAAAATGACAACGGGGCGAGACTTCCGAGTCCCAAGGTCTCCTGACGGCTGCCATCTCGCTTTGCGACATGGGCCTGTTTTCCCGGGCGTTCATCGTAACTCCAAGCGAACGATGGGGAAGAAACCAAAGGCTTGCCATAGGTCTGGTAAGAAGAGTATTCCTCTGTCAGGGAGCCCCGGGACCTGAGACAATGAATAGCCTCTATTCTAGGCATATGTGATAGTGCCATTGCAGAGGTCAGCAGTCTCTTCTTGGACCCTGCTCTACACCTGTCGAGCTCGGTTGTTTGAGAATGACGTGGTCGAACAGCGTATGTTGGTTTGAGGATATGTTAGCAAGCCCCGCCCTTTTCTTCGCTTCACATGGCCGGAGGAGCTAACATCAGCACATCTGAGTTTTTATGAGGTGTCCTTGCCCAGCAGTTAATAGATTGAGATTGGCAGGCTGAGGCGGGCATCCCTCTGGCAGCGGACATCGGCTAGCTGTCCAAGAAGAAGTGGTGTGCTCAATAGCGAAGGCCTCATGGGCAGGTTTGGAAACAAACCCTGGGTCAAAGTAGAAGTGATAACAAAAAGTAATAGATACCCTCGTCTGAGACGGCAAAATGAAAGCTTAAAAACTTCAAACTTCTCTAACTCGCCTTGTCCGTAGTCCAGTGTAGTTCTCCTACCAATGCGCTTCCCAGATTTCTCTGGTCAGCTTTCTTGTGAGTTATTGAATGTGGTTCTCGATTTCCGAAACAGTTTGACTATCTTCATCGCTTCTGGCTCCCGAAGATAATGAGCCATCTGAGGGCGACCTCGCCTGTCTCTCGGTCACTCCGAAAGTACTCGATTCATGCGAACTTTGCGACGGAAGCGAATGTTGAAGACTCTCCTGTCTCTCTTAGGAGACCCGTCTTTGCCTTGCCTCACCTCCTTCGTTCATTACCATGATTATGGCGGTTGGTAGCCTCTGGACGTTTTTATCCGCGTATAGGAGCCACAACACCGTCGTTCTTTCACGATCAGATATCCACCTGGGCATAGTAGAGGTCGAGGAGAAGGAAATAATTCCACAGATCTCCTCTCTTGGTTAAGGTCACGTTGGTAGTAGTGGTATGGATGGCACCTATGTACATATGAGTGCCGTCCTCAGCATCCGCCATGGCTCATCCCGATTCCCAACTGTTCCTCACACCGGAAGGGCAGTTCCTGCTCCCCGACACGGCAGATCCTGTCCATGAACGGGTTGGGGTTGGTATGACACAACTGTTCCAGCCACCCGGGCGGGAGCTTATCTTGTTGTACCTAATCCGCCTCACTGTACCCAATCCGCCTCACACAGAGGTTCCAGGGTGGACTGAGGAGGCTGAAACCGATGGACGAACGACGGCAAGGCGAGGCAAGGCAAGGGCCATTCATCCATTCTAGTAAATCCTGAAGGAAGCGTTAACGTCGTGAAACCACAGGTGATGTTGGGTAGTAACGAGGGAGGACGAGGCTGCTGCAGGTCGACATAAAGGGAGGGATCTTGTATGCCAAAGGTAATCATCCAACCGATTCTTTCAAGACAAGTCAGCTGCTGTCTCTTGGTCTGCAGCGAAAATGGTCTCAGATTCAGCGGCTTTGATTCATCCGGTACTCCGGTCCGAGACCACCGAGCCGTTCGATCTCAAGCTTTGTTCGATTTTGAAGCTTCATATCGAGGAGAACCGTGACGTCCTGGAAGTTGCATATGCATATGATGATCCTTGACGCTTGACGCGGAATTGAAGTGAAGGGAGAAAGGGGTTTGGATCTCTAGAGATTTGGATGACTTCCCAGTCGAGTAAAACTTTGGAGTCCGGTCTCCAAACCGTCAGCAACTGTATCACCATCAGCGTCACCGCACATGAGTTCTGAATCGATGGTGGTTTGTTTGTAAAGTGTCTGTTTCGCCCCGGGTTATTGCATGCCGACCTTGCCATCGTTAGGTTGCCTTAGATCATCCATCGAGGCAACCCAAGACCAAAGTTCGAGGTTCTTTCGACGTTTGAACTTCATGGCAAGACGAGGGGCACGTTGAATGATGACTTCCAAAATAATGACAGATCGCAAGGCACGACATACGAGACTTGTGTGTGGGCGGCTCGTTAACGACATATGCACGCGGAAACGCAAGAGAGACCACGAGATATGTTTCCCCAGCGAATCGAAGACCGTTGTCCATTTGATTTGGCAGTGCCCTCCCGAACCTGCATGCTCATGCTGTTGCTTCGCTGCAGAGTGCCAGAGCAGCACAGGAGTCGTCATTCCTAACTGATCTTGTCGCCGGTTCATCACTGGCCGGGTTCGGTTCCGGTTCACTGAATGTAATGGCACCGATTGAGCCGGCACTACCGCGCGTATAATCTTTCTCAGACATTACAGATATTGCAATTCCAGGGCGCCGGTACCCTACCGTCGCTACCGTCTACTGTCAATCGCTACCGTCTACTGTCAAAGGTTCGATCATCAGCTGTTGCACACGTCGATACAGTCACCACATTCCCATTCTTAAACTTCACCACTCAGACACTACCAGAGAGGGAGGTATACATGCAGTGCAGCAGTGCACCAATTTCTTCACCCCTGCAACCTTGGCGACATCATTGACCTTTTTGTTCTTTGGCATCTTCTCTCTCTCTCACGATCCCGATATTATTGTTTTGTTGTGGTTCTGGGACAACTGAATGGTTGAGAGACTAGCAGATACCGAGCACGACGTTCGTTGACCCTCATCTGTCATCCATCCTCATCAACCCATGTCGGAGGATCTGCCCCGCTGCGCCGCTTGTTGCGGTCTTAAGATTGTTGGCTCCGTTCGTTCAAGTTGGCGGCTTTTGAGGACAAGACATTGTGGACAAGGAACAGTCATCTGAGAATGTCTCACCGACACCTAGCAAGCTTGTTGGATACCGAGCGTGAGCTGAAACCTTTTGAGAAAACCACAGTTCCCCTCCTCACCTTCACCGGTTTCGACTTTCGTTCCCGCTTCGAGATTGAGGTGCATTTCCCAACCTAAAAGTCAGCAAATTGAGCACATTGGGTGACAATCACATGCCAGGTTCCATTCAGCTAATAGGGGGTTTTAGCGGACCATCTTGCTTGACTTGACTGTTGTACAACAGGAGTTGTTGTAGGTACAAAGCCGTCATTAATACCTCGAAGCTCCTATAGCATCATGGATGGCTACTACGGGTGCGGTCAGCCCGAATAGCACCTAGCAGGATCGCAAAATTCCTGGACGGACGGGAAGGACGTGAACGGGACGCCACGACCGGTGACATCTGTCCGTCTTCGCAAGCGCAGAAGTCCGACGCCGAGCCCGATATGGCTTCGGAAGGAAAGCCGCTATCGTCAGTCAACGGACGGCAATCCACGGCACGGACATTTTGAACCCCGCGACCGATTCGACACCGCTATCCCGTGCTCCGTCTTCTCCACATCTTACTGCCGGCTCCACGCCCAACGCTTCGCCCGTATAATGATATAGTCGTACTACATGTTAGGAGCTGGCGATGGTCTATCCCTTCACGGTCGAATGAACATTGTCACTTGACAAACCGATCCTTTTAAAATCGAAACTTCATCTTCGTTCCAAGAACCCATCCCGTGAAGCTGGACGCCAGAGATGGAAGCCATCATCGCCTGGTCCTTGTCCAACGCCAGAAACACCCTGGTCCTGAATCCTGCCCATCCCGGGACCTGGTCCGTGCCCGAGTTCCAGGTTGTGGATTCGTACCCCGTAGGGAGCAGCTCACGTGGCACAACATATCAAGGATGTCGTCCAAGACTCCAAGTGAGCTTCTTTTTACCACCAGGATTGCCCTGACGCTACACTACGCTCGATAGTACTTCCGGATATTCGATCCAAATCCAGATCACTATCCATATCTCAAGATCTCGGATATGATGTGGTTTGGATTTGGAAAATCTTCAAGTTCAGGTTGGATGCCGTTGAAGCACTCGGATTTGGTCAAGTCCTGAATAGTGAATCAGGTAGGTGGTATCTATGTACTTGCGCTGATTCCAGTCGCAGTTATTACACGGTTACACCTGCATCGCCAAAAGTTTGGATCAAGATCATTAGGTTCTCACCATGTTACCAGAAGCCCCTGACTTATCGTCAGATAAGATCCGTATTGCTGCTGCTGCACGGCGGCGGTTGCCCGTGTTGAAATACGGCCAACGACTCGGCGGCGGCTTGATGGCAGCATTCTTTTAATTTAGCGTGACGGGATGCGAGGTCATGGGACCTCTCTTTGCGCCGAGTTCTCGCCAGTCAAGTTTGATCGGATATCCACCCGCTTTTGCAGGACCAGAACAGGCGTAGTCGTACAGGTACGGTAGGTACGGTGGTGCTTGTTGTGCCAGTCTGTTCTGTCTCCTTGACGACGCTGACATAATGAAGGTTCTAGACACGCCCTACCTACAAGCCCAAGAGAGTGGGAATAGTGTTGGGCTGTTGGTATTGTGTATGTGTGCAACGTCGCGCATAGCTCCAAGCTATTGGACTTCTTCTTCCAGCTTCCAATGCATGTAAATATCGATCCGACACGATTCCATCGTGAGGAGACCGGTGACGTGAACAGGGACAGAGGCAAGGTACGAATGGCAGGCCGTAGCTTGACCCATGAGTATCGACTACTCGATTTCGATGGCTGCTTCAGAGACGGACGGCGATCCCAGAATTTGTGGTTTCTAACAGATCGAAGAAACCTGAAACTGATCACCCTCATAGGAAGATGAAAGCATGGAAAAAAAGAGAGTAAGCACGAACTCTCAATGATGCAGATCTTGCTCGATGACTTACAGAGTTGCAATGAACTTGAACATGTTGGATCACGATACCTTCATCTGTTTAAATCTTTTGCCACTTCTCAACCCCTCCATCATCTCCTGGCCCCCTAGGCCATATGCACCTCCTCGCTTCTTGGGAGATCTTCAGGCATCAGTGTACCTTTCGCCCGCAACGTCATGCTAATCCCATCGCTTACTATATATCAGTCGATTTCAGAGCCACCAACTAGCTGCGCTTTTGACCTTGATTGTTGAGATTGATGTTCGCAGATCATTTTCTCTCCACATGAATCAAGATTCATAAACACTTCTTTGTTATCAACATCATTCCGTTGAGGTGCTTCAGAGATTTGCCCAAAGATAGGTATCGAGACTTCCATACAAATGTATGATTTGTAGAGCATGTTTTTAAGTCATTGGCCTTAGATACTAGTACGACCAGGCCTTGACACTCTCGGACATATATGCGAGTAGCCGCCAATCGATACATACTAGACCAGGCTGAGACATGGATCCTATACACTCTCCAACAGATGGGCGTTGAAACCACTCCTTTCGTCCAACGCTCTCGATTAGGCTTGTCTCATGGATCTTTACCATTCTGGGATAGCTGAGGGTAGCAAGTTCAAGACAAGCAACTGCCATCCATGTCACAGAAACTGTTCGAGTATGATGCTGGGCTGGGCCTCTGTTGAGGGCCTGTCAGATCGGCTGGGTGGACGAGATGGAAACTCCAGGGTTTTTCTGAGAAATGCAAGGGAGCTTGTCATTCCCCTTGCTCGTGATTAACGAAACTCTCAACCCCTCCCCTGGTAACTCAAGCATCGGTGTTACTGATCTGGTCTAGATTCTCGGGATGAACAAGAGCCTCCTAGGTGTCTGTACACTACTTAGGATGCCTTCGACAACTATAGGTATCGTCAATGACTTGCAATATCTGAACATCAAAAATGATCAGTGGTGGACGTAAAAAGATGAATCTCCATTGACGAGCCCATCGCACCCACTTGGACATGTTGATCTTGTTGGAGTTCAATAGTCTAAGCTTCAACCCTGTACTCGGAAGGAAAGTCAAGAAGTGACGGAAAAGGGACAGGCAAAGCAAAAGCGAAAACGTCAAGGACCCTGCATGATCATGTTGCTCAACATCAGCAGATCAAAACCCGTCGTCCGAAATCTCCTTTGCAGTTTCCTTTTTTTTTGCTGTTGCTTTTTTGTCAGTCTTGAGGCTGCCGAGTGTGCATTTAGCGCCCGCTCTTTCGTCTCAGAAACGGGCACATGACTGACATTGACGGGCTTCTTCTGCAACAAAAAGGCCAGGCACCGCCCGTACGGTGGCACCGCATTCGAACAATCATCGATGTATTGGACGGATTGTCCCGAGTCTGCACCACGTTGCTGTTGCTTCCTTTTTTCGATTCATCTGTTTTTTTTTCATGGTTGGTATTTGGATGCTTCTCCCGGCATCTGGATCGTGATGAGGCAACTGCCATGCGTTTGCGGCAACCAACAACACCTCGGCTGAAGCGAGTGTACGAAAGGACGACAGCTAAAATCCAAATTGCATGACAACATACGTATAACTTCTTTGCGGCAGGCAAAATGCGAACTGTCTATGTAGAGGTATCGAATAACCATCCAACCGGCTAAGACGGCCGCGAAAGCGCTGCACCGGGGAGCCGGGGACAAATTGGACATGCACGGCGATGATGGTTATACAGAAACGGAAAGCCAAGAGATCGAAAAAGGACTGTTCTGCCGGCGAATTCCCGAAAGATTCATTCACAAGAAAGAGGAAGAAGAGCGAAAAGCAATGATAGCATGTAACTACAATACATAGCCGCATCTCAGGGCAGGGTGGTACTTACATAGGTAGTAAATATCACGGAGGGCGTCAACCCCTATTCTTGGTAAAGCCCAAATCTCGAAATCGGTACCTGAATCCGAGCATCCAGCTCTACGGTATGGAGTCATCTATCACCGACCAAGTCGAGCCCGGGCCAAATGGTCCCAAAGTGCCCCTGGTCTGGCCATCGGTCTCAAGACAGAGACAGCTCAGAGTGTTCCACTGGCGATTGTCCGTCCCTGGCCGCTGGCCGCTGGCCGCTGAGGCTATTTCCGCCCCCGCCTCGAGACGGAGTCGTTAGAGCCAAGAGTCCGCCCAGGTCCGCCCGCCCAGTGCTCCGGAGCGGAGGCGATAAGTACTTGAGGGTGGTGGCCTCGTCTCCCCTGGAAATCTGGGACTCGCATTCCATATGAATCCTGGACTCACGTCACAGCTGCTCAACATCCCCGCTGGACGCAGGACGCTTCCACTTTTTATCATTTTTTCGCATCACACGGTACAGACCTCCAGCCTCCCGGCGTGTTGCGGCACCGCCAACAAATAGGAAGGCCCCTGCTCACCCGCAGCCTGCTACGCTACCCGCAGTCCCGCACCCAGCGAGCACTGGCCACTAGCAAAAAAGGAGCGATGCCGTCTCTTTTGGCCCGCACCCTGAACGTTAACGGCATCGACAGGCCTCTTGGGGAGCAGAGGGCCAGTGAGTCCCCCGTCCACCGTCAATCCAAGACATTCCATCCATGTTCAATTCCACCTGGGATACTGAGGTGATGCCCAAGCGACACCTGCAGCTACTGGATGGAATACCTAGCCTCCTCGCCAGTGTCCAGTGATGCCCTGTGCCCATCTGTAAACAAACACCAGACGACATCACGACGTCGTCTCAAATGGACCCTGCCTGCTGATGTTGGTAAACTCCAGGGCAGGCAAGACAGCAGCAGCCACCCTTGCCAAACGGCCCCCTTCCCTCTTTTAGTCTGTTTTTAGATTGCTGGGGCCCCGTCCGGTGCGACCAACCAGACGGCGAGCATTTGCGCTGCAAGGCCCCACATTGCACGACCTGTTGACCGGGACGTGCGTCTCGTTGCTGCTTCTGGTGCCAAAACCCACCCAGGCTCGACAGGCTCGAACCAGGTCGAGTTACCGTCCTCTCCACGGGTTGGAGTGACGACGGCAATCGTGACCCCTCACCACCACCGCGAGCCACGACCGATCCCAAGTAGCCCAAGACCAAAACCAATTACCATTTCTCAAACACACCTTCAAAAAGACCCCGTCGCTCACGTCGCGTCACCCTGCCCTGCGAACCCAAACAAAAAAAAAGAGTAAATTCACAAAAAGACCGACGAGGCTCTGCGTGCGCTCAGCTTCCCCTCGCGAGCAACCAACCCACTGCGCATTTGGAGAAACACCACCAACGACGACGAACGGTAAGTCTGACTAGAGCTTCCATAACTACAACTTCACCTCAACTCCCAAGTCCCGTCTTTACCCCTTCTTTTCTGCACTCATATGCACCTCATCTGGCACCGAGCCGACGTCAAAACTCCTGTCGCCATCTTCTTCACCCTCTGGTTATCGCATTCCTCAAATTATCTACACCCCTCGCCCTTTTGGCTCTCCCCGGCCCCAGTTCTCGGTTTGAGCTGCTCACCTCCATGTCACTGTCACTGTCACTGCCATTCTGCCTTCCACAAGGAAAACCTCTATCCCTCCCAACCCTGGCCTCCCGTCTTGTTGCCTCTCCTTCCCAGGTCCCCAGCCCCAACCCCTCTTCTGCCTGCTCTGGTTGGCTGCATCGCAGGTACGGCGCGCCAAGTCACTGGGCCATCTGACCTCACCAGACGTGCAAGTAGCACTGCATGGCATTGTGAATGGGCGGAACGGGTTTTGGTCAAGCGCCTTACAAAGGTCAAGGCCAATTTCCACGCAGCAGCGAGAAGGAATGGAAGGCTTTGGGCTTTGTCACGGCTCCAAAGAGAAGCCGTGGTCATGAGCTAAAGTCAAAGTCTCCTGCTGCTTTCCGGCGGTTTGCTGGCATTGTTGTTGGATTCGTTGTGGCCCTGCCCCTCATCTTGCGCCGGTTGATGGCATCCCCATCCCACTTCCAGTTTCACCCTGTCACTGTCCGGGTTGCTGCTGCTGGCGCAATGCTCATCAGAGGATCGAACCCACCACGACACCCGACCCAGGCACAGACAGGTACTTGGTGCACGAATGGCAGGTTTTCCTCTTCTCGCAGGTCGCAAAAAAGTCACAAATCGCAACGAAAGTCGCAAACCCATCAAGTCCAAACAAACCCTGGCCGAGTCACGGCTCAGTCCCGTCTTGTTCCTGTCACCTCAGTGCTAGTGCCAGCCCAGCCAGCCCAGCCAAGCCCAGTCATGGCGATGCCTTCTTTCTCTATGATGTCGCCGTCGGGTTCAAACAGTTGCAGTGTGCTGTCCACCTCGACCGACGGCAGCAGCAAGAAAGAAGGGCCGGCGAGCCTCGTGGCCGCTCAGCGTTCGATCACACCTCGAGTGCATACATGGTGGCCCTGCATCAATGGACGTCTTCTGCAGACCACTCACTTGACCTGGCGTGCGGGCGCCTCTCTGCGCCCACGCTAAGCTAGGCTTGTGTATGGTCGCCACTGCATGGCCCTGTCATTCCCCGCCGTCATTTCATTAAGCTACCTGCCTTAACATGGCCCGCCCCTCCAAGACCTGCCTACCTCTACCTCTACCTTACCTCACTTCCACTCCGTTCCAGTTCCAGTTCCAGTTCCAGCTCGATTGACGTCCGAATTTCGAGGTCGTTCTGCTCTTGCTCTCCATCTGGGCTTGCCTGTATGCACGTTGCGCCCTCAGTCTTTCCCTTGCTCAAGCGGACAAGCACAACACTCTCCTTTCATCTCAATCCCGCTTGACGTTCCCTCGCAACGTCCCCGTCCCCCCGTCCCCGTCTCCACTTCCACTCCCCTTCCTGACCTCTTCGATTCGCATCTCCTACCTCTAGTCCTTCCACTTCCCCTACCCGCCCGCCTCTTCTCCTAAAACGACCTTGTTTCTGTCTCGCGACCAAGTCCAAGTTTACCAAAAACAAAAGAGACCCTTTTTTTTCTAATCGCCTGTGCTGCCGCCTAGACAGTCGAGACAAGCGACAGACCCCTCCAGTCAGTCCACAGTCACGGTCACAGTTCATACCACACCTGACGCACCACCATCGTCCAGCCCTGGCGCACCTTGCCGCATTCCGCGTCCATTACCGTACCTCTCTACTGGTCCGTTCAGCCCACTCGTCGCTTTCCCGCGCCGCCAAACCACTTCATTCCGTCTTACAACCTTTCCAGCTTGACAGCTCGAGACAACCCCCCGCAAACAACAAAAATATCCCAATAGCCATCACCGGCTCAAGAGCTGCTACGGACTCAGTACAATAGCAAAGCTTTCCGCATCACATCGCGCCGCCTCGCATTCTGCTTCCATTTCAAACGAACAGGGAACATCACTGCTGCATCCAGGCCCGACGTCAAACCCATCAGCCGTGAACCCAGTTGCCCGGTCTCCACACAACCTGTTGCCCAACACGGCCCGCATCAACCCTTCAGCGACCTTCCTTCACTCGCGCATTGCCGCCAGCAACTCCATCGACGATTATCTCGAGCGATAGCACCGAATCGATCTAAACTTAATTCACAATGGCGTCGAACCGCCCAGCGGCTTTCAACACCCTCCGGATGGGAGGTGAGCATATGGAGTGAACGGTCGAGTTGAGAGGCAGGACCAATTGCTGACAAAGATGTTTTTCCAGAAGTTATCCGTGAGAAGGTACAGGACGGCGTCACAGGAGAGACGCGGGAGATTCAGTACACCCAATGCAAGATTGTCGGCAATGGCTCGTTTGGTGTCGTCTTCCAGACCAAGCTGTCACCTTCCAATGAAGATGCCGCCATCAAGCGCGTTCTCCAGGACAAGCGCTTCAAGGTTGGTACAGCCCGTATTGGACGTGTCTCGAGGTTCATGAAACTGACAGGCACGATAGAACCGCGAACTTCAAATCATGCGGATTGTTCGCCACCCCAACATTGTCCAGCTCAAGGCCTTCTACTACTCGAATGGCGAACGTGTAAGTCCCCAACGCATTGGAGCTCGTGGTCATGCTTGATACTCATTGTCTTTGTAGAAAGATGAGGTGTACCTCAACCTGGTGCAAGAGTTTGTGCCAGAGACCGTTTACCGAGCCTCGAGGTTCTTCAACAAGATGAAGACCACTATGCCGATCTTGGAAGTCAAGCTCTACACCTACCAGCTATTCAGGGCTTTGGCATATATCCACTCGCAAGGAATCTGCCATCGCGATATCAAGCCGCAGAACCTCCTGCTTGACCCTACTACCGGTGTACTCAAGCTGTGCGACTTTGGCAGTGCAAAGATTCTGGTGGAGAACGAGCCCAATGTGTCCTATATCTGCTCGCGGTATTACCGTGCACCTGAATTGATCTTCGGTGCTACCAATTACACAACCAAGATCGGTAAGTTCTATTGGGAGCACCAACCCCGTTGCACATGTCGCAGACATTGGCTAACCTTGTTGCGCAGATGTCTGGTCTACTGGATGCGTAATGGCCGAGCTCATGCTTGGACAGCCCCTCTTCCCTGGAGAGTCTGGCATTGACCAGCTGGTGGAGATCATCAAGGTCCTCGGAACACCTACTCGGGAGCAAATTCGAACCATGAACCCGAACTATATGGAACACAAGTTCCCTCAGATCAAGCCTCATCCGTTCAATAAGGTTTTCAAGAAGGCCGACGCTGATGCTATCGACCTCATCGCCCGCCTTCTTGAGTATACCCCCACCGAGCGTCTAGCGGCGATCGATGCCATGGTCCATCCCTTCTTCGATGAACTCCGGGACCCCAGCACCAGACTTCCCGACTCGAGGCACAACTCTGGAACCGTCAGGGATCTGCCACCGCTCTTTGACTTCACCCGTCATGGTATGTACTTTTCTCGCGTATCGCCTTATGTTGAAGGAACTTTAGGAACTGACGCTTTTATCCCTTTACAGAGCTGTCCATCGCCCCTCAGCTCAACCACAAGCTTGTTCCTTCGCACATGAGGCCGGTTCTCGCGTCGAGAGGACTCGATATCGACAACTTCACTCCTATGAACAAGTCGGAGATGATGGCGAAATTAGACTGAAGCTGATTTCGTTTCGATACTCAACGTCGCCGATCCATTCCCGAAATATGAATGTGGACGATTTGCGCTGTGTTTTCCGAACAGCAGAGCGTTGCCTAAGATTTCGAAGCAAGCGGTTTGACTCGCCGATCCGATTATGACCCAAAACCGAAGAACGGATATTCCTGCGTCCACCTGGACGAGACGAAAGCGATTTCAGACCACGGCATTATCCGACACACAGATACCCCTCGTCACAGGTGCGCTGGAATAACCGTGCAAAAATTCGTGCCGGCCTGGAGGCCGAGAAGAGCCCGGGACAGCCAGGAACGTCTACGAGCAACTTCCCTCAGCGAAAGGGACTGGTTCACAAATTGCTTGGTTTCATGGGAGGGTACCCTCGAGAAATGTTATGGACTACACGTTTTTTAGATTTCTTATTTTTCTGCATGACCGGGATGGCTTTTGCTTATTCTTGCCGCAGACCTTTCGTTCGGCAGGAGCGCTCTTTATTCCCGTGGCAGGCGTCCACAAGATGGAAGGCGGAAGGCGGTAGGCTGGGACAGCTTTGTTTGCTTTGTGCGACCTCTTCGGACACTGGCCACTCGCCTGGTTGTTTTGGGTTCTGATGGAAGGATGGAAGGAAAGTTGGGCGGCATCAATGATGTGATGGATTATGGCATATAGGTTAACAGTGTTGGAGTGGGTGATACACTGTGGAGTGATGAATGGAGGTGGGCTTTCGATGATGTAAGCTTTGCCTGCTATAACGAGTGTCAGCGAGGTTATGAGAAGGATGGGTGGTACCACTTTGCGTGTCTCTTGTGTGTCTCTATGCTTGTCTCATGTGTCTGTGTCCTCAAGATGGACTGCTGAGGGGGGTTCCAATCGGTCTTGAGAGAGTGACGATTTACGAGTACGACGGATCAGTGGTTCACATAATTGGGTGACAAGGAAAGAACTGGATGGATAGATATTTGGATGGCAACCGGCGTGTCTAGGTTTTCGGTTCAGGTCCATGGAGTTGTTTACCTTTGGGAAAAGGGTAGATGGTAAAAGCGGTGGAGTTCATACTCGAGTTCAACTTTTTGTTGATCACGAACTTCTCTTCTCGGTTGTGTTGCTGCTTTGGTATTATTAGGGCGTCTATAAAATTCTAAGAGGTTTCTTATCAACTTCCTAGCTTGACGGTTTGGTTCGCTTGGAGCTGCGTCGTCCTGATCATAAGCTCTTGAAGGTCGATGTTGTTAACTGTAACCCTATGCGAATATAGGCACCAGTGGGCAAACCTTGAGAGGTCACTTGCCCTCCAGGACGGATTCGACAACCGTAGCATAAATAGCTTCCATTTAAGACGTCTAGAAAACTAAAGCCTTCTTATGATGAGGCATGATGACCTCCACGATTGAATGTCTTTTAATGCGGTCATCTCTGCCCTGTAGGCCCTACAACTCAGTTTCATGAAACATGAGATCATCCACACTTATCGTCCGTGCACTAAAACCTTAGATCTCAGAAAGCCACCAATCGCGTCGACGCGGCAGGCCCAAGTTTCAAAGCATCCCTTCCCAGTAGCGTTCCATTCTATCAATTAAATCCAAGCCTGCCAGCCGCCAACCACCAGCCCTGTCTGAACTTATTCCTCCCGTCGTCACGTAACGCCAAAACATCCACCTTAACCATTGCCAGGACATTGTGTTTGTCCTGCCCTCTTACATCTTTTTCTTCTTTCAGATACGTCTCAGTATTATTTGATTCACCATATTTGACACACCATGGCCGACTACGATCGCAGAGGCGGCGGTGGTTACAACCCCAAGAAGCGTCGCTATCGTGGTAAGTATTCCCGGCTGTCTTTCCTACACCTATAATCACGTTCGTCTCAGCCTCGCTTCTTGCTTAGCTTTCATGTCCAACTATTGTCATATCATTGAGAATGCCCTACTTTCACAGATTATAGCTAACAGCGCGTTCAATCCAAACAGACGACGACGATGGCGACCGTCGCGGCGGACCGCGAAGGCGCTTCGATGCTCCTCCCCACGTCCGCGTCCGAAAGCAGCTACTCGCCATCGCCGAGAACCCCATGCGCCCCTGGCACGAGGAGGTACAATCGATTGCCAACCTGTTCACCGACAACTGGGACGACGAGCTGCTCCGTACCAACTTTGTCGACCTCGTTCTCCAGCTTGCGGTCGAGCAGCCCATGAAGACGCCGTTCCTCGCCGCCGTTGTGCTCGTCGCCAACACCAACAAGCCCCAGATCGTCGACATGCTTCTCGCCAAGCTTACAAGTACCCTCGAGACTAAGATTGCCGAGGGCGACTGGCGGGATGTGAAGCTCTACCTGAAGCTTGCGGGCTGCTTGCAGAGCTGTCTGGAGGGCGATGGTGTCTTCCCTGTGTTGGAGGAGCTGTTCAGCCGCGCTGTGGACTTGCAGACTGCCAGTTCCGAGGATGTGAGCTCTTCCGCTTGGTTTCGACTGGATTCCTGGGTTATCAGATAACTGACGAGTGTTGTAACAGACAATTGGTACGGAGCTTGTTAAGATCATCCTCCTTACCCTACCATACGTCATGGTTACTGGGCCGACCCAGTGGCAGCAGAAGGCGGCGGATTTGATGGAGAAGACCGAGATTATTGCCGGCGAGGCACACCCGCTACAGACCTTGATTGAGCCATACCACCCCGAGGCCGGCGACCAGAGCCCCGTTGCGTCCCAGAGTTTCATCAGCTTGCTGCAAACCCAGCTCCAGAACGAGGCCAACAACGGGTGGGCCTTGACCTGCCTCCCGAGGCCTTGGGAGCTCCCCGTCGAAGAAGTCGAGCAGCAAGAGAAGATTGCCAACGCCGAGAAGCACACCCTCCCACCAATTGCCATTCCTCAGACAGTTGTTGCCGGACCTCGGCCCCTGTTCCCAGAAATCTACTTCTCTGTTTATGCCAACCAAGACGTCGAGTCGACGCCCCCTCTCACGAATATTGCGGCCTCCCTAATTCGCGATGCTCTTGTCGACACGATCAATGTCCTGAACTTCAACCGCAACGTCACTGCTCGTTTCCTCATCGAACTCGACTGCTACTTTGCACCCCGAACATTTGCCGCCAGAGCGACACCTTTCGATAAGATTAGAGAGATTGAACCTCCCAAATCCAGCTGGAAGCCAGAGGATGTCGCCGTCGACGCGGTCTTCTCGCAACTTTTCTCGTTGCCCAATCCCGAGCACAAGCTCGTCTATTACCATGCAGTCCTTACGGAGGCTTGCAAGCTGGCACCGGCTGCCATTGCTCCCAGCTTAGGTCGTGCTATTCGTTTCCTCTACAGGAATAGTCACCGCATGGACCTGGAGCTTTCCAACCGGTTTATGGATTGGTTCTCGCACCATCTGAGCAACTTCGGATTTACCTGGAAGTGGACCGAGTGGGTGGACAATGTTTATCTGTCCAACTTGCACCCGGACAAGGCTTTCATTATGGGAGCCATTGACAAGGAGATCCGCCTCAGTTTCGCTCAGCGTATCAAGAACACTCTTCCCGAGCCTTATCAGTCTTTGATCGGGCCTGAGAAGGAGAAGGATGTTCCTGATTTCAAGTTTGCTGACGATAGTAAGTCGAACCGTCACCGGGTAATACTATTCAATAAATACTGACCCGTTACAGAAACCCCCTTCGCCGCTGAGGGTAAGGAGATCGCCGCCCTTCTTAGACGGAAGGCTCCCGAGGAGGAAATCGAGCCTGTCATCGAACGTATCCACTCGCTCGCCCTCGACAACAGCCTCGATCCTCTCGTGGCCAGCACCGACGTCTTCGTGACCTCGGTCCTCCACGTCGGCTCCAAGTCGCTCTCGCACGTCCTCGCCGCCATCGAGCGCACCAAGGAGCGCCTCACCGACGCCGGCGCCACTTCGGAGGCCGCCCGCACCCAGATCATCTCCTCGGTCATGGAGTACTGGTCGGCCCACCCGGGCGTCGCCATCGCCATCATCGAGAAGCTGCTCAACTACAGCATCCTGACCCCGCAGGCCGTCATCAACTGGGCCATCACCACGTACGCCGGCGCCACCCGCGGCGAGGCGCTCGCCAGGGGCTTCGTCTACGAAATGGTCTTCAACACCGTCGTCAAGGTCACTTCCCGTCTCAGGCAAGTGCTGCAGAAGGCTACCCAGCCCGAGGCCATGATCGACGACGAGACCATCGAGGCCGAGATCAACGGTATGCGCTCGCTGTTCCGCGCTATCGAAGATGCCCTCGTCGCTTGGGCGACGGGGTCCAAGGACGAGATGATCGAGGCCAGCGATAGTCTGGGCGAGGGCGATGGTAATAGCGAGACGGAGAAGCTCGTCAAGAGGTGGGGTGAGCGCTGGCTTAGGGTGTTCAAGCGTAGAGCGGCGATTGAGGAGGCGTTTATTGTTGAAGCCAGGAAGGAGAGGGAGAGGAAGGCGGCTGCTGCTGCTGCGGAGCCGGCGGCGGCGCCGGCACAGGCGGATGATATGGTTGTTGATTCGGGGGATGTGGCTGCTGAGGCGACTGCGTAGACGTTGCTTTGCAACCGACAGTAACTTCGTATAACTGAATGCCTTAGTTTAAATACGAGGCTATAGTAGAATTTGATGGTTCCAAGGGTTTGTCTTTTTCTCCTGCTCGTATTAAATAACGGGCCGGTTCAGTAGTTTGATTGGATGAGGTTTTCATAGCGTTGGGAGGTACATAAAATGGAAGTTCAGTTCACAGACTTGCTTGCCTCTTCGTGACTTTTGGCTATCGATGATACATAGAAAACAGAGAAGAGTAAATAATGCTAAACATCTGAGACTAGAAACCAGAAGCTGCTGTTCTCTAGATTTCACAGCCTTCGTCATAACCTCTCGGATTGTTTTCTTTTGATTCCATTCAATAACGTAACATAACCTAGCCTAGCCTAAACCCGACGCAAATCAATAGCAACCCAAGTGATCCCTCCCACTCGACCATTCGATCTTCCTAGGCAAGTTCCCATAGCCCTTCCATATCGATAAAAGTATACATGTCCCGTCGTTCCACTTCATCCTAACTCATCCAGTTCATAATGATAACGAAGAAGTCAACAAGCCCACAGTGTCATGCGCAGTTCGTTGCCCACTATGGAAAAGCTTCCCAGACCTCTCCGAGGGCTTGTAGATTACCCCATCCCTCCTTCACACTTCACAATACCCTTCTCACCCTTGCGCCGGACTGGAGAATATTCTGTCAGATCCGCTTGTTGGAAGAGGGTTCGTGGTGGGCTGATAGCGCTGGGTAGCGGGTTGTTTCTCTCTCCTATGTGTGTGTGTGTGCTTGTGTGCGGTAGTGTGTGCGGTGGTGATTGTGACGCTAGCACCCGTAAGCCAACTAACTAACTTACAGGGAGAGGTTGTAAGAGTATTCGTCTTCCATGTTTTGGGAGATCCAGAGGACGACGGCGCTGTTTTGGGGGAGGTGGGTTAGCTTATGTTCTCTCAAAAGCACTGTTGTGTCCTCTCCGGTGTGCTCCCTATAACCACCCTCTCTTGACGTTCTCTGAACGCTCTCTTCATTCACCCTCTCTCCCTCCACTTCTCTCCATATTCCTCAACTCCCCCTCATCCCTTTCACCCACCCACCCACCACCCACTCAAAAATCAAAGACCAAAGAAAATCACGAAAACTCACCTCAACCCAACCAACCCATTAGCAACCAAATTCTCCACCCCCATCCTCAACGCCGGAAACCCGACATTCTTCACCACATACTTGAGCACAAAAACCGTCACACCACCGGCCATTCCTCCGGCCAAGCTTGCAAAACCCAAGAACAGCACCACTCTCGCCTTCCAAGCCACGCCGGATCCGCTATAGGAAAAGCTATCGGCGGATAACCGGGCCTTTTCGACGCTGTTGATTATCAACATCCCCAGGGTGCTGAAGATGAAGGGCAGCCAGTCGATGAAGCGGATGTGCACGTCTGAGGCGTTGAGGGGGGAGTGAGACCAGACGGCGGAGTCGAGGAGGGTGTAGAAGGCTAGGGAGAACTGGTTTTTGGAGGGGGGTTGTTAGTGAGCTGTTCTGTACGTGGATGCCTCGGAGGTGAGGAAGGATGGGCGGAAGAGGGAGGGAGCAAGAGGGAGCATGGTTGTGATGTGGGTGGGAGAGGAAGCTGTTCTGCTGGATATGACACTTGGAGCGAGCGAGATCATGGCAAGATCACATCAGGTCCGGGAAGGATCTCTGAGAATGGGTAGAAAAAGATAAACATACAAAAGCACCAGCAGCATAAACCCCCGCGTTCCTCGCCCACGCGCTGTTAAGCCATTCAGGCCTGGAGAATCTGAAGAGGCGTTCTTCCGACATTGTCATTTGTTTGTGTTTTGTTGTGTGTGTCTTTCTCTCGTGTGCGCTTCAGTTCGCTTTAGTTATGTTTCTCGGTCACGGTATTGTCGCAAGCCCAGGTAAATGTAGGTGACGATGCGATCGCGATTCGCTGTTGGCAGTAGGAGTTGTGGTGGTTGTGGTTATCAGCTGAGCTGAGATGCCTGTCGTCGGTTGTGGTATCGGTCGCGGGTTGTAGAGATGACTGCGCGCGATTGCGGTCGCTGTCTCTCGGTCGGTCAGTTGGTTCGTTGGAGGTCGACTAGGCTGACGAGTTGTTGAACAACGAGGCTGTTGATGTTGCTCTTCGATAGCTTGTCGGCACGGCGCAGCTCGATCTGGGAGGATGACGACGTCCGCACGCCGTGGTGCCAGCGGGCTGCGGGCAGATGCTCCACTGAAAGCAGGGACCCGCTGTCCAATGACTGTGGGTCAGCCGTCCCAAGGCTGCGGTCTAAGCGTTTAAGCAGCACGTGACACCCTTTGTGGTGACCTCTTAGATGATGGGACTTTGTTAGTGTTGAAATTACACAAATATCAATGAGGAGGAAAGTGATGTTTTTACGCTTTGTTAATTCTCTGCCTACCATGTCTATACCCTTCCTATGTACATACAAAGCACTCCCCCTCCCGAGCACCCACTTCGAACCCCCCCCCCCCTAATAACTGTCCCAACTAAACAAATCAACGCCTTCCAACTTCGGTAAAAACACAGCCGACGATACCAACTCACCACCCGAGTGTGAACTCCCCCCTCCCACGACTAACAACCATCCACCGACAGCACCATGGGAAGAAGTAACCACAGTTCCCTCCAGAAGACAGACAGCTCGGATGCAAAAAAGACAGAAAGAGTTATTATGACGCTATGCGGTGTAATAGTAAACAATAGTGCAAAGCTGAAAATGTCTTCTGCGGGCGTCGCGGGCAGACAGCAACAAGGTCCCATCCACCAGTTCGAAGTCAAATGATCCCCTTTTAGTGTACATACAATACTCAAACTCCGGCGGTGCAACGAAGATTGTCCCTCGAATATCCCCTCTCCTTGGTCAAGCAAAAGAGAGAGGTAAACGCGTGAGAACCTCTGCACCATGAAAAAGCCCGATTAGACAATTAGAGACTAATCTTATTGTGAGGCGAGGAAGAAGTAATCGGAAGAGAAAGATTCGTGACCTGCCCCTTTATCATGCGATGGCCCTGTTTTCGGCCAAGAGAGGACATTTGTCTCCAGGAGGCGTCGAGATATCAGATTAGGGGAGACATTACACCATATCTGACTCCGTGCCCTGCGCATGGCGAGGCAAAGGTCTGCCGGGCAAGCTACTCAATGGTGATCCAAGAGCCGACGAGTCCGTTTGGTTGCTTCGATTTGTCCCTTTTAAATCTCGATTTCCTTCATGTCCTCGCCGTCTTCGACTGTCGGTTGCTTGCCCTTCGACTCTGTCGCCTTTCCGTTCGCATCGGTTTCGGGCTTCTTCTCCTTATCCTCACTCGTCCTTTCCTTCGCGGGAGCATCCTCCTCGCCATTGACCTTGATGTCCTCCCTGCTGTGCTCTCCGCTTGTCCTTGGAGTGTTCACCTCAATCAAGTTGTCGGCCTTGGCCTCGGTGGAAGCATTGCTAGCCGTAAGAGAGGTGGTAGGAGGCGCTTCCTCAGCAACGCGCGCCAATGGGCTTGGCTTTCCATAACCTGGTCGAATGGGACTCGACATTGGCGAAGTGCCAGTGAGACGGTGTAGCGACCGGCCACGAGGCTCGTTGTGGTCTGTTGGGCTTTGGTAAGGAGAGCCGGGCGTAGGGGGAGAACGCATGCCGGAAGCCGAAGCCATGGAAGGCGCCATGGACTTGCGCTTGTTGGCTGTGCGGCCATACTTCTGATCCATCCTCCACCTCAAAATCTCGAAATAACCTGGCTCAACACGGGTCGCCTTAAACTCACGCAGCTTGAGCTCGTTGGTGTCCTCATCGACGAACCACCTCCCGCTGTTGAGATCCTCCGCAACCATGGCAATGAAGTGCGCCCACGAGCGGGCCACAACGTACTTTGTATCGTAGTCGCGACCGAAGAGGATGACCTGCCCCCAGTGGCCCCTTGGTCCAGGCGCCAAATCGACAGCCAAGTTGTTGCCGCCCCAGTCACGAACTAGGGGAATCCAGGCAGGGTGCGCATACGCCTTCTGGATCGCAAGTGGGGGGACCGACTCCTGCTTGTTGAGAAGCTCTTGTCGCCAGTTTTGGTTGCGGTTAGGGGCATCCTTTGATGATGAGGCCTGAGCGGCAAATGCTTGAGATTGTCGCTTGACGCGCACAGGATCCATTCCAAACTCCTGGTTCACCGTCTTCCAGTTCTCCCACTCCTGAACCATCTCCTCGCAGTCGAGCAACATGCACCCGAAAATAATGCCGGTGGGAAGACCACCGCGCTCCTGGCCGTCGTGGATTTGCAGAGATTGCCTGAGATCTTGGGGAAGCGTACAATCGAGTTGGTATTCGAGTTCGTTCAGATCATTGACAGTGCAGCCCTCGCCAAGTTGGTCGAACAACTCGGGATAGTTTTCCTCGGCCCATCTGTCAATCCTTTCCCAGGAGCTGGCAACTGGTGGAGGAGGCGGACCGCCATTCTGAAAGTTCTGCATGGGAATCTCGCCGGTCGGGCTCTGCATATCGAAGGCGTCCTGGTGGACGGATTGTCGTTGGCTCACTAAACCGGGCGAGTAGGGGCCACCGTTGGCAGGGCTCGGCATAGGGGATATGGCGCGTCCGCCGTACGATGTGTCGAAGCTCATGGTAGAACCACGGCCATCTCCTTGGAGATAGGGTGAGTTGATGTCGGCGCGCGAATCGGAGGCGGTAGTAACGCCCGCAAGACCGGAGTTCCGGTTCAATGGGACATGACGTCCGGTTCTGTAAGGAGAGTCGATTCCGGCATCTGTTTCGCAATCATCACACATGTAAGCGATCGAACGGAGTACGAGTAGGGTCGGAAAGGAGTCACTAACGTCGATCATAACTGGTCATAGTATGCCAGATATCCTTGAAAAAGCTGGTAGAAGAAACCATGACGCTCGTCAGCTAGGAACTCTCGAATCGCAAATGTACTGCTGCAAGCGGTGTCGAACGGATTGCAACTTACCCAGCCATTTTGGGCAATCAGAAGGGATGTGTATGCGGCCGAGGCTCGAAATCGGTAGAAGGAATTGCGCTGGTCTTGCAATCCGTCGTTGTGACAGGAGAGGACAAAGGGCCAGAATCGAGAATCAAGGGGGGGATTCCCTTGATTAGTCGACGCGCCGTCGGCCGAAGTTGCTCGGCGGATTGGAACAAGCGTCGAAGGCTCCGGAAACCGCGTCGAATATGGTGGACCCGTGAACCCGCACTTCAGCAGTTGTTGTGCTTATCGGTGGCCTAAAAGGTGTTATCGTCGTCGCCTTTCTCTCCAAGTTCGTCGTCGACCTGCTCGGTACTCGTGTTGGATTGTTCGTGGGATGGGTGTTAAAGGGCGGCCGTGGCGTAACGCCGAGTGGAAAAGTGTAAGGGCAGTTGGATGGCTTTGCGGTACCTTTTACTGCAGGAAGCTAAGGATGTTGCAGCGGCCTCCTTTTTTTTTTGGACCAACAATGTCGCTGCAGCAGCGCAGGTGGTACCTGATACGGGGCTACCCGAGCGCGCAGAGGCTTTTTTACCTGTAGTACCTTCTAGCAGGTTTTTAGTGCAGCTGCAGTGGCAGGGGGGTTCTGGACCTTGTTTGTTGATGGAGAATGCCCTGGACTCTTTTTATTGAAGACTTTCCACTCTTGTTGCCGGGTGCACAGGACAACAGCAACAACAACAACAACAACAACAAAACAACGAGCGAAGGATAAACGAGAGTAAGTGTGGACGTGCGGTGGGTTGGAGAAGTGTAAAGCGGGAAAAGATCAGGACGAGCGGTTCATCCGGGCTTTGATAGAATCAAAGCGGCGATGATGTAGTGGGATGCAGTGGACGGATGCCGGGCGGGCGGTCAAGGTGCTTCACAAGTGTGGAAGTGCAAGTCACGGTGACAAAGTGACACCTCAGCAACGAAAGAGGGAAATCGAAGCAAAAAAACAGGAGTGGAGGGCCAATTTCAGACGGGACGAGATATCATTTGTTGGCAATGCACCCCACCCCTTTTTTCCACCCTTTCCATTTCTCCCCCTTCCAATTGCATTGTCCATTTGTAATTCTCCATCCCTCTCGTCTCATTGCCCATTGTCCTGATATCTCTCCAGTGTGGTAGTGAGTGGATAGCAAAAATGCGAAACAGCTGGCTGATTTTTCTTCTTCAGTTAATTCTAGTATGGGCATGGACGGGCAACTATTATAATGGCCCGTCCCGACCATTGTTGAGCTGGACTATCCGGGGTTTCCACTTAGTCCCGTTTTCACATGGTGGGGATGATAGTAATGCTGGGAACATTCAGCGGGGGACGGGCAGAACTGCGGATTTGTCGGACACTGGCAGTGGTCGCTGAGTGCTGATCGGTCATCGTTGAAGAGTACAGATGATCCACCGCACCGCTCGGCAGACTGATGATTGCACATGTTTGTCTCCGATGCCATCCGTTGTCCGCCCAGGTGATCGTTGCTCGCAAGACCCCGAACATACGAGAGCAAACCGCCGTGGTTGTCGACGGCGATGACCTGTCCGGCCGGGCCCTCTTCCGTCAGCTCGACAGGCCTGGACTGCGACTGCGCTGCGACCGGAACTGGGCGTGTCTCCATCATTCAGGGACATCAAGGTGCAAAACATCATGCTGCGCCGAGCGCGTTGCCTCGGTACTTGACTTGACTATCACTTTATGCTTAAAGCTCAGGTACCTCTCTATCGCGCGCAATCTCTCCTACGGCGCACAATGCCCCTTGCCAAGACATTCTAAGCTTTGTCCCTTGGCCCTTGCTCAAACGCATTTCCAGGGACAACCACCCACACACACAACACCAGGGACGTCACTTCCACTTCCACTGGGTCTTATTTCTCGATATGAACCACCTCCCAAGTCTTAACGCCCCTTTAATTATTGACGGAATACTACAAGAAACCGTTGGGCACCCAAGAGAAGATTCCATTGCGGGTCCTGGACCCTTTTTCTCTTTGCCCTTGCTCAATGCCCTTGTTCACTTACACCAACAACAGCAACGGGCAACGGCAACCACAACACTAACATAAACAGAGCAGGTGATCCCTCCCAAGACGCTCGCACTTAAGTCGCCTCGTACCATCCATCTCTCACCCGACCAATGAGATAGATGAACGGTGATCTCGTTTCATAAAGGAGCGCAAGTCTTGGGACACGCGAAACAGAGACAGGCAGACAGCCAACCAGATATCCGATCCCTTCTTCGGTACTGCTCTCCCGCATGTTGTGTTCCCATAACTTATACACAAGATAATCAAACCAGCCCGTCTCCATCATCTAAATTTCTTGATCAGTATGCGTCACGGGAGGCGGCTGGCGGGTCAGGAGTCTTCTTCACCTTTCCCTGCACTTACAACAACTCCCTTCACCTAGGATTCCTAGAGTCTCGGCCGGCCGGCCAGAACATCTCCATCCTTTACCCCTTCATATCCATCAAAGCATAAAAAGCATCACGTTCGCGAACCGTCCAGACCTCATACACTTCCTCAGACTACACCGGGATTGCCTCAGCAGTTCTCCCAAGGTCCCCATCCATTGGATCCATCCCTCTATCCATCCATCCATCCTTCATTCACCACACACGACATCCCCGGCACAACCGGCCCAAGTTTAGTCATCGGTTCAAGACATTAGTTTCGTCTCGCAACTAGGTTCAAGTGAACTAGACATAAATAGTACCACCTACCTCCACGTTATTTCGCTTTTACCTCTTTTCGCAACCCCCAACCTCAGGTAAGCGGCCCTCCCGGATCCATGGTCTTTAACAAGCCCAGGAGTCGAAAGATGGATCCTATTCCCCTGAATTCCGGATCTTCAATCCTCATTCCGTTGTTCCCATGCTCCCGTCTCCCCTTCTTTAGCGTAGACCCTTTTTGTTGATCGCTCGGATGCAAGCCATCACAATTCTTCTACACTATGGATGCGTATCCCCGCAAACACGTGTGCATGTTGTGGCCACACAGCGGGTGATGTCTGACCGTTGGGAATCGAGAGTCGATCGATACATTACAATCTTGGGTTACAATATGCAAGCTCGCAGGTTGGAGGGCAAAAATACTGACTATGACGATATGTTGCTCCTCGTGTATAACAATGGGCGATTCCTATCACGAGGAAAAGACAACTAATCGTACTCAAAATTATCAACAGTCCTCGAGACACATGCCACACCAGCATCGTCTAACGCAAAGTCCACGAGGACAACCAATGCTCCAACTCTGCAGCTAAAGTTAGAGCGGCATTCGCATGACCTAGCGACCCTTCATGCATCATGTGCAAAGTGTGCATACACGAAGACATGCAGAGGTATGCAGAAGTAGGCTGCTGATGCTGTTTCGACAACAGTAGAGCACAGATGAGATGGTTCTCGGATCCGAGGCTTTGGCTCAGATGCTGTTGATGAGGGGAAGATGGGAACTCGTATTGTGGGGGATGTGCATATAGGGACGTGAGCTGTCATCAGTCATGGACATTTGACCATCTCTGAACTTTCGACGGGTTAACGAGTGAAGAAACCTTCTTGTTATGTTAAACTTGACGAAATATCTATTGTCAAATGTAAACTCACCTTAACACGCTTCAAGTGACGGTGTGGTCAAATCCCCCAAGTGAGGTTTAGGAAACATGATGGGTAACAGTTGAGAACAAGAAGAAGAAGAGAAGAGGGCAGGAAAGAAGGCAATCAGAATAGAAAAGACCACGAAGAATAAGAATTACAACCCATAAATTATCTACTAAACCACCCAGCTAATAATGCTACTTGCTACGTACTACATGTCCCACAAATCTACCTAAGACTGCCACATATACTCGCTCAAATTCAGCAACTTATCCGCCATCTGCCTCTTCGCCGCCGCCGCCACGCCGCGCTCCGGATCCGCCAGCTGCTCGCTATAGCACAGCTCCACCAGCGCCTTGAGCTCATCGTAACTAAACCGATCCTTATCGTCCCCAAAGATCTCCGCCGACTTCCGCGAGTTGGGCGTCTCCGTTCCTTCTCCCGCGTCTTCGGACTTCCTTGCATCAGCAGTATCGTGGGAGCCAGAAGAGGTGGCAACACCCTCCCTGGCTTTCTCAAGGATGGCATCCACCCCGCGCTCAAACATCTCAAAGTAATTACTCGCCCTCACGAGATCGACGCCCTCCTCGATGTTCTTGAGGTTTTGTTGTAACACCAAAATGTTGAGCTGCATGCGCCCGCACCCCTTGGCGTTCATCGGCGCCGTCATGGGCGCGTTCTTGATCAGGAACCCGTTGATCAGCTTGCCGAGGCCGTTCCTGACGAAACGGACCTCGCGCAGGCGGAGGCACCTCACCAAAACTTCGTCGTAGGCGACCATTTCCGAGTTGAGCGAGAGGATCTCCGGGTCGGGCTCGTTGACTTCTTGGTCGAGCAGGTAGGGGGCCGTGGTGAGTGGGGACAGGGCGGTTTGGAGGGAGTGCAGGATGCGGGTGCGGATTTCGAGGTGTAAGGTGAGGAGGGCGGTGGAGGCGAGCTCGTCGTATGAGGTTAGGATACTGTCGAAGTTTCTAAGGGGAATTGGTTAGCAAGCGGGAACTTTACTTTCGGGGTTGAAGAAAGGAAATAGGGTAGTAAACTTACTGGACGGTCTCCTGCGTCATAGGCAGGTACACGGGTCCTTCCTCTCCAGTAGCCTTGCTCGGGTCGTTCAGCAACGTCCAGCGCTTCTTCTCCGCCTTGGTCGGGAAGCTCGACTTGGATGAGTCCGTCTCGTTACGCGTTATGTGACGCAGACCGTGGATCTTAACCGACAGCCACTTCATGCTGGTGTAGAGCAGACACAGCGACTGGATCGTGTCGCGGTCCTGGATGATGTCGCTGGCGTCCAGGTCCTGGCCGTTGGCCCATGCGATCAGCTGGTTGACCTCGCGGTAGAGCAGCTCCAGGTCGTCTAGGTTCTCCGACTTCCACAGCCTCTGTATCGTCTCGCGGACTTCACTAGGCTCGATCGCGAGGACGGCAGATGCCCGAAGCTTTTCGTCGTCCCTGGACTGTTTGTCCCCTTCTTGTGTCTTGGTGACCAGGGCCTTGTACCAGCTGAAGCAGCGGTCGTAGTAACGGAGCATTTGGGTGATGATGAGGGAACTGAGCGCTTGGTCGTGGGGAATAGTGCCCAGCATCCTGCAAAATGCGGTAATAACCGTGAAGAAGGCAGTGGTTCCCTTGAACACTGGCCGCTTCGCGACTTGGGCCCAGTCAGAGTCTTGCTGGAAGGCATCTGCCTCGCCGAAGACAGTATCGCTGAGCTTTCCAAGGGTCTCGTCCAGTTGAGGCTGGAAGACATTGACGAGGAAGTTGTCGAGGAACGACGTCAGCGTGCTTGTCGCCAAGTCGGACCCCGGGGGAACGATGCTCTTCAACCTCTGAAGGAAGATGAGAGTGGGTGGTAGAAGTAAGCTCATGTTGAACACGCTGGGCTCTACCAGGGACTTGTAAGTGCCACTGTTCTGTTGGCTGCTTCCGGAGCCGTACCCTGCCGACTTCCTCGAGGTTACTGGCTCAGATCGCGGGATAATCAAAGAACCCTTCTTATTGTCTCGCCGGGTGTTGTCCGTTAGTCCAGGTACGGCAGCCCGGATGATGGAGTCCAAGGCCTCATATTCCGAAGCCATCTCGGCCGACTTGGCATCAACCTCGGAGAACTTGAAGAGGTTCTCGCGGGCAGAATCCGCCCTGCCATTCATGCCCATACCAGGTCTGGGTGTACGGCTAAATTGATAGACATCCGCATCGGTGGTGACATAGTTGTGCAAGAGTGCCCGAATCTCGTTTTGGTAGAGGTTCCAGAGCTCCTTGAAGCCACCTAGCAGCACACTGTTGTTGCCAGCACCTTCACGACGAATCAACGCCTTGATAGCTTCATGCAGCACACGATGACCCTCAGCGATCGCCTCGAACTTGCCGTAAAGCGTCGATAGCAGATCGTGAATGACATCTGCCCGCATTCGGGTCTCGCGATGACCATAAATGTTAAGGCCGTGGGACCCAGACGCGCCTCCGCGCAGTGAGCTTGGGTGTTTTTGGTCTACATCGTTGATCGTTTCGTTCACAACTGCGAAGAGCTCGACGGGTAACCTCTGCTTGAGCATGTCGACCGCTGTCTCTAGTCTTCCCAGTTTGTTTAAAGCTTCAACGAGGAGGGTCACGTAGTAGAACGTGTCGGCCTCGGGGTTCTTTTGCGGATCCTCAGCCACGGATTTGTCCCAGTCAATGGAGTCCAAGATTCCGTGGAAGGGCGCTACGCCTGGGGCATCTCCATAGGCCTCATGAGAAGTGCCCTGAACCTTTGCCAGATTCTGCCACCTTTCCTGACAGTATGGCGACTTCAGATAGAGATGTTCGTGTAGTTCTTCCACCAAGATGTCCATAAGAGCGGTCTCCTGGTTTGCCAGGTAGCTTCGCAGGTCGCTCAGGGCACCAATATTATCCAGCTCCGGCTTCCTCAACTTCCGTAGCGCATTCTGCAGAACCTCGACAGCGGTCAGGAATCGCTTCTCGGATATCCTGGCCTCCAACTGGTCTGGAACGGTCCGCAAGTCGTCGAGCTCGTTCAATGTTTGTAGGACGCCATCGTACATGCGTGACGTGGCATGTAGTTGTTTGAGTTCTGGGTTGGTGGTGCATAGTGCCGTCTTGGAGGCTGCCAGAGACTCTTTGAGGGCGCGCACTTTCTTCTGGGAGGACTGTATGCTCCCTTGGATCTTGTGGAATGTACCGATAGAACTGTTGAATCCCTGATGGTGATCGTGGACAATGTTCTTGAGGGAGTCTTGTAGGAACTGATGTGTCTGTTGGAAGTTGCGGTATTCGTGGGCGCGGCCGACGGAGCTGGTGTCGAGAAGCTGTAGAGCCAGCTGGACAGGGATGCAGTCTGTCTCGACCATGGCGGGCCATTCCTTCTTGATCAGATCCAGAACGTTTCCAATCTGGCGCTCAGCGTTGGACTGCATCTGCATATCTCCGGCAGCCGTGCGGCCACGCTGGGCAGACCGGGGCGGCGGCGCATTTCGGGAGGCCGTGGCAGGCCTTGAAGCCGGGTTGGGGCTGGTGCCATAACGGTCGCTGGCATATCCGTCACCGTAGGGATCGTAGTCGTCATTACGGCGGCCGAGGTTGCCGTAACCGCCGTTTCCCCGATATGATTGCGGCTGCTGGCCGTATCGGTCGGCCATGATGGTGTTGTTTGACTCGGCGTCCGGGTGTCGCGAGGAGGGAGCTATCGTGTTGCGCGGTGCTTCATTATCGGTTGGAAACGGGCTAATCGCCTGTGCTCCTTCGTGTATCCGGCCGGTCTACAGTCGGTATGGGTCGTAGGTATCACTGGGTGGACGTCGCCTCGTCGTCACCAGGAGTTCGTGTCGAAGGTTGATGATGGTGATTTGGTGTTGCTCGGGGATGTCTCCAAGTTCACGATCCCCTAAACGGATGTACAAGTGGTTGTTGTTACAGAAGGTCCCGCCGTAGCTATAGGTACCTCTAGGGTGCGCCAAGTACCCCAGCTCCCGTCCCCGGAAAGAGCCCCACCTTGTAGAAACCACCAGGGCCTCCCCTCTCGCAGAAGTTACGACGGATCACTGCAGCGAGATGCACTAACAATTACAAGCTCTAGATACTTCCAACTTGTATCTTCCCTCTTCTCTACATCCATTCCTCCTTTTAAGTCTGATGGTTGCTCGTCACCTCCTCCTAGTAGGACAAGATCATTCATGCTTTAGACGATTATTCCATTTAACCAAAATCAAGCAATCCCTATTGTCTACAATGACCGCGGCTTTCCCGATCCAGCCTGTAGCACGGTTTGCGGGCAAGAGTGAGCTGGTCAAACGGCCAAAGGTGAGCACTTGACAACCTACAAGAGGCATCCGTGTGTTTCGTATGTTAAGAAGAGATCAAGGACATTAACTTTGTGAACAGGAATTCGCATGCTTCTCATACGATGCCGATCACAAGTTCCATCTTGGAGCTCAGTCATTGAAGTGGTATTACACACCGGATCTCAATGTCGACCTGTCCAAGGGCTTTGAGAGCTTCATCAAACATGACGACAGTGTAGATGAGCATCTGGACAGTCTGCTCACAACCATTGCCGATTATGAACAAAAGACTTCGAAACCTATCGATGCCCACATCATAACTTGGAGAGGTATGATGACAAAGGTAAGTGCCGTAACTATCAACCAAATCCTGTTATCTGTGTATCTGGCACTGACAATTATACCCTGGCAGATTATGGCAGCTCCCTTTGATGATGACGGGTTTGAGATGAATGCTACCCTTTACAGAGTTCGTCCACACCCGCCAGTTGGCCGTCCGCCTTGAGAAGCCTTGTCTTACTAACATGGACATAAAAGGGTTGCATGTAAGCGATCAGACGGTTTCTCACCATTGTGGTATTTTGACTGATAACAACAAGATTCATCGAAGAGAATCATGCGTACAAGCAACAGTCGAGAGCAAATGAGCGGCCATGGAATGGACCGATTCCGCAGGAAGTGATGCAGTACTGGGGTAAGCAAACTGCCGATGTCCTTCCCATCTTCTGAGTTAACACGCTGACAACTCCTGGATCCCAAGGCTACAAGTTTGAGACCCTTAGCACACTACCGAGACCATGGGGAGAGACTTCTCGCGATTTCATTGAGAGTCGCCCCGATCATGTCGTGAATAACAAGGAACAGTACTGCTCAGTAGTCCGTACAGGCATTGGCAAGACCATTCTCTGCATCGGTGGCGAGGTTGATGCTAGTTAGTGCTCTTGTTCCCCTACACCTACTCATCTCATCACCTCCAACTAACACTCCTTCTCTTCTTATCTAGTATGGGACGACAAACCGAGGACACAAGGCGATCCTATCAACTGGGTGGAGCTCAAGACGTCGGCAGTGATCCAAAACGACCGTCAAGCTAACAACTTTGAGCGCAAGCTCATGAAGTTTTGGATCCAGTCCTTCCTTCTCGGTGTTCCCAAGATCATTGTCGGCTTCCGGACCCAGGATGGGCTGCTGGTTGAGACCAAAGAGTTCCGAACGATGGAGATACCGCTAATGGTAAAGAAGAACGGGCGGCCAAAATGGGATGGAGATACGTGCGTCAACTTTGCTAATGGCTTCCTTGAGTGTAAGTCTTGTCATTTCCTCCGCTTTTCGATGTTCAGAGAAGCATCTTATGCTTTTGGGATGTATGACTGATTAGTTTCTTTTCAGGGCTTCGCCATACCATAACCGACGAGGGTGTGTGGAGGATCAAGAGAAGGCCTCGGTCGGCTGAAATTGAAGTGTTTAAAGTTGAGGAGGTGGGCCACGGAGATATCATTACAGATGAGTTCATGAACTGGCGGATCAAGCTCGAGCTTCGTCAGGCACAACCGCCAACCGAAGACAAAGGGGCAGAAGAGTAAGCTCAGTCTAGAAGGCCACATCGGACGAAACAGCACACGTGAGGGAAATAGAGGTATGTTTGGATTGCGATGTATCCTTACGTGCATCACTGTCCAATAGAAAGGAGTAAGTGGGCGTTGGGCAACCACGGCGGTCTCTCAGCAGCCCCCCGTTCTTGCCTGCCAGTTCCAACAACGTCTATGATCCAATCCCGGTCGCGCCTTCCGTGTGGTAAGGCACCCCGCGAGGCGTTTTGTCAACGCGTCGAAAGACGCGCCGGGAACTCCTCTTGTCAACAACCGAGAGCCACTAGGTTCTTCTTGCTTCCACATTTCCATTATTCTCTATCTTATTCACTGCCTAGGTTTTTTTACTCTACCAGCAATCACCCGTTAATACACCTTGACCCCAGAAAACTCGCGGTTCCTCATCATCACCATGGTCTCAATCTACACCACGCGTCTCGACACTTCCCGCAAAGAAATTCGCTTGCTCGAGCTTCTACCCGCCAACAATCCTCAGGAGCCCATTCAATGCAGACTCTACACAACTCAGCTGTCAATGGAAACAGAATATACTGCCTTATCATACGTCTGGGGAGATCCGACAGCTACCTCTCCCATTACTGTCAACAGTTTGCCCTTCCAGGCAACTCACAACCTTTGCGCTGCTCTAAGACGCATACGATCTAAATCCAACCTACCCACGACACTTTGGGTAGATGCGATATGCATCAACCAGTCTGACAACGACGAGAAATCTTCTCAGGTTCAGCTGATGAGAGACGTCTATCACAATGCATCGCTTGTTACAGTCTGGCTTGGGGAAAGCAACGAGTACACCGATGAGGCAATGGTCATCATTAAGCTTACTGCCTATCTCGTAAAGCGTACTCGGGCAAAGGGAGAAAAGCGATATTCTGTCGCTTATGCCATGACTGTCATTATCTCTGCTCTGTTCAGAAGCGACTCGAGATTAACTGCTCTTCTGGAATTCTTCGGTGAATACTGGTGGAGTCGAGTTTGGGTTGTACAAGAAGTTGTCGTCTCCCGGTGTGCAAAGGTTATGTGCGGGACGACAGAGATTCTCTGGGAAGATTTACAAATAGCCTTTGATCTTTGGACGGTTCTTCACAGCAACCCGGATGGTTATGATTATCCTGATGTGGGAAAAAGCGAACTTCGATACTTGGTCGAAATGACAGAAGCAGCGCAATTCTTTTATTTCATCCGTCGCCGCAACCTACAGGATCATCAGGTTGTCCAGGACGGGGTAGTAGGAAGCTCTTCAGGACTCCGTGTTCTCAATGACCTGGAAGGCGAATTGGAAGCAACATTCGTTTCGGGTCGTTCATTTGAGTCAACCGATCCAAGAGACAAAGTCTATGCCTGGCTCGGTCTCTTTGAAAGAGAGGGCTTTGCCATAGTACCAGATTACAACGCAAGCACAGCAGAGGTCTATGTCAATGCGTTGAAAACAGTCATGGAGTTGACAGGGTCGTTGTTGTTGGTGGCGCTTACTGCTGGGCTGGATCATTCCGAAGGTGCTATTCCAGGTCTTCCATCTTGGGCTCCGGACTTGAGGCATAATAAGCATAGGGAATGTTCCTGGGGAGCTTTCTTATCCTATAGAGCTTCAGCTTCAGAGAAAGCAAGAGCAGCCGTTTCGCCCGACAGCAGGGTACTCAGGGCGGACACACTTGTGATTGATAACATACAGCTAACCGATGCCGATAAAGACGAGTGGAAAGATTGGGAACTGGGCGGGAAGCTATGCCGGTGGATGTACCTTGTGTTACAACACCCGTCACGCTTACATGCTTCAGCTGCGATGGGCTGGGACGCCGGAGACTTGCTCTCCAAGGAGTTTTTTGCCGCCGTTGTTTGTCCTGCCATTCTTAATTCCTCGCAGGATGATGGTGACATAATTACTCATGGCATGAGAAGCAAAGATTGGCCATTTATTGAAAAATGGTGGGCGGGTTTCATGATGTTTTGTGGACACTTGGATTGTCTGCAAAATTTTGCACAGTGGCGTAAGGAACATCAGCCGCATTATTATGATCAACTCCAGCCAGACTACCGGTCAACCTGCCCAGTGTTCATGGCCATAGAACGACCAGCTACCCTGGATTCTTGCCATCTACTCAGCGCTAATCACCAACTTCCGCCAGATGAAGAAAATCTAAACCGGTTTTGCAGCCTATGGGGGCTTCCTGAAGATGAGAAGCCCATATATTTCGAATACGAGGCTGAAAGAGGGGACAGACTAGGCCGCAACGAACAGCCCACAACGAATGATGAGTATGTCTTGTTTCTCGAACGTGCGCGGGAATACACAGCCCACAAGACGCTTTTCATTACGAATCTAGGCCTCCTCGGGTCGGGATCCCGTAAGATTCGACCTGGTGACAGCTTAGCTATCATTCGCGGCTGCGGTATGCCAGTTGTGATCCGGAAGCATTCAAGCGGTGACGGCTCTTTTGAGATAGTTGGGAAATGCTATGTCAGGAAGTTGATGGATGGCAGATTTCTTGAGAATTTGCGTGACGAAGGGAAGCTGAAGTGGGAGAGTTTGAGCTTTAGATGATGAGGATACCTGCCATGACTTAGTTGTCGAAGACTCGAGTCACCTATATTCACAATCAGCATCGAAGTTGGCCCAGAAAGCAGAGAGGGAAATGCGGTTCTCAGACTCAATAGAGACATGTACAAGTTCGCCTGTCAACAAACATCAAAACATGCACTTGCTAACAAAATGCTACAGGACGGATAACGGACAATCTCATGCTCAAATCTCAATATGGGTTCACTTTTCGGTTTCACTCTTCAAATAAGGTGTCGCGCCAGGATCTCAATGTGTCGGACAAGACTTAAACTACCTCACTCTTGAATGTTTGGATACTTGCTTCAAATCCAGCCGCATTCCAGGAATGCTATCGCCATGACATACAAATGTACCTGCATGAGGCTCAGCTATAATCAGCACAGGTCGTTATTGGTACTACCCAGTGAACAAGAGCTGCGGGTACAATATCTGACTGGCTTGACCATGTGTAGTATAGAACTCGTCTTACCAAAATTGTTTGGGCTGTCACATTGGTAAATCAGAGCCTTGATGGATTCCTTACCTCTGGTTTCGTAAATTCTTGAACTGACCATCAGCTCTGATGTGTTCGCCTCGTTGTCTTCTGGGATACATGGTCTCTCCGGACAAGCAGCCCGAGCTCACGAAATGAGACTGAGCTTGCCAGTTCCGTGAGTTACCTCAGGAATGCAATATCGAGGAGTGACACCTTTGGACGCAAGCGGATGTCATGATGAATACTGGTCGGTTCTACAAAATTGACGCTGACCGACGGTAATAAAAGACCATTCAGACCGAACAATTTCACTTCTGAGATGTTCAGGATCAAAATAAGAAGTGCTTTGTGAGTATTCCGCTCATTATCACCACTACAGTCAGCGTCGGTTTATCCTAACGAGGGGAGTACAACTGAAGCTGGGAGGGCTTATATGCACCCCTGACCCAGGGCTTATCAGCATATCTTAGCGCCGATCCTGCCCTGGCATGAGTGGGCCCGCGTGGACATCAATGGCCAAATCCAGCCTATCAGAGAACGCATCTGATAGGATCAAGTACCTTGTAGAGGTAGCTGACTCCAGCTGCCCAGAACCGCCTAGCAGCGGGGAGTGATAATGGAACCCCGCTGCAGGTGTGTCCTCCGCGCTTCTCCTGCATCCATCGATCATGATTCATGCCGGCGTAAACTTCTTCAACACAACAAAGAAGAACTTGCAAAAAGTGGATTAAGACACATTTACTTTCGTCGCCCCCATATACCAACCTTACTGCTTGCAACGACACGCGACCCCTATATACCGAGGCACTCTCCCCGGAGCCTCCCAGAGAGCCCGCATCGCGTCTCGATCATCACCATCACCAACACCACCCAATAACAAACAATAATACCATCACAATGTCCCTCAACGTAGCCCAACGCCGTCTCCTCCAAGAATACCGCTCCCTAACCAACAACCCGCCGGAAGGCATCACCGCGGGCCCCGTCTCCGAAGACGACCTGCTGCACTGGGAATGCCTGATCCAAGGGCCCGAAGGCACTCCCTTTGAGGGCGGCGTGTTTCCCGCAGAGCTGAAGTTCCCGAATGATTACCCGCATATGCCGCCGAGCATGAAGTTCTTGGGGGATGTATTTCATCCTAATGGTGTGTTCTTCTTTTTTCCCTCCTTCACTTGGTTCTTCTCACCATCGTGGCCATGCAAGTGCTAACACTACCAAAACAAAAGTCTACCCCTCAGGCCTAGTCTGCATCTCGATCCTCCACCCACCCGGCGACGACCCGAACCACTACGAGACTGCCTCGGAGAGATGGTCACCTATTCAGTCCGTCGAGAAGATCTTGTTGTCGGTTATGAGCATGTTGGCGGAGCCTAACGACGAGAGTCCGGCGAACGTGGAGGCGGCCAAGATGTGGAGGGAGAGGAGGAGCGAGTACGAGGCGAGGGTGAAGGCGAGTGTGAGGGCTAGTTTGGGACTTTAGGCATGGGGGACGTGGGAAGAGAAAAGGGTGGAGAGTGAGGGAGAGGATGAAGAATCGGCTAGGGGGTAACGAGAAGGGGAGGATGGTGGTAAGAGGCTGGTGAGAGGCTGGTGAGGAGCTTCATGGAGGGACAAAGCTCTTCGAGCAAGGGGGTGGTTTGCGGTATACCTTTTATCAGCATGGCATGGCAATGGTGTTTTCCTTTTGAGCATAATAATGATGAACTTTCTTCTTCCACCTCAGATCTTCCCATTTATAACCACTGCTTCGCTCCCCCGTCTGAGGTGAACATCTGTTTCTGAAGCGCATACGCAGCTTTAGCTCTATTAACTCTCCGGTTTCTTTCTAGCTCGCCCCTTTCCTTCTAGTATAGCTTCCACAAGTCGATAAACAGCTTTCAACATCAAACGCTTATATATGCTTCCAACTCCATCCCCACTCCCTTCCTCATTAACTCATTACTATACCACACTCACCTCAACCCTACATATTATTCTCCTTCTTAAACTTATCCCAAGCCTCATTAAGCGTAGCAAACACCGTTCCAGCAATCATCCTAACCTCGGTCGAGGCATCCGTAGGAATCTGTTTCATGCCACCATGGTTAGCCTCACCCACTCTCCACCCTTCATATAGGATAATAGATGAACTCACCTTATCAGGATGACACTTCGCAATAGCCTTCATGTAAACAATCTTGACCTTGTTCGCCACCACCAACTCATGCAGTCCCACCTTCTTCCACCCGCTTCCCTCCCACAAAACATTATCCAGACTAGCCAGCAGCGCGCGCAAGTTATCCTTCTTGCCGTCGCGCCAGCTGGCGATCCTGGCATCGACTTTATCGACCAAAGCAAACTTTTCGTTTCCTTCCTTTTCTGCGGCCTGGTTGGCTAGACGGAGCCGTTGGACTGCTTCTGAGGATTTTTGACTCGTTGCCGCTGCCGCGGGTGTAGGTCGGGGGCGGGCTGGGGCAGAGGGTTTCCTGGCTGCGGGGGCAGCAGAGGGAGCAGGTTTGGGAGCAAGCGCCTTCTGACACCTCTGCCTCCCCGCCGCGGCCGTCTGTCCACCCAAACCGGCTTCGACAGCACTCTGCCATACTTTCTCGGCATCCGCCCACTTCTCCATTTGCTCCAGCGCTTCGGCCTTGCGGGTGAGCGCTTTACCGTACAGGTCGCGCATTTCACGCTTTTCCGCAGGACCATGTTCGGAAGTCTGCACCTCGACCGACTCGCCTTCACCCTTGGAGGGGCCGATGAGCGCGATGGCGGCTTCGGCGTCCGAGACGGCTTGCCGGGGTTCGCCGACTTTGAGCGCGGTGAGGGCGCGGTTGCAAAGCAGGAGGATGGCGAGCGGGTGGGTGGATGGGATGGCGGAGAGGGAGGCGCCGTAGGATGTGTGTGCCGCGGCGTAGTCGCCCCGCTTGAAGTGGGCGGTGCCTTCGAGACGGTGCTTGGTGGAGGATTGGAGGGCGATGGCGGAGATAGGGGGGATTTGACGCGGAGGAGCGGCGGGTTTGGGTTGTATGGGTGCGGGAGATCGTCGGGGAGCTGGGGGAGGTGGTGCAGTGGATTTGACGGCGGCGGGTCTGGAGGGGAGTGTGGTCGTGGTGGTTTGAGACTTGGACGGGGCTGAGGAACCGAATAGGAGGTCCTCGTCCTCGAATTGCTGTGCTGGCGGAGCTTCCGGTTGCGGTTGGGGGGTGGCCTTCTTCCTGCGCGCAGGACTGACATAGGCCTGGGAGCTCTGCTCCTCAATAGTTTGCTTGCTGATCCTTGCTCGTGGATCAAGCGAGGCCGGAGGGGGCGCCTGTTGCTGCCACCGGGGCACGGGAGAAGCATGCCGTTGCGGACCATTACTAGCAGTCCGGGGTTCCACCGGGCGTTCCCTCGTAGACTCCGGCCTCCGTGCCGGCCGCCCACCGCCCTCCAACATCATAGCCTCATCCGTAACATCCGGCGCCTGCGGCCTCCTACCCCCTTGCTCATACTCAGCAGCGTCCCTCATCCACTTTGGCTGGTTCGGATCGCCTCCCTCATGCTGGAACTCCTTCACAGCCTCCTGCACCTTCTTCTGCCCCGTCTTCCACAGGCTGTTCGCCGTCTTGAACAAACTCGTGCCCACGGCTGCCGCAGTCTTGGCAAAGTCCACCTCAGCCAGCGAGGCCGGTGACCGGTTATCCCTACTCCTAGACCTCTCAGCCTGCTGTTGTTGCTCCTCTCTCATCCACGAAGGTCCTCCTTGGCCACCACGTCCAGCGCGAGACTGACTTGCTCCTCGTTCCTCGCTCCGCCCAGTGTGCTGTTGTCCGCCACCACCACCATTCTTAGCCCTAGCCTCCTCCTTCGCCTGCCTGTGCGCATCGTCGAGCAACCAGTTAACCGCTGCTTGAACGTTTAGACCGGCGCCACTCTCCGTCAGGCCTCTCCTGGCATTTTCGGGAGTGAATCCGTAGTCGACTAGTTGGGCCACTGCCCGGTCGAAGGGGTCGTCGAATGGACGAGGGGGCCGCTCAGGTTCCTCATCGGAGGAAGACGAGTCCTCGTCGTCCTCGATGGGCTTGCCTGGTTCTCGCCTTTGGGAGAATGAGGGTCTGGCTGTCTGCGGCTGTGGTTGTCGTTGCTGCTGCTGCTGCTGTTGTAACTGTTGCTGCTGCTTCTTGACCTGATCAACAGGCTTGGCTAGGTCACCCAGTAGATCATCTTCCTCGTCGAAGGCAGGGGCCGACGTGGCCGCACTTGTCTTTGGCGCACTAAATTCCCCAAGACCGAACGGATCGTCGTCATCGAGCCCCGCAAACGCCGTGTTTGCCGTAGTAACAGGCGCGGGAGCAGGTGCAGGCACAGGTACAGGTGTACTCGGTTTCGGCGCCCCCCAAGCCGACGGATTCGAAAGATCCAACCTCGGCTGCGCACTCGCCGTCGTCACCGGCGGAGGACTCGACACCGTCGGCGGGGGGTAATGGCTCGCATTATCGACCTCGGTCTCCGCCTTGAACGCCGCAAACAGATCGGCATCCGAGTCGCTCGGCTTCTTTGTCGCCATGTTCAACTGGTTCAGCGTCGTCGGGTTCAACGGGCTCGCAACCCTCGAGATCGCCGGGGACGGGATCGACGTAGACGTAGGCACCCCAAACCCAAACCCAGCCCCAACCGCAGGTGACGTCGTCCTGCTGTTGCTCCCACTGCCCAGCTGCCCCAACGCATCGAGCCCTCCATATTGTGCCTGAAGCTGTTGTCGTCGTTCCTCCTCTTTCCTGCGTCGTTCGGCCTCCAAGCGCTCTTGTTGTTCCTTCAGGCTTAGCTTCGCGGTGTTCTGGGCGGAGGATGAGCCGAAGTTGACGAGGCTGCCGAGGTTGCTGAAGCTGTCTTGCGCTGGTTTGGAGAACGGGTTGTTGTTGGACTTGGGAGCGATCGTGCCGGAGCCCTGTGTCGATAACACGGGCGTACTACGGCCAGATGCAAACGGGGACGGCGTGGGACGGATCGCGGGGAAGCTGGAGAAGGCGGGAGTCGTCGTCGTCGTCTTGGAGCTGTTCCCGCTGGACGCGGTCCAGTCGAGGCCGGAGAGGTCGTCCATGGTCAATTAGGTAGGTTCCAAGGGAGACTCGGATCGGGAAGAAAATGTAAAAGAGAAGAGTAAAATCGGTAGAGGTCAAGGAAAAGCGGAGTTGGTGATCATATTAAGTTGGCCGTTCAAAGAGCGAGTTGGAACTTTCGAGTGTTGGTGATGACTTCGCCAATGTTGGTGGATTGCCATGCGGTTCCAGGTTCCTTGTTAAGGCGGCCCAGGATATATATATTTCAGGGGTCCAGGCCAGGAGTTATGTACATGCGGGACCCAAAACCGCCCCATGCCCGGCGCCCCTAAACAACACTGCCCCTGAATGCAGCGTCAAAGGCCCCGCCGTGACGTGGCTGGTGACGGATACCACGGACTTACAGGACACTTTGTCTGAATGTGGCGCATGACGGGACTTTATGCTCCAGGACTCGAACCCTCCGTGTTGAGATGAGATGAGATGGCCTTCTTCAGCATATATTGTCACTTGGGTATTTGAAATATTTGCCGATTAATATATTTACGCGTGGAACGGTATATAGCAAACCGTCACCTGAAGCTCTGCTTACGTGTCTCTTCATTTGGCTCTTCACATTTCCTATCACCTACTCTTCTCCTACTCTTCTCCTGCTATTCAGCTTCTCTTTACCTCTCTCTTCACCTCTCTCTTCACCTCTCTCTTCACCTCTCTCTTCACCTCTCCTTCGCTTTCTCTTCACTCATCTTTTTACCTTCTTCACCCCCTTAACCCCATTAACTCCCCCCTTCGTCAATCCTCATTCCTGAGTCCTCCTCTTAACCCCCTCCCTCTCACACCACTCCTCATCACTCATCCGAAACCAATCCGCCACGCACATCATGCCCGCCCACAAATCGCACTGAATCACCAAATGGACCATCTCCAGTCCCAGTGCATTAAACATTCTCCCCAGCGAAAACGCATCCATGAACCCCAAACCATGAAACGCCACGTCCAACGCCGCCCCCTCAAGCCCCATGCGCCTCGCCATATACGGCCTCGCGAGCCCCAACAAAGCCAAGCTCTCAAAGGGCGTCATCATCGCCCTCGCAGCGCATAACCCAAGCGCGCCCGCAGCGAGGACGTGTGGTAAGCGGGTGAGACCGTTGTCTCTGTATAGTGGCGCGTCAAGTCCTAGGGTACTGGTGGCGCCAGTTTGTGTCTGTTGCGAGTTCCGGTTCGAGCCAGAAGAGTTATCAGGCACGTTAGGCCTCAACTCGGCGGCCCAGACCGCTGCTCCGGGGGGGATGGGCGCGGAGTCGCTGGTGGCGGAGTCGCTGGTGTCGACGTCGAAGGTGATTAGAGTCGGGTTGACGTGCTCGGTTTCTTCGTCGTCGTCGCTGAGGAAGGGGGCTTCGTCGGCTGTTGCTGCTGGGGATTGAGACTGGGATTGGAATTGGGATTGGTCGTTCGAGGTGGAGCTGCTGGGACCGCCGGGAGTGCCGGGACCGGGACCGCTAACGGAGATGGTGCTTTGTCGGCGGAGGGTGCCGTCGGGTGGAGGACCGGTGGGGAGGGCGTCGTTTGTGGGAAGGGTGTCGGAGGGGGCGTGCACCATTTCCCAGCCTGCTTCGATTGCGTTCGCATTTGGTGCCTGTTGTTGCTGCTGTTGTGTTGGCGTCGGTGTTCGTGGTTGTGTTTCTTGTCGCTGCTGCTGTTGGGGTTGTTGCTCTTCTGGTGTGGGTGTAGGTGGGATGTATGTTCCACTGGGCGGTTGTAAATAGGGGACTACCTCCTTAAGGGTCCTCCTCCTGCTGAAGTTGATGGGTTTGGGCAAGCGTCTTTGGATCTTCCGCCTAAGTGACCAGACGAGCCGGCCGTATGTCTTTGAGAAGAACCAGTAGCCGGCAAAAGGGGCGACACCGGCGACGAGGGCGCCGAGCCAACTGATTATGCTTCCAGGGGTAAAGGAGGATGGGAGCTTCGGTAGGAAGATTGGGGAGTCATTGCAGCCGGGAATGAAGAAACCAAGGGTGGGAACCCATCTCGAAGTGTTGACGAGGCCTGTTCGTTGCATGAAGACAAAAACCTCTAGATGTAAGTTGACCCATGCGAACACGTACTTGACCCATGGGTATTCTGGCATGTCAAACCCAGCAAAACTATCGCTTAGGACATAGGACGGTAGCCCAGCCCAGATGTACTCTCCCCATGACTGCTGGCTCCTGTGGAAGTAGAATAGGCGAGAGAAGGGAACGTGGGCGTAGTCCTTGTACAGTAAGATGCGCTGCCTCAAGCCGTTAACTCCCCAGACACCGACGGTGGCCAACACCTCGCCAGTGAGGAACAGCTTCCTGCCGATTCCATCTTCGTAGTACTGATGCTTGGTGGCCGCATCGTATAGAGCCTGGGCCTCATTAATGCCACTGTCCGGTTCCGCAACGCCGATGACCAGCATAACTTCGTTGTGAGAGCGGATGATGTCTCTGTTTATGCGACGTGTCTCCGGATTCACTGGTCGTCCTCGATCATCATACAACTGCTCTGGTGCCCCGGGTTGAGGCTCGCCAGTGCCCTCAACTACCTCATCGTAGGGAGAGCGGCCCTGTGATTGGTGTTAGAATCAAGGCCATGTGCATGTAAAAGTTGTAGTCCGAAAGTCTTGCATCTGATGACTGACGGATGACTTACAAGGGCCTGTGATGTCAGTGGGCCCAGCCGCATAGTGAAAGGGTCAACTAGATTCAGGAGATGTTTGTGGTTTGCTATCCGGCATTTGCCAAGATGGACATGTGTGTATTACACGGTGAAGTCTGACCAGTTGCTGGCCATCCTCGTGTAACGAATTCCGTGTCAGAGACTGTGTTTGAGTGAAGATTGTGGTGGTACAGTTGATGAGTGATGGAGACAGTTGATGTTGGTGGGGGGGCTTAATTGGGGAGCACAGAAAGCCGAGGGGTCGCCATGTCCCGGTCATGCTCAGTGCTTCAATGTGGTTCGTCACTGCTTGCAGGGGTTAGCTGCATTGCGCTAAGATAACCTTATTTCTTGGCCTTATCAGCGGGCGGCAGGCATCGACCGCGAAAAGTTTTTGGGATTGGGGACTTGCAGTGTACAGCAGATTCCAAAGGCGGCGGCGCGCAATCGCAACCCCTCTTGCCTCTGTTTGATTTAATCCACTTGTACAGCCAGACACTCCTTCACAATGGCGTACAGGCAAACCACCACCAAGACCACCTTCGAGGTCAACAATGTCATCCAGCCCATCTTCACAGGAGGTTCCGTAGCCCTCGACAATGGCGCAAGGATCCTCGCGACCACTCTCGGCGAGCAGGCCGTCCTCACAGAGCTCAACACCGGCAAGCAGCTCGCCGAGATCGAAGGCGATGGAGAGCCCATCTCGACCCTCACCATCACCCCTTCGGCCTCCCACCTGATCGTCTGCTCCCGTTCTCTTACTATGCGCATATACTCCTTGAAGGTTTCACCAGATTACGATTCCATCGAAGCGACGCTTGTACGCACCACGAAGCCCCACGCCACCCCCGTCGTTGTTCTCGCGGTCGACCGAACCAGCACCCTCCTCGCCACTGGTGCTGCCGACGGCGCCATCAAGATCTGGGACATTGTCGGTGGATACGTTACCCATACCGTTAGCGGCCCGAGTGTCCTTATTTCTGCCCTCCACTTCTTCGAGATCGCCGCTCTCGAGGACCAAGCCAGCAACAAGAACAAGAAGAACAGGCGAAAGAGCACAACGGATGAGGAGCAAGCTCAGGATGACAGCGTCGCTTCCAAGTTCCGTCTTGCCTACGGCACACAGGACGGCAAGATCCGTGTATTCGATCTCAGCAAACGCAAGACCTACCCCGTTTACGCCGACCCGAATTCGAGGAGAGAAGCGCACGAGTCCAACGTACAGAGCCTTGACTACTCGCCAGAACTACATGCCCTTCTCAGCGGCAGCAGAGATAAGACAATGACAGTTTGGCTATGGAAGGAGGGAGCTTGGAGGGGAACACCCATGTTGCGCCACGAGGGCGTCGAAGCGGTCGGCTTCCTTAACAACGGAAGCTTGATGTATTCGGCTGGTACGAGTGGCCTTCTCAGGCTATGGGACACAACCACACACCAAGAGATTACAGCGAAGCAAGACGCCAAGTCGGAAGCCGAGTTGATAGTATCAGCCTTTGCTCTCCCCCACAAGAACCTCGTCGTTTGCGCCCAGTCCGACTTTACTCTCGCCCTCTACCGCACACCTTCGGCCGCCGATGCCACGAAAAAGTCGACGAAGCCCCTGGAGCCGTTCAGGCGCATTTCGGGAACACACGACGAAATCCTCGACCTTGTTTACCTTTTGCCCGATCAGTCCCTCATGGCTCTTGCGACCAACTCCGAAGATATCAGACTCGTTTCCGTGGCGGATAAGCAGCCCCAGCTGGGCGACGAGGAGGAGGGTGCGGCATACTTTGGTCATGACGTAGCTCTGTTGAAGGGACACGAGGATATTGTCATGTCTCTCGATGTTGACTGGTCTGGTCACTGGGTTGCTAGTGGTGCCAAGGATAACACAGCTCGTCTCTGGAGGGTCGACCCAGCCAACAACTCCTTTGAGTGCTATGCAGTCTTCACCGGTCACATCGAGTCCGTTGGCGCTGTCGCACTCCCCAAGACCGTACCCCCCGAGAACTCGGAGGCATTCAAGAACCCTCTCGACCACCCACCCGCATTCCTTATCTCCGGTTCTCAAGACCGTTTCGTTCAGAAGCGCGACATTCCCCGAACATCACAAAAGGGAGCTGTCTCAACCAGTCTCCGTCGCTTAGCCCACGAGAAGGATATCAACGCCCTCGACATCAGCCCCAACGGGAAGCTTTTTGCCTCGGCATCACAAGACAAGACGGTTAAGATCTGGGATTCCGCGACACTAGAAGTCGTGGGTATCCTCAAGGGTCACCGCAGGGGTGTCTGGACTGTTCGGTTCGCGCCTCAGGGCATGCCTGCCATTCAAGGCGAGACCGGCACAGCCGTCTCCGGTAAGGGTGTCATCTTGACCGGTTCCGGTGACAAGACCATCAAGCTCTGGAACCTCTCCGACTATACCTGTCTGCGCACCTTCGAGGGCCACTCCCACAACGTCCTCAAGGTTGTCTGGCTGCGCCTTCCCAAGGCCGCTGATGGTGAAGACGAGGCCGCTGCCGCCGCCACCAAGGCCAAGCAGCGCATCCAGTTCGCCTCTGCGGGCGCCGACTCCCTCGTCAAGGTCTGGGACGCCAACCTGGGTGAGACCGAGTGCACGCTCGACAACCACGAGGATCGTCTCTGGACACTCACGGTGCACCCCAAGACCAACATGCTGGTGTCCGGTGGTTCCGACTCCCGCGTAACCTTCTGGAAGGACACTACGGCTGAGACCCATGCCGCCGCCTCCTCGGCCGCCCTCAAGCTCGTCGAGCAGGAGCAGCAGCTCGAGAACTACATCCACGCCGGCGCCTACCGTGATGCTATCATTCTGGCGCTGCAGCTCAACCACCCCGGTCGTCTCCTGGGTATCTTCACCAACGTGGTCACCACCAACGCCCCCGAAGAGGGCTCTCTCTCCGGTATCAAGGCCGTCGATCAGGTGCTTGGTAACCTCTCCGACGAGCAGATCTTCCTGCTCCTCCTGAGGTTGCGCGACTGGAACACCAACGCGCGCACGGCGCCCGTGGCGCAGCGCATCCTCTGGGCGCTCGTCAGGTTGTATCCGGCCAACAAATTCTCCAACCTGTCGGTCAAGGGCGCGAGGGGACAGAAGAGTCTGAAGGAGGTGCTCAATGCGTTGAGGGTGTATACCGAGAGGCACTATAAGCGCACGGAAGAGCTGGTGGATGAGAGTTATCTTGTCGAGTACACGTTGCAGGAGATGGATAGCTTGGCGCCGCCGGCGATTGAGGAGAGAGATGGGGATTTGGTTATGGCTGATGCGTAGATTTTTGTTTTGAAGTTTTGAAAGCATAAAGAACGGTTGGGAAAAGTAGCAGTAGAGCTTTTTTGATAAGGGATGAAATAATGTGATACCAAGTTTGAAACACATACACGTATAGACCGAATGATGGCGTCTAGTCCGCCGATTGTCTTGTTGTCAATGAAGTTTTGTTCTTTCGGAGGAGCCCATCCCCGAATATCTCTTGTCGCTCGCCTAGGGTATCAATGTTGTATGCTTAGTCTCCGCCAAGTTCATGTTGGCCCCTTGCTCCGGTAGTCCTCGTTACCTCGTCGATGTCATGATTTACTCACCCTCCCCTTAAGCGATCCTTGAAGAGTCGAAGGTATCTTCCTCGTCCAATCCGGTCCATGATGCTTGTCTGTAATGGTGGCCTCTCTATTGTTTCTTTTTCCCAGCCCTCGTCTTCTCCTTGGCTTTAGCAGCCTTAAGACGGTCCACACAGTCCTTGATCACAGACTGAAGGTCACTGTTCCGCCTAGCAAGTAGAAGCACGTCATCTGTGGTAACTGTGGTACGCCCGGCATGTTGGCTGAAGGTTTCCAAGTCGATGGCGACGTTTTCTGATGCCCACCTGTTAACATTCAAACAACTAACGGCTAAGCTGACGAAAGAGCATACCTATCTGGGTCCACACAAGCTCCGTAAGAGCACCGATGAACTGAGGAGTGGCATTCATGTTGCGACGGAGCGACTCATCGTCGACCATCTTGCCTATGGCGAACCATAGGGCTGATTTGAGACGCTGTGATTGTTATTGTTCAGCATGTGAGGTTAAAGCTCACAGATAGCAGCTAGGGTACCTACCTCCTGGACATCTTCACCCGAGGCGTCGGCCATTTTGTGATTATGTAAGTGACTGACTTACACACTCAAAATGCACCCCCCGTTGATGTTCGTTCGGTTGGGGAGACGCGTCGAGCGCGTCGGTAGTGGGGTAACCCTGCGGCTCGCACTTGCCGTAAGGTGGATTACGTAATGCGGCTCTAGTTCCCACTGAGTGCCTGCCAAGGGACACGCTCGGTGGGGCATTGGGGGTGCCCTTCGGCGCTGGTGGGGTCCCCGAAGTTGATGTAACCTGTACGTATCAGTCCCCGTGCCGTCGGCGTCCCGAGTGGACGTTTCTCGCGCAGATGGATTATGGAGCACACGCCGCAAGTTCGCAAGTGCAGGTGCCAGTTCAACACTTTTTTTCTCCCTTCTCCTTTTCAACAACTCTAGACTCTTCTTCTTCTTCCGGAAAACTCGGGATCCTTCTTTGTAATAACTCTTCAAACTAGACTTCTTTTTCTTCGTACTTAATCAGTTTCGTCGGCGAAAGCTTTCCTTCTGCCGTTTCCCAAAGACTTGACCTCTACCGAGTTGTCGCGAGTACACCAAAGCAACCTCCCACCGCCCTTTGCGCAAAGAAGCCTAAAGACACCACCACATAACAACCAAACCACGCCCGAACAAAACCGATCAAGATGGACGGAGTAGTCAATGTCGTAACGGTCCTGGGTGATCGTATCACCAACAATGTCAAGGGCACCTTCGCCAGCATGACCGCGGAGAAGTGGATTCGCCTGATCATCATTGCCGGAGCTTGTGAGTAGCATCATTTTCAAGAGCGCAATATGCGCAGTGACATTTCAAGAAAAACAGTAGCTAACAATACGCCATTGCAGATGCCCTGTTGCGCCCCTACATCATCAAGCTCGGCGGAAAGGCGCAGATGAAGCAGCACGAAGAAGAATCTGCCGAAGCCATCAGGGGGACCATCTCCCCCAACGAGCTGCGCGGACAAAAGGCCATGGTCCGTCTTCCTGGTGAGGACAGCGACTCGGAAGACGACGAGGCGCAAAACGGAGAGTCTTCGGCGGCGGACTGGGGCAAGAAGGCCCGCAAGAGACAGCGCCTGGTCATCAAGAAGCTCATTGAGGCCGAGGAGGACAGATTGAGGGAGAGCAAGGAGGAAGAGGAGGATAAGGATATCGAGGAGTTCCTACTCAAGGAGTAAAAAAAAAAGAACTGGGTTCGGGTTTGGGTATGACTGACGTTGGATGAACTTATACATTAAAAAGACGGACGACGACCAACACATAATAATCAAATAATAATGCATTCACCACAAGACATCGGACGGAGTGAGAACTCCTGCTTGCATGTGAGATGGCTAAAGAAACTGTGTTGCGGGAAAGGTGGGACCTTGCAACTTGCATTCTCGGGTGAAGCATGTCTCGGCCTGCAGCCAAAGGGAAGGCAAAACGCCTCCAAAAGGGCCCACTTCTACGTCCTTTTAACATTCACTGACCTTCCACTTCACTTCTTCAACACATTACGCACCTCAACCTCCAAACCTCATTCTTGACGCACATCTCAAATATCGCTACCCTAGCGGAACCTACCTACAATTACCCAGAGCATCGCTAGATAGCATTCTATATATCGGCCCTTCGACCAAGCGCGGACCCTTGCTTCACCACCAGCGAAGTCATCAAAACAGCTTCACCACCATCAGCATCATCGAAGCATATCAGCGAGAATCACCAGCGAAGCGGCCTTGTCGCCCACACCCTGCTACCCCAACAAAACAAAGAGATCTTTCTTCACACCACAGCCCAAAATGGCTACTATCTCAAAAGACGAAGCCATCATCCGCTCCTCTGGCGAAGGTAAGCCCAACGCACTTACCTACCCCCTCACTCTCTCATCCACCCACCTACTCTCACCCACCTCTCACCACACCCCTCACCCACCCATACTAACCCCCACCCCCCCAACAAACAGCCGCCCGCGCCTTCACAGACTGGTACTACACCCAACTCACCGACGGCAAACCCATCTCCTCGGCCTACATCAACTCCAACGCCAAGTACCTCGCCGCCTCCCACCCCCCAGCCGACATCTGCATCAACGGGCAAGTGATCGCCACGCCCGAAGAATGGGACGCCCTCCTCGAGCAACAGCGTCTTGTACCCTTTACCCAACAAAAGGGAAAAGTCAAGTACGAAGTCGAGGGGTTCGACGTGCACGTCATCAACAAGGATTACCGGTTTGCTGCTCCGGCGGAGATTGTCGCTGCTACAGATGCGAAAATGATGCAGAGGACGGAGGATGCTAGGTTGATGATGGTTGTTACTGTTAGTGGGAGTGTGACGTTTGGGGGGAAGGAGATAAAGGGCACGCCGCCGAAGCAGCATTTTTCGGATGTTTTTGTGCTGGTGCCCAATTGGGATTTTGTGACGAGGCCCAAGTTTAAGGGGCATAAGAGGTATTTGGTTGCTAGTCATACTTATAGGGCTTATTAGGGGTGATGGCTCTGACGGATGGGGCGATGGGAAAATCATGAGGTTGTAAGCGAAGGAGAGAGGAAAGGGAGGAAAGCGAGTGAATTAGAGGGGTATATCAAAGGTCTTGCTTCACTGGATTTGCACATCAGCAAAGAGTATTTTCAGCGTTTAGCTTATGAAATTGGCGTCAGGGACGGAAAAGAGAAGGATTTGACATGGCTTGATGATACTGGAACCGGAGCATATAGGAAGCCGATTCTATGAAATACACAACATACTTCGGAAAGCCACTAAGAATTATACTCGATACAAATTGTTCTACATCACAACTAACAAAGCGAGCCGCTTGGGAATCCTCTCCCAAATAATCCAAACTACCCGATACCCTTTAACCGTATGCTCGCTACTGAGCTACCCTATAACTGCTTCCACTGCTATAGTCCGACCAAGATTCTTCGTTTCCCTTCTTAATAACCACCCATTCCTCCAAACCCAACGTAGCCTCCTAAGCCACCGCAACCTCCTCCTGGCCCTCCTCAGCCTCTCCTCCAACCGCCTTCTCCTTCTCAGTCTGTGTCAAACACTTCCTCCTCCACTCCCAATACCCTCCCCGAATCCTGTCCCACTTCTCCGCCAACCTCCTCAAACACAAATCCGCCTTCTCCTTCTCCCCCTTCTCCGCATAAATCTCCGCCAACAAATCCAATGCATGCGTACTCCTTACCTCTTCCTCCTCCTCCCCTTCGCCCAACTTCACCACAAACTCCTCCACAAACCCCTGCACGCTCGCCAGGTGCTGCCCGCCCTTGACCAACACGCCCCGCATATAGTTCCAGGGACTCTGGTTCTGCGGCGCCAAGTACACCTTGTTCTGGGCATACTTGACCTCTCTATCCACAAGCTCCTGGGGCACCTTGTCATCCTTTTCCGTTGCCCCCTTCCCCGGTGTTGCGTACTTGGGGTTAGAAAACACCAGGAAAAACCGGTGCGACCAAGCCGAGTTGTTGCGCACGTCCTCGTCGATCAGCTGCTCAATCGATTTTAGTTCTTCCTCGTCCTCCCACATCCCCAGCTTGCCGACCAGCCACGAGCGATACGACCAGACGTGATAGTTCTTGGTGTCTTCCGAGAGGATGGCGATGAGGAAGTCGCGCTCTTGTTTGGCGAATTGGGCGAGAGCGTCGGGGTCGGAAGAGATGGTGGGGTAATAATGCTCGACGAGCAGGTGGCGGTGGTGCCAGATTTGGTAGTTCTTGAGGTTGGCGAGCGCGACTTCGTTGAGCCACTCGATCTCGTCGGGGATGGATAGACCCAAAGCGAAGATGTTGGCGGCGCGGTAGAGCCAGACGGTGTAGTGGGCGGGGTTCATGGAGATGATGTGTTCGGTTAGGCGAAGGCAGCGGGGGGAGTACTCCTTTGTGCTCATGACGGCGCGGAGGTAGGACATTGCTGTTGAAGAAGGATTCATGTCATGTTAGCTTTGATCATGGCTTGAAGGGGGAAAGAAAGTGTGTAACATACCCTCAGCATACTCAGCCGGATAAGCAATCGCCGCCAGCGCGCCCTCGGGCTCCTCATGCGGAATAGGAACCACATCCTCCCACTCCACGCTCCCAGCCAACTTCCCCGTGATCTCGCCGTACAGTTCCTTCTTGAGCGCGGCCATCTTGCTTCGTCTGACCTTCTCTTCGTCGATCTCTCGTTCCGTAACAATAATCTCCCGTCCGGACCTGGCGTCGACAAACCCTCTCTTCTCGCGCTCGACGTTCTCCCGAAATACTCTACTCGACACTTGGAGCGCTGTCAAGGCGATCCGCTTCCTGAATCGCTCGTCGAACCGCTCGATCGTGTAGGTGCCGACGTCGTGGCCGTTCCGGTCGGTGCCCCAGGTGGTATGTGGTTCGGGCTTGTGCTTGATTCCGCGCACGATCGAGTTGGTCCCGTTGATGGTCCACCAGATCTCCTTGGACGCTTTAGGGCCGAGGAGGCGTGAGCGGCTGGCTGCGGGCAGGCGGTTGGTTAGGTGGAGGAGCTGGTCGCAGATCCAACCTTTCTGGTCTTCTTTGGAGAGTTTGCTGAGTCCGTGCTGTTGACGGGCAGCTTCGAATGGACGGGTTTTTTCGTAACGCTGTTGGCTACGTTCGAGTACGGTGGTAGGTTCTGATGGTTGCGATGCTGTTTGGCTAGTAATGGTGGTAGGATTGATGGTTGTAGTCGCTGGAGCTTTGAATGGAGGGGACGCCCCGGTTAGCTACCTTTCCAAGTATTGTACCAACAGATGGACAAGCTGCAAACAGAAACAGGGTGAAAAGACAAACAGGATCTTTCGAGGTCGAAGATACGAAAAAGAAACTTACTTTCGGTTGCTTTGGGCTTTGTGGCCGCTTTACTTTTGGGCGGCATTGTTATGAGGTGGTTGCTAAGGGGGAAATGGTGGGGTCTTAAAGCGGAACGGGGACCTTGCTGAACCCATTGATTTGCGGTCGTCGGATTGTGATAAGATACAAACAAAGTGACGAGAACGTCAGAAGCCAGTGGCGCATCGAACAAAACAATCGCAACTTCCAAGCAAGCACAATACTTAGTATGCACGGGAGATCATGATCTCCATGGTAACCGCAAACATCGCTTGTCGTCTTTTTTTTTCTCTTGACTATTCCTTCTACTTATCCCAAAAGGTGCCCCTGAAGTACTAGTACCTTGTGACTTCCCGTCACTTCACCTCCTCGTCACCACCTGGCAACCCCTCACATCGCCTCCAAACAATCCTCTAGTATATACACCTTATTAAATAGGTAATACTCATTACGTAGTAATCTTTCCACCTTCGCGCCCAGCAAGAATAGAACGCGATATGTACAACTGAAATGAGGAAGTCTAATAGGGGGATTTGCCTCCTGCAGCTCCTTGTAGGTATCGCGGGGGAGAGACCTTCAACACCATGCCCTGCCAGTCATCCCTTGCCTGCACACCGACATGGCATGGGAGACTCCATTAACGTCCCAAATCAGCCCACCCTCTTCTAGTCCCGGTTCTCAACCCTCCAGAACTTCCAACCCTCCCGCTCGCCCCGGTCACCATGTACACCGACAAGCTTCTCAAGCGCCTCGTTACTGTCCGCGCTGAGGAATTTCTCAAGGTCAATCTCCATACCGCCCTCCTCGTCCTCATCCATGCCGTTCTTCAGCACAGCCGGCCAAAGCACGCCAACACCGTCGCTACCGAGTGTTGTCTCGAACTTGGAGTACCCCTCCTCATCCAGCTGCTTCTCCAGCTTATCCAGCTTCTCGCGCGGCACTCCCGGCCGCAACAGCGTGATCGAGCAACCGCCACCACCCGCACCGGTGAGTTTTGTCCACCCGATACCCTCATGATCCACGAGCTCGCGCACGCGCTCCAGCCGGGGGTGCGACACGCCCAGTGATACAAGCAGGCCGTGGTTGATGGTCATCATCTCGCCCACCTTGCTCAAGCTCTCCTCATCCTCCGTGTTGAAGCCTTGCTCCTCGATCAGCTGCGCAGAGCTCTGCGTGACCTGGTCGATGGCGGTCAGGATGGTGCCCACCAGCTGCGGGTGCTTCTTCTTTAGCGTGGCCACCTTGGCGACCTCGTGCGCTGTTGACTTGGCTGTCCTGGTGTCGACGAGGAGGAGCGGGAGCTTGGGGAAGTCCCACAGGGGGCGCACAGCGGGAGGCTGGTTGTAGTCTGTCCGTTGGAAGACAACCGCCTTGCCCTGTGTTGATACTGTGTTGTCCACGCCCGAGGGGTTGCCGTGAATGAACATCTCGTAGACAAATGCCCAGCGGTTGATGCGCTCAATTTGTAGCCTGGCCTCCTCGGGAGGTTGATCGGGGTGAGGGCCGGACAGAGTCCGAAGCTGGAGTAGGAGCGCTGCTGACAAGCAGACGGCGATGGTCGCGCTGCTGCCCAGGCCGGCTCCGATGGGGATCGTCGAGCGCAATGTGTACTGACAGCCGGGGAACGACTGCGAGCCGAGGGAGAGGAACATGTAGAGGAAGGAGCCGGCCGAGTTCTGGTGCACCTTGCGGATGTCGGCGGGCTTGTCTATCGAGACATCGGTGAGGAAGGGTTGTACGGCGTCAACGAGTTCTTGGTCGACGTCGGTGACGAGGCTGTAGTAGTACTTCTTTTTCCCTGGTTGCTGGAAGATCTTCCATGGGAGCTCGTCGATATTCCACGAATGATTGAAGTCGATGTCGGGGAATTTCAGCGTTACAGTTCTCTTAGACTTGGAAAGCGTGTTGACGAGCAGGTAAGATCGCAGCGAGATGGCGGCAGCAATCGCAGCCTGGCGAAGAAAACCAAGTGTTAGCCTCTGATAACTCTCCCCCCTTTTCCAGCATCCTTATGACTTATGCGCCTGCTCAACATACCTTGCCGTGAACGACTGCGTGCTCTCCAAACACAATGACTTTTCCTGGTGCCGAGACCATGAAAGTCGGCATCATAGGACTGGACTTTTTGCGCTCCATCTTCTTTCGTATGGGTGTTATTGTGCCGTTGGTAGGAGAGCCCCCGTTGACGGAGCTGCTGGCGTTTTCTTGGATGGTCACTCTAAGACCATTGCTGGTGTTTCCGTTGACGGCTTCGCTCGCATCACCGTTTATGTGTTGGTCTCCCTGCTCGGACTCGGAATGGAATCCATTGACTCCGTTGTGTTCTTGCTCCGCCATGGTCAGGTAGTTTTCTTTGTGTATGTTGTGTACGTAATCGACCCGAGCGTCCCTCGGTATGTGTTTGCGACACCAACGCCAACAATGCTAAGCGGGAGGGCTTCGAAGAGGGGCTGTATGTACAGATCCGGCGCAACTGGTTGAACCGTGGAATCGCCAACAGTATGATGGCTGAGTACTAGTTCACGTTGAGGTAGAACTGTGCCGTGGTGCTGATGTGATGAAGGGCGAATCGGCGTGGCCGTGAATCAACAATAAAGGCAACCTAAGCTGCCTAGATAGGTAGAGATATGTAGGATATTGGAGCCGTAAAGGAATTGGGGGCTCAAGGCGAAGGATATGGCCCAAAGCAACTGAGGGTATCGCGGCGTAGGTAAGGTGGTGAAGCAAGCGGGCGAGACGGGGTTGTTGATATACTGCCGATCTTTTTCTTGCTTGTGGTCTGCAAGGTCCAGATGACGGATATTATGCGGAGGCTGCGAACGAGTGCGATTGGTGTTCCTGATACGCCAGACGACCACGAGTTACACAAGGTTACAAGCCCAGGGTGTTTGCGATGCAAATAATCTTGCAGACGTGCCGCGTTGAGGTTGCGCAAAGTGACTGAGTTCGAGGGCGGCGGGCGCTGTCAATTGGTGTTGACTTGGGTTGATTGGGTGCCGAGGGGTGCCAACTTGCGATTGCAGCAACTGCGGGCGGAGAGTGTGTAAGAAAGGGGCCCCGTTACGTGGGGAAAGGGGGTTCGGAGTCAAAGCGATAAAGCCAGAGAAGCTTAGTTTTATGTACTCCAGCAGAAGAGGGTCAGTGGGCTCTAGATATCTCCCTTTTTCCCTATTTAATGCCAACGGTGCCTGATGCCATTCTTCTTTTTCCTGCTGTCCGCTACACCCGAAGCTATCTACGCCTAATCAAAACTCTTTGCCATTGGAAATTTCAGCCCGCACGCCGAAGCCGCTACTTGCCCATGGAGAAAAGGGGTTGTCATCATGGACTTTTATTGACAGGGGGGCCTTTTAGCTCTGGATTTCCTTCTCAAAGCCGCTGATTGGCGCTTTCCGACTTCTCAACACAACGCTAGCTTCCGGTGAACTGGACAACGCCTCGAACAGGGAGGGGGAAGCATCGGGAGATCACAAAACAACAGGGGCTCAGGACAAGGGGAGCTTCTGCTGCTCAGACTCCTCACTGAACTGACAACAGCCCCATCGTCAGTCGAGTCTGGACTGCAGCAGGTGAAGCGTGGCATCACCCGGGATTTCTCTTGGTGCAGGATAAACACCAGGATCTTCCGAGAACAACAAGACGATCCTGAAGTCCGAGTCTATGCCGTTTCCCAGCTGCCCTAGACCTAGGGCTAGACCACGCTTGAGAGGCTTTGAATTCCAACCGATGTACGTCAGGTGGTTACTTGAACTTTTTCATGTCTCGTTGGTTTGTTGAGCTCATTCCTGGCTGTGTTTCGGGGTCTTGACGAGAGCTTCATCCGTGGCTCTGGTTTCGACGAGTTTGTCGAAGTGCATACGTGAGTTGGCATTATGCACCGAAACCCGAAGATTTTGGCGATGCCCGATTACAAAGATCGTAGTGCCATTTTGCCGAGAACTCGTCATACATCTACGACATCAACAGGGATCTTGTTAAGACTGTTCAGAGACTCTCGCAAACATATCACCGCATCCAAACTTTCTAGCATTGTTTCTGCTTTTCTCACAGGTGACGGCCGGCACAGCCTCCATTGGCGTTGAACCAGAGGGCATCATAACGGTTATGGTCTTGGAGAAGTGATAACATGGATGGCACGATTCCTGGAACAGGTGCATATAATCCATGGAACCCCCAAACTGTGCCGCGTGGGATGACGAATTCCGAGATAGCCTAATTTGCCTTTGCTGTTGTCCTGGATGAGTGAGTCCAAGTGAATTTCAACTACCACATATAAAGGCTGTGAATGGACTCATATTTTGTTGGATTATCAAGCCTTCAAGCCGTCAAGCTCATATCCTGGCTTTACTGGCGAAAGGCATATCTCAACAATGACCGTCACCGAGATTGCCATCCTCCGCGTTCACGCCGGGGTCACCGACTCTACCCTCCGAGACACCCTCAGCGGAGCCAACACTGTCCAAGACGCATGGCACGCCCGCACCTTTCCCGATCGCCCCTCTTCCGCCTCGGCACGGGCCGTAGCTTGTTTCCGGGGGATCGACGACGAGACGCAGATACTTCTCACAACGAGCTGGGGCTCCGTAGAGGAGCATTGGCAATGGATCCTCAGTGACGACAACAAGCAGCAGATGGAGGGTACACACTTGACCAATATCATCGCAAACGAAGGGCCACCCAACCAGCCGGGCGGACTCATCCTTTTCCACTTGGATACGGACATCTTTGGTAGTAGCCATGCTGCCACCAGCAAAGACACGATTGCGCTCCTCGATAGCCCGATCATCAGTGTTGAACGATTCCTTGTCGACACTGAAAAGAAGGAGATCTTTGCCGAAACGCTTGAGAAGGTGAAGGCCAGCATGGAAAAGGTCGTACATCCTCACTGGGTCAGAAGCGGGCGCAGTGTCGATCGCGAGGCGGAGGGTGAGGAGTTCGTGTTGGTTTCCGGGTGGTCCTGTGTCGAAAATCGTACGCAAGAGTTCGCTGCGTCGTCCGAGTCTTTCCTGTACAGTCAGCTTGCTGGTATCGCTTCGTCGGTGGAAACACGGCACTACAGACGGTTCCTGTAGTGCCCTCTGTCACTCAGACACTTGGTTGGGAAAATGTGCGGTCTCGGGTCCGAGAATTGGTCGCTCATGAATGTGTATTCAGTCCCTCTGCAAGGGGTTGGTTTGCGGTCGCTGAGACCTTGACAACTAAATAGTCATCGCGTTTCTCCGAAGACCTGCACCTGCTCTCGCAAGTGCTCCTGTTCCCAATCCCATGAAGGTTTCCCCCGATCCGAGAACGCCGTCTTAGTTCGCGAGAATTAAATGTCCAGCACCAGAACCAGGCAGTTGAAAATCGTCATTCATTCGCTTCCCATTCGCCCAAAAGCAGCCATCATTTCCTCATTGTCGGGAAATTTAAGCAGTCTGCTTCTTGTTGCGCTTGGCAACGTCGGCAATGGTCAGGGCTATAGTTTCGCATGTCAGTTCCATCATTCTCTCGTGGCTGTCCTTTTCCGCTTTGTCCATCTCTTTCTCTCGATCAGATATTCGGGGTCGGGGAGCGCGTACAAGGAGGGAGGGAAGCCTTGAGCTTCTCGGCCTTGTCGGAGTCCTTGAGAACAAGGGTGTACAGGTACTTCTGGCAGCGGACCTTGAACTTGATCTGCTGAGTAGACTTGTTCTTCTTGATCCGGGCGGCTGTAGGGTGAAAGCGACTCTGTTAGAATTTCGTTCGGTTTTTCGCGACGGTGTTTCTCGGGCAGGCCCTCAGCCAAACGTACCGGAAGCGTCCTTGCGCCGGCAGATCTCGATGAACTATTGTTGAAATCAAAGTCAGCAAAACAGCCCAATTGCAGCATGCATGCACAATTTCAGCATGACGACGGGCATTCCCGTACCTTCTTGATATCTCCGATTTCCTGAGGCATTTTGGCGGCTTGGTGCTGGACTTCCCGTACTTGTGGTGACGACGACAACGGAGTTCAGGAGCGTGGATGAATTTTAGGTACTATGGAAATAATTTTGTGTGGGTTTGGGGCCTGGGCGGTGCGAGTGGCTTGGTGGGGGTGCGTGCGGGCAATGGGCCGCTAACGCGACGCACCCTTGTTTCCGCTGTCACTTCTGCCAAATCACACATGCCGACGTTAGCGCAAGCTCCAAGTGTGGCTGATGCTGCACTTTGGTAACTGCGTTTAACTTTGGCAGACGCAGTGACGCAGGAGCTCATGTGGCGTCGACTCACCTCACTCCAACGAACAGTCACCGTTGAACCATCTGGGACATCTGATTGCGAATGTTCGCCTTCAAGCTCGGTTGCAGCTCGGTTGCAACTCGTGGAGGCCTCGAGAGGACACGATTCCAATTTGTGTACCCAGATAGTATATAAATCGTAAATCAATCACGCGGTCCTATCTAGACTTCTTTTGTTCCAGATCAAGTGCCACCTCATCAGACAACTTAGTTTGGGCGTTAACGTTTTGTAGTGCGCCTACCCCTCTTGCCTAACCACCACTTACAAGACAACCCCCTTCCGAACTACTTAAACATGCCCACGCCACTGGATAAAGCTTTGAGATCACGAGTGAGTACCTCTTCACAACAATACAACATACCGCAGCAATCATGCTTGTCGAATCTCTGCTGATAGTTTCCGCGAGCAAGAACGCATTTCTTGGTAAGCTTCTTGTTCAACAGTCGGGCAGTCGACCGAACCTTGACTAACCCCACATAGCGTTCGCCGGCATCGTGACGGGTGTCGCGGCATGGTCTATCTGGGGAAGCGACGTCTTCCCTCAAGATACCGCCGACCCAAAGGGCAACCCTGAAGAATGGACTCGCGAGGAAATGCGCAGATGGCTTACACTGGTGAGTTTTCTTGTTTGTTAAAAGCAGACAAATAACTCGAAGCTAATGTTGGGAGCTAACTCTCATCATAACCAGCGTAATCTTCATCCACAAGACTCGGACACCCGGGAGCAGTTACTGGAAAGGATCCAAGCGAACTTGAGAATCCCGAGACAGTGAGCCGGTAGTGCTGGAGGAATTGGAGGATCCCCAAAGCTCAAAAGCCCTATGATATGTTTATACCCCTTGAAGAATACCTAGCATGCATTCATTTTTGTCCCATGTTCTTCATGACATTTGCTATCTTCATAGCAGGCTGGCGATGGTATCGTCAGCTGGCTAGAGGACACATGCTGTTGGATCCTTTTCTCCCATCGTACTTACATACTCGTGATCCCAACCGCTGAATACAAGAGAATAAACCGGAAACCAGACAATATGACTACATACAGACATCCAGAAATGCTCCTTGATGTCAACAAAAACGCTATTTACATTCGAGGATCCGTAGGGTGACCCGGCAACATGGAAACACCACGCTGCGTTCGCGGGGAACCTCTACGACCAGGCTTATCGATAAGCCTGACTGAGTGGGGCGCGTCGCAAATTAGCCCAATCAACATCTGTAAATCACTGTGTGGCTGCGCCATGCGTAACGGTACGTACCTGCAAGGAAGCTTCAAGCGGAAACTGGGGCAAGGACAGGTTGTTGTTACTGTTTGTACCTTGCTGGCATTGTGCTTATAACCAATGCGGCGGACAATCTGACACGGTCTTTTGGCTTTCATTGTTCCAACAAACAAACATTCCATTTGCGCATTCGGCGGAGCCTCTAGTAGACACGCCCTTATTGCGCGACGATGGAGTTTCTTCAGGTACGTTCTGCAAAATCCCCCTTCTCTAACATCCAAGGGGTGCATCGGCTAACATGGCACTCTCCAAACGACAGCGTCTCGCGAGGTTCCTCGACCGGCCTCTCTTCCCCTGGAAGAAGCTGATCATCGGATTCTCTCTCGCCAACTACTTCATCGAAGGTTTCCTCGGTTATCGTCAGTATCAGGTCCTCAAGAAGACAAAGGTTCCCAAGGTGTTGGAGCATGAGGTGTCCCAGGAGGTCTTCGACAAGAGTCAGGTACGATATCCCCCAGCTATGGGCCAGCCGGTCACCGTTTTTCTCACACAAAATCTAGGCATACGGACGCGCCAAGGCAAAGTTCGAGTTTTTCAGCGGTATCTACGGTCAAATCCAAAACATCTTGTTCTACCAGTTCGACGTCCTCCCGAAGCTATGGTCATTCGCCGGCAACCTACTCGTTCGGTTCGCGCCAGCCCGGTTCTCCGGCGAAATCTCGCAATCTATCGTCTTCGTCCTGTCCTTCGTCGTCATCTCCCAGATTCTCTCGCTGCCGACTAGCCTCTACCACACTTTCGTCTTGGAGGAGAAGTTCGGTTTCAACAAGTCATCTGCCAAGCTTTGGATTACCGACAAGATCAAGTCCCTCTTCTTGACCTTTGTTCTGACGCCTCCGATCCTCGCCGGCTTTTTGGCTATTGTGCAGAAGACTGGAAATCAGTTCTTCTACTATCTCTGGGTTTTCGTCGCTGGTCTCCAGGTTGTCATGATCACCATTTATCCGATCTTCATTCTGCCTCTGTTCAACAAGCTCTCTCCTCTTGAGGAGGGTGAGCTCAAGAGCAGCGTCGAGGATCTCGCCAAGAAGCTCAAGTTCCCTCTCTCCGAGTTGCACGTCATTGATGGCAGCAAGCGCAGTGCCCACAGTAACGCTTACTTCTTCGGCATGCCCTGGAAGAAGCACATTGTCATCTACGATACCTTGATCGAGAAGAGCGAAACCCAGGAGGTTGTTGCTGTTCTTGCGCACGAATTGGGTCACTGGAAGTTGGGTCATACCACTAGCCTCTTTGGCATCTCTCAGGTAAGCTGATGCTCCTTTGTTGCTGTTTCCGCTGTTTACTATAAATTGTGACTAACAATGCACAGGCCCACTTCTTCGCCATTTTCTCTCTCTTCTCCGTTTTCATCAACAACAACTCGCTTTATGCCGACTTTGGGTTCCACACTGTGCACCCTATCATCGTTGGATTCCTTCTCTTCTCGGACGTCCTTGGCCCTACCGACACCCTCATCAAGCTCGGCATGAACGTTCTCAGCCGCAAGTTCGAGTTCCAGGCCGACGAGTTCGCCAACAAGCTTGGTTACAACGCCGAGCTCGCTCGCTCCTTGGTCAAGCTTCAGATCCAGAACCTCAGCACCATGGATGCTGATTGGATGTTCGCCACCTACCACTTCTCGCACCCCATTTTGACCGAGAGACTGAAGGCTCTCAACTGGCAGTCCACTGGAAAGGTGGAGGTCAAGGAGAAGGCCAAGGAAGGTGATGAGAAGACTGATGTTGCTACTGCCACTGGGCGGGATGAACTCTAAGTCGGGGTAGGATGATGGAAATGAGAAGGTGGAGGAGGAATTGAAAATAAAGCTGGGATGCGTGTGATCACAAGTTGAAGGAAATCAGCGCCCCCAGTGAAAGGGTACCCTACTCTACATTGCTTTTGAATTATCATTTCATAGAGAATCTAGATTAAATATGTCTCAATAACAAAACTGAAAACTGTATAGTCACTCTATCGTGAACCCGAATCTTGTTTATGCGACTGGTTGTCGAACCTGCGTTGTGTTGATATTGAGTGTTACAATCTCGTGAAGCCGTGACGGTCGAGGCAGGACACATACACAACCCTAACCCTTGCTTCTTACAGTAGCAGCTGGCAACCGGGTGCAAAAAGCTCTCCCCGGACCCCGGCCGATCAATCGAACTTTGGACGGAGCCGATCGATCCAGCAACCGCGCCCGCTCGTCGCGAACCACTCCATAGGATCCCCGAAACGCTTGTTGTTCGTCCCGGCGCATTCGGCCTCGCCCGGTCCTATTCCCACCCCGCAATTCTTCGACGTCAACCACCGCCACCACCACCACACCGGCGACAACCACATCTGCCGACAAGATGTCCAGAATTTTCTCGTCGGCCCTCCAGGCCGCTTTCAAGCCGAGCGTTTGCCTCCCCAAGACTGCCACTCGGTACGGTGTCCTCCATTCCAACCTCGCTTCCCATATGCTTTGCAAACAACAACTAACCACATCGCAAACCACAGCACCTTCTCCATCCTCCCCTCCCTCCGTCCCACCACCTTTTCTAGTCCCATCTTCCGCGCCCCCAACGCCATCACCGCGCCCTCGGCCTCCTCCCCCACCACTACCACCGCTACGGTCGGCATCGACGGCGAAGTCCTCGACCTCCTCTCCGCCTCCTCCCTTGTTTCGAGTCATCCGGCGCTTAGCGGGTTGGGCTCCCAGATCCGCTGCGGCCCGCGCCCGACGATGAGCGGGGCGACGAGATTGGTGCAGAAGCGCAGACACGGGTTTTTGAGCAGAGTTAAGACGAAGAATGGGCAGAAGACGCTCAAGAGGAGGCAGGCTAAGGGGAGGTTGAGGTTGAGTGCTTAGGTGGTTGACTTGAGCTGGCATTCTTCACTGTTTGGAATGTTGAGGCTGAGGGGGGGGAGAAAGGGACCGAGTGAGTAGGGAAGGAAAGAAGGAAAGGGGTGAAAAGAGGGAGGAAAGAGAACAAATCGAGACTCGTCCAACCATCCCGTCCGTCCGCAGGAGCTGTTCGACTATATATCTTTCCTGTGGAGTGGGCTCAGCTGGTATACGACTCGACCGACTCTCTTGCTTGCTGGAATTCGCCGACCCGGCCGGGTCGAGGAGAGGTGGTTACATGGGCGGGAAAGCCATGTTTTCGACCGTTCGACCTGAATCTACCGGGCATACGTGTGTTACAATGCTTTACGGCAAAAAATGGGCGAGAGGATGTCGTCAGCCGCGGAGGATACTGGGAGGCTTGGACGTACTACAGCAGCGAGACCCAGCACGAACCGGACGAGCTCTATTGCCTTCCGTCTCATGGTCTAGGAACGGTAACCAAATCTCAGCTCTCAGCCTTCACCTCACCCTTTGTCCCTTCGTCTCTTACCCATTGTATGAAGGAGAACACTTGTACATTATGAAAAACACGACCTGTTATACCCACCCATCACTCAAAGTTTTCTATCTGCCTATCTGCGATACTTCAGAAACATGTATCGTCCGCACTATGGTCGTCGTGATGGATTTCTTGGCGCCGGCCGGCGATTTTGCATGACCCTATCCGTTCTGTTTGCGCATTACGACGCGCCATGAGGGTTGATATCAAGCCCTTTTCTTTTTTCAGTCCAGAGGTTGCGTTTATAGTTTTACTGCCAAGTGGCAACATTCAGACATTCTTGAAAGTCACTTCACCAAAACGTCAAGGTATCCAAGAAGGTGATTTCACTGGGGTATCATTGCTACTATTCAAAAAGCTATCTTCCAAACTTTCCTTCACAAGCCACCCCCTATTTTACTTTATTTGTGTTCACATCGTAACGCTTAAGCCTCATTCTAAAGGTTGTTGCTGTTGACATAGTCAACATCCTCAGCAACCCACTGGTTCAAGCGAGCCTCGAGCTCCTCATCAGTGACGTTGCTAGCCGCGACGTTAAAGTCGTCCCTCTTCCAGTTGAAGCCGCCAGGCGAGCAACCGGCAATGTCCTCGAAGTAGTGAAGGTGGTCATCGACGTCCAAGCCGAGGGTGCCGGCGTTGCAGCCGATGCTGGCGTATCCCGTGCAGATCTTGACCTGGCTGGTGGTGGGCTCGGCGGCCTTGATCCACCACTCGGGGGAGGTGTGGCGGTAGTTGAAGACGATGGGAGGGAGACGGGGCACGGGGTCCTTGTCGTGGGTGACGCGGTACTCCTCGCCGGACTGGCTGGTGGTGAAGGCGGCGAAGGCCTGGTTGCCAACGCGGGGCGAGCCGAAGGTGTAAAGGTCGGCGGTGTAGCCGGCCTTGCGGAGGTAGGCGGCCGCGAGGGTGGCGACGGCACCGCCGAGGGAGTGGCCGGTGACACCGATGCTGTAGCTGGGGTAGGTGGCCTTGGCGGACTGGACGGCCGCGGTGACCTTGGTCGCAACCTCCTTCCAGGCGGCGTAGAAGCCGGTGTGGACGAGACAGCCGCTCACGAGGTCACTGCAGGAAGACTGGACGAAAACGACGCTGGAAGGATGTCAGTTGGGGTCCTGCTGTGGTACGGGATACGGACTCGGTGTTCGACTTACTTGGCAATCCAGTTGCGGACCGAAGAAGATCCTCTGAAGGAAACAGTGATAACCTTCTTGACAGGGTCAACCGAGACAAGGCCGCGGATATCAGTGGTGGAGCCACTTTTGATTTGTTAGAAGCTTCATTATCTCGACTGGGTCTGTATGGAGTCTCTTACGTGAAAGAGGCAATAGTCACGGCCTTGTTGCTGACGAGGGTAGGGCAAGCGCTGTTGGAGCAAGCGATCAGAGCGCCAGCAGCGTTGTTGCTGTTGCAATAGCTGGTGGCAGCTTGCTCAGCCCAGTAATCGAGCTTGGAAAGCTCGCTGGCGGTGACAGTGACTGGAAAACGCTGGTTAGCTTCCGGTCAACATCAGGATATGGTGTAGTTGCCATGGGCTTACCTCTCTTAGCCACATTTGGGCTGGTCGAAGGCGCCGCCAGACCGGTGGCCGCCAGGGCGGAAGCCAAAAACAGAGATGCCTTCATCTTGTGTTGGAGAAGAGGTTATTCCAGAGAGAGAAGACAGTCCACGGGATCCGGCCCTTGTGAGAATCAGGAGTAACACTGAACCTGTGCCTGCTGCAAGGGAGATTCGAGAAGGGAAATGGGGGACATGTCGTGATCTTTATACTCAACACCATGACCATCCGAGACACCATGTGGCCGTCCGTCGAGGAACATTGAAGAGGGGACAAACATCCCTTCCTCCGCGCCGCCCTCCATGGACCCAACCACCCACCCACACTGCTTACTCCCTTCTCCTCCCTCCCGATGTATCGTCGACCAGGAATTTGTCTCAATTCCTCCGCAACGATGGAGGGCGGCAAGGATCGACTGGGTTAGGTTCGGGGACATCGGGCCAGGAACACGGCAGCTAACAGCCAAACAATGCGGAGACTAGTTTAGTCTCGCTAAGCACAAAGGACCGGACTTGTTGGACCGGGACAAGATCGTCAGCGGAGCTAACCATTGGAGAGGAAGTGGGTGCAGTACGAGAGGCACATCCGCACTTCTATCAAGTGTCAAAAGCGTTGTGCTTTCGGTGCTTGCCTTGTGTCACCCCCCAAACTACAGCCTGGGCGAGAACACCCACCGCACACCTTGTGCCGGTTCCCTGATGATCATGGAGGGGATCATCCTCTGACCTTCCATACACGGACTTAGAGGCACGGCGGTCTGGTGGTTAGCACAGCCGCCAAGCTGTATAGCGCTTCTGTAGGTGCGGTGGGAATGGGAAGGAGGCCAAGGGGAGGAGGCCGCTAGAGGAGGGTATACTGAAGGTTGGAAGATGTGATAGAGATCTGTGTGTTGCAGAGAGCATTGGGCGAGTTCGGTCAAGTGATCATCTTGATACTAGTTTCGAACGTTCCCCTGTTGTTCTAAACTGTACATGTAGAATACGAGCACGAGCAGGGGTCAAAATGTATGTACGAAAGTAGGGTGCAGACTGTGTGTTGTGTAGAGATCTGCTGGGTAAATCCCTTATATAGAATCTCTAATATTAAGGTTTTATTAGTTATACTAGCGGGCCCAAATTATATAAAATAGGGCGGTCTAACTACCCCTATTACTTTTTTTATCCGATATACCCCCCCAATTGAACTAGATTCAATCTAGGAAGTTAGAAATAATTAAAGCTATTTATAAATTTACACCTATTTTCTTAATTTCCCCGGCGGTTATTTTTAAAGACGTCTCCCGCCGCCGTATACTATAAATATAGAAGGTCGATAGTACTATTTCTAATAATCGGGGTCCCGTAGTTTAATAGTTAGAGTATTAGGATCGATTCTTAATTAACCGCCTATTATCTCTTAAGTATATTTAATAATATAGTTAGCGGATTATTATTAGAAAGTATATTTAAAGGTCGTAAGTTCGAATTTTGCCGGGATTAATCTTTTTACCTTTTTTTACCTTATAAATAGAAATTACTATATTAGAGCCTTTTAATTTATAAAGGTCCTCTTAACCGTATTATATATAAGGGTAATTTATACTTATATTAATATTTTTTATCGCTTAATAAATCTCTCTTTAATCCTCCTTATCGACCCTTACGATTAGGTAATTAGCTTCGATCGTTATTAATTCCCTCTTCTCTCTTTTTATTTTTCTAATATTTATTAGATTAAATTACTTTATAAATTTAAAGTATTTATATAAATCTAGCGCCTTCGTTAATCCATTAATAATTATTTACTTTATCGGTATATAGTATACGTCGATAATACTTCGCTATTATCCCTTTTTGAGCTAGTAATTATAAATATCGATGTACTTGAGCTTGGTTTGGAATTTGGAATTCTCCCTAATAATAAGGCAGATTATTTATTTATTATTATAATTAAGGGGTATAATTTCGAATTTAAACCGAAGGGTAAGGGAATCGAAGAGCCTCTTTACCTATATACTTTCCTTTACTCCTTAAGCGAAGGATAATAATTTAACCTCAGTCGTTAAAATCGTTATTATATTTTACTTATTAATTCGCTAATCGATAATATTACCGAATAATTATATTACGAAACCTTGGGAGCTCTATCGATCCGAAGAGTTATTAGTAAAAGATAAATCGGTATAGACTTCGAAGCCGTCGCCTCTTCTTAATTAAAGGGTATAATAATTAGTATTTCGAAGGTAGGCTTTTAATTATTAAATCGCTAAATAGTAAGTTTACTTAGGGTTAGTAAAGAAGTAAATTAATTGGGATAAAGTAAAGGAGATATTTGGTCTAATAATAATAGTAAAATAGAGAATAACGCTAATTACCTTCTAATATTCTTTAATTAAATATTAAATAGTAGTCTTTAATAAGGCAGTTAGCTTTTTAAATATTATAAGGGTATTAGGGGCTTTCTTAATCTATATAATTCTTTTTATAATTTTAAGAATATATTTTCGTTAAAATAATTAAATTAGTCGGCGATAGCGGTTTCGAATAACCTTAATATTTAAGAACTATTAAATATTGTAGTTACCGGTTAATTAATAGTACCTTTTGAGGGTGGAGATTACTCTATTTACTAACGACGAATATTTTATTTTATAAGCGAGGATAATATTATTAATATAGAAGAATATAATTATACTCTTATAAATTAAAATATATAATTCTATAGGGATAGGAGTTAGGCTAGCCTTTATTAGGGTTTTAGTAAATTCTTTCTATTAAAATAGAAGGGAATATTTTAGACCGTAGAAGGCTCGTAGTAATTTTAATATTTTATTTCGACGTACCTAACTATATAGTACTTTTATATAAATAATTTCGTTTAGTACCACATTAATAAAAGTATTAATAGTATTATATTATTTAAATTCGAGATTAAAATAAGCGGCGATAATTATTATAATCCGGAAGGACCGGATTGTAAGGGTAATAGTATACGTTTTACGTACGTTATTACATAATTATTAATCTCTTCGTATAATTAAATGAACTTTGTACTTAAAGAAGTAACTTTCTATATTAAATTTATACGTATATACCTATATAGAATTAAAAGGAGTAGCGGTCTTATTAATTAATTATTCGTTTTAGTCAATTTATATTTATAACTTCTTCTCTTCGTAATCGTTTATATATTCCTATTCTACCTTCGTAAAGATATTACCAAAGGGATAACCCTAGAGATCTTTATAAGAGCGAGGGAGGGGAAGGAAATTTCGTCTATAGAGCGTAGACAAGGTTTTAAAGGCGTTATAATAATTTATAATATCTTTAATTAACTTCGAATTATTAAAGAATTTTTCTTCTTCTTCGCCGATCCTTAAGCGCTTTATTTAATTAAAGGTTTCTTTATCGATAGATTATCCTTTATATAATTTAATATTTATTTTATTTAAAGTAATTAAGAAGGACCCTACTTAATAAAGGTATTTATTATACGTTGGCTAGCTCTCTTAAAGGTACAATATATTAAGATTATTAATAAAGAACGATACTAAACTTTCTAAGGGAATAGGATAACCCGTCTCCTCTTTTTTATTTATTATCGTTACCTACCAATCCTCTTACGGCCGTAGCTTTAGGGCTGCCGCCGGGGTAGCTATAATACCCTTACCCTCTTAATTTACTTATTTTTCCTCTTCTTATATATATATAAATTCGGTCGGTTTAAAAGTCGCAATTCTATTAATAGTAGGTAGGGATTCGATAACTAAATTAGCCTCCTTATCCTCTACTTTAACGCTTCTAGTCGGCAACGGGTCGGATATATCGAAATCTAATTAATAAATATCGTTTAATTGTACAACTAATTCTTTAAAGGAAATATTAAAAGTATTATAAAGTTATTCAATATTATTTATAAAGACCTTATCCTTATTAAAGACTATATTTCTAATTGCAACTATTTAATTCGTATATAGGTTTTAAACGCAATAAATATTACTAAATTAATAACCAACTAAATATTTTACCTAAGCGCGTCTCTTAAATTTCTAAATCCGCTTCTAACTACGTAAGATATTAATTATAAATATAAAAGCTTTATAACTATATACCTTTAAATGTAATAACTATAATACCGTCCTTTATTAATTACCGTTGTAATTTACTATATAGGCCGTAAAGCGCTCTTTTAGGGACTTTTAATTATATTCCTACTATAAAGTTATATTTAGTAAATATACTACTACCATCGTAATCTCTCTCTAGAATTCTTAAAGTAGTTTTACCCCCTCCCTTATAGCCGTCGATTTTTCCCTAATTATACCCCCCGAGCGCTCGGCGCTACTATTCTATACTTAAATATACGGAGCCGAAGGCTCGATAATTATACCTCTTTTTATTAAGAAGGCGGCAACGCAAGGTTTAATTATAATTATTTTATTATTATATTCGACTACCCTAAGTCGGATTTAATAATAAAATTTAAGACCGTTAAATAGCAACGTTAATATAATAATAATCGAATCTACTATCCGGTCTAGTAGGTAATATAATTATATTATCCTAGATTAGCGATTTATAACGACTATTAAATTAGAGACCGTCCCTCTACCGGGTACCTTTACCGGCGGATAATTAAAAAAATCGATAGCGAAACGTAGTCCCGGACTTTCTAGCGCGTTACGAACCTCTCTACATATTTAGTGCTTTATTTTAATTACCGTATAGGAATTATAGTAAATAAGATTAGGGCCTTTAAAATATACCCTATATTTTTTATCCGTTAATTGAACTAAGGTCTTTAATTTTAAATAATTAAATCAAAAGTACTAACGTAAAGTATCGCCTTTTAAAAGCTTCCTAATAATCTTATTAGTAAACCGGTAAAATTGTACGTAAAAAGAGGATTAATTAATATATATTTCGAAGGGTATATATTTTAATATAAATTATTTAAATTTTAAAGAGAGATAATAAAAATAAATATTATTTAAACGGAAACGTAAATAATTAGGGTTAAAAGAATAATCCTAATATAATCCCTTTTCTAATAACCTTCTTAAGGATACGAAGTTGCAAGCTATTCTTAATATAAACGCGACGTTATTAAATTTAAGATTAATAAGGAGACCTTCGTCGTTATTCACTATTAAATAAATTAAACCATACCCTTCGATTATAATGGATTTATCTCCCGCCTAAATATAATCTCCCTCCCTTACAAGTATAAAGCCTTTAAACCGACCGGCCTTATTAAAAATATAAATTATTATATTTAAATTAAAAATTATTAAGTCTCTTAATAAGTACTTTAGCCCCTTATTATAAAGTTCTAATATTAAAAAATTCGCTTTATAATTAATATTACCGATACGCCGACTATTAAATTAGAAGCTACCGATATTGTTAGTATAAAATGCTTTTTCCTTATCTTTCTTAATTTAAACCTCCTTTAAAATCTCTTTTGCTCGTTAAGTAAATTTAGGGTCCTTCTAATAGTTTTTATTTACTCTTATACGGATATAGGAATTCTCCTTAAAATATTCGGGTCGGTTAATATTATTAACGTACTAGTAGTATTTAATTTAATAATTTATACGTTCGTAAGTAGGGTAAGCCCTCTTCGGCTTTTTATTATTATAATCTTAATAACTTCTAGTTAGCCTTTTACTTCGGTTATCCCGGGGGTTATTAAGAGCGTCCCTACTAATTTCTTTAGTAAATATAACTCTAGCCCTAAACGCTCCGCCCTTATAAATTTAGGAATTACCCTTATTTAACGGAAACGTTTCGTAGACCGCCTATTTAAATTCCCGGGCTATATTTATAAAAGTATAAAGTTTATTATTTTTAATTTGGCGATATATTATAATTTAAATATTAAGGGGAAAGTTAGGGAATTTATTTATTATTTAGAGGAAATTATAATACTAATTTTCTACGTTATTATATTTATTAACCTTATAATATTAATTAATAGTTATAATTCCCTTTTACTCCTTAAATTAAGTGGTCTAACTTTTAAGAGGACGAATAAAGCGAACCTTCTCCTAATATTTAGCGCGGGCATCCTTTCTAATTTTAACGGGGTTATAATTAATTAAGGCGTAGAATTTATTGTATTAAACGGTAATAAATTAAATTTTTAAAAAGTAAATTAAATAAAACTTTTTAATAATATACTTCTTTATCCAATTCTTAACTTTATTAATATTTAAAATAAATTTATCCTAATCCTTCTTTTTATAATAATAGTTAACTAAAGTAACCTTATAATTATAGAAATTAGACTCAAACGTAAAACCTAGGCGTTTGGCGGCAAAAAATACTTTAGAAACCGGTTCGGAAGGGACGAGTATTCGAACCGAAGCGGGAATAAGTTTAGTAAATACCGGGGTATTAGCCGGGGCCGTAGCGGATTGGGCGGCTTAAAAGGCCCGGGTATTAATTACCGGAGGGTTGAAGTTAGTAAGGGCTCCCTCTTCCTCGGTAAATTCGAAAATTTATTACTAAATTTAGGTCTCCTTAGTTATTTTAATAGTTAATTTTTAAAAATTAGTAATTAGCGGTTTAAGAGGAATAACGGGTTAGGGGATTCTCTTTTTAAAATTAGGGTCGATAAAATATTAAAGCTCCTTATTAAAAGCTTTATCCTTAAATCCCTTCTCTTAAAAATATTAGTCTTCAAACTTATTAAGGGTAATTTCGCCGGCGGTCTTAAAATCGATAAATATTATTAAATATAGGGGGAACGGATTTATTATCTTTATCGTTTTACTAAGTACTATATTTACCCGGTTAATTACAATCGTTAATATTATGTATAAGACTCTTAATTGTAGAATACGAATACGAATAGGGGTCAAAATGTATATACGAAAGTAGGGTGCAGACTGTGTATTGTATAGAGATCTACTGGGTAAATCCCTCACACAGAATCTCTAATATTAGGGTTTTGCTGGTTATACCAGCGGGCCCAGATTATATAAGATAGGGCGGTCTGACCACCCCTGTCACCTCTTTTATCCGATAGTACACTAGGCCGGACTATCCAAGAGAGTCTAAGAGGGTAGTACCGAGACCGCAGCCACGTGCACCGTGAAAGATCAACTTTGATCAGATCGGGCCGTATACAGTAGAAACCCCTGCAACTGCATCCTCCAGAAACTGCATATACACCAAAATATGCCCTCTGACTGCATCCCCAAGCGTGGTCACAAATCCCTGTCTCCCACCAAAAGCCAGCTCCCCTTTCTGCAAATATGCTAATTAGTGCATAAGTTTTAGCAGTCCCCCATAGTGTCTGAATTACATGCAGTTTCAGGGGATTCTACTGTAAGTGCGTATACGTAATATGGTAGCGTCCGCGGCTCCAAGTTTGCGGCGTGATGAAGGACACGGTTGAGCGGCTCCGGATTCTGCATCAACGGCCGACTCGAGTTGCACCAGGTGTGGTCGTTTTCTCGGTGCAGTGTTCGGTTTGGGAATACTTGCGGCTTCTTGATGAGGGGAATGCGGAGGAGAGAAGCTTCGGCACTTGAAGGTTAACAAAAGTGTGAAAAGGGAAAGGCGGATTTGTTGAGATGTAACCGCCGTTGATACCTTGAGAGTCCAGCATCCAGGCAAGGTACCCTCCGTGGGCGATTGGAAGATGGGGAAGAACGATGCGATGCAAGATGCAAGAAGGGAAAAGATGACCAGTCATTTGGAGAAGAACAAGATCCAACAGGACGCTGTGTAAGAAGTGCTCCTTCCTTTTCTGGTCATTGTTCCTGTCGTTCTCTTGACATGTGTGGACAAGAGCAAGTTTGGGTTCCACTTTGCCGCGAGATGCTGCTGCAGAAGAAGGGCAACGACTTCCGTTCAACAAACTTTCTCTATCGCAAACCTCCGCAAACTCTGCAACTGCAACGAACCCCCCGCAAACAACGACTGATCATTGGTGCCCAAACGATATCCCAACGGAGGGGAATTCGGTCGAGTAAGCCGAAGAAGTTCCATGAAGAATTCAAAGAAAACTGCTATAAAAAATGTATCAAGGTATGTGCCGCCACGGTTGTCATGTGCAGATGACTGACTCGAAAGAGAAGGACAGACGGCGTCGAGGTCACGATTGCACTTTCATCTCACGCCAAGCTCCTTTGTTTTTAGTGACTGAGTGGTATAAAAAGTCCTTACTAAGATATACCTCCAACAAGTTACTTCTATGCTAAAGGTCAGCCGACGAGAATGGGTCCTGGGACCCATCCAGAAGGCTACCGCAGAGTGCATAATGGTGCGAAGGACCTCAAAGTCCCCAACAACGACCATCATCACCTCAACGAGTCCGAAGACCCCTTCCTGCTCATATGAACGCGCGCCATCGCCGCCTCCATCATCCGCCTTGTTCACAAGCTTGCCGTCCTACATCCTCCCTCCCCTTCAGCTTCGACATCGCTTCGCCTACCCGCATCCACCACCACACCACACCATCTCAGGCCTCACTGACGTATAACTCCCCTCCTCATGCCGGGCGGGAATTTGTCCGCACCCGGTCGAGCCTGCAGCGCACTACACCACCACGAAGGACAACCATCCCCAAGACCTCAAGCGAAGCATTTGGCGAGCTTATAGTCAAGAGCAACTGCGTCATTGTGCTGCTGCCCAACTCTCTGGATTCTCTGGTTCTGGTTCTCGAGGTTCTTCGGTAAATGTCCCGGCGCAACCTCCGCCCCCTGTTGCTGTCCACCCACTGCCACGGTCAAATCAAGGCCGTTGCCGACCATTACCCTTGCCCTGTTGCCCACTAGGCCCAATCATACCCCATGCTTTTCCCCGCTGTTATTTCTCCGCATAAGGGGATCTCTGCTAGGTATAACTCCGCCAACAGAAGGGATCAACAGGTGCATGGAATGGCTAAAAAGGGGCACTCTTCCAGTGAGGGATCTCCTCCGGATCGCAACGCCGGTCAAGCATCTAGCTTGCTGCTTATGGCTACCAGAGCACGACACGGACCGAGAGACCTATCTTCAAGCGGAGAGCATCTCGATTGATTTCTCCCCTCTGCCCTTCTTCCGATCTTTAGTGAAAAAAGCAATTTCATCGGAAGAGCTGGCGACCAAACACCTGTTCCGGATCTTCACAGTGGCTAGTGCTGCTACAGTGGTGGAAATTGGGTTACATACAAGCTTGCTTATAGGAGGAAAACCAGGTGCGCATCAGGAACCACTTGCGCTCCTTTTCCTTTTCTGGACACCGTCAGTCATACGGCGGGCTGGACCGAACGGCATGTTCGTTTCTACGGGTGTGAAGTGCAACTTGCAAGCTGGAAACATTGCTTCAATATTCAGCATCTCATTCGGTCGTCGTCTCTGGATTCACGATGCACAAGCAGATTGTTTGGCACGCGAACGGGTGGTGGAACGTGGCGGCATGGTCCGACTCGCCGGGTTCCACGCATTTGCTATGTATGGCAATCCGGCTCCGGTTGGTCATGCCTTGTGTCCTGTTATATCGTGCAGCCCATTCCGTCGCCATGTCTATCCTCATTTGCTATACGTGTATGCGTACAGGAAATCCTCGTGGCTTTCTGGGGGGTTCCAGGTAAAGTTGATCGTTTAGCACTTGGCTGTTACTCTATCGACAGGAGATCACGGAATGTCCCCTGGTCTTATTCGTGGAACCTCGTCTAGCAAGGTTGAAGGGATGGAAACACGGTACCGATAGCCGTCAAGGTATGGCCGAGGCCACTTGAAATGGAGGCACATGAACGCCGTCCTTCATCTTCTCTTATAACTTGAATAGACTCCCTTCCAACGGGCCGCTGTTCCTAGGGCATCCCTTTCCTTTCTGGACGCCTTCAAGTTGACAAGTACTCGGACTTCCGCAAGGGCATTTGTCAAGATGGCTGTCCGATCGAACCTTGTGTGGCTCACTCTCGCCTTGAGCCTTTTCGACCCTACCTGTAATGCAGGTCCAGTACGCCAAAGGGAGGCCGTCCCCGATGGCTTCTATGCGGCTCCTTACTACCCAACGCCTTATGGTGGCTGGGAAGATTCGTGGAAAGAGAGCTATGCAAAAGCGCAGGCACTGGTGGACAAGATGACTCTGGCAGAGAAGACGAACATCACAGGTGGAAGTGGTATCTTCATGGGTAAGTTCTCCCGGGACCATTATACGAGTCTTGAACCATGCTAACTGTAACACAGGGTGAGTTTATCAAAAAGTTTACCGAATCACTTGAGCACTTCTAACCATCGCACCAGCCCTTGTGTAGGAAACAGCGGTAGTGCGTACCGAGTTGGCTTTCCTCAGCTTTGTTTGCAGGATGGTGCTCTTGGTGTGGGCAACACCGATCATAATACGGCATTCCCAGCTGGTATCACGACGGGAGCGACGTTTGACAAGGACCTTATCTATGCTCGTGCTGTGGCTATCGGTAAAGAGTTCCGCGGCAAAGGAGCCCACGTTTTCCTTGGTCCCTCGGTAGGCCCTCTGGGTCGCAAGCCTCTCGGTGGCCGCAACTGGGAAGGCTTCGGTGCCGACCCCGTTCTCCAGGGTATTGCCGGTGCCTTGACGATTAAGGGTGTCCAGGAGCAGGGTGTTATTGCTACCATCAAGCATTTCATCGGTAACGAGCAGGAGATGTATCGCATGTACAACCCATTCCAACCAGGATACAGTTCGAATATCGGTAAGTGACTTGCAACGGATCCTCAAATCTACAATTGGATACTGACCAAAGGTTTGTAGATGATCGCACCCTACACGAGCTTTACGTAAGTTGTCCAACGCAAATTTCCGGAATTCTCAAGACTAACACAGAGCTACCTAGTTATGGCCATTTGCTGATGGTGTCCACGCCGGCGTTGGCTCGGCTATGACATCTTACAACGCCGTCAACGGCTCGGCTGCTTCTCAAAACGCCTACATGATCAACAACTTGCTCAAGGATGAGCTCGGATTCCAAGGCTTCGTCATGTCGGATTGGCTTTCTCACCTTTCTGGCGTCGCATCAGCACTGGCCGGTCTTGACATGAGCATGCCTGGAGACACTCAAATTCCACTGTTTGGTGGTAGCCCTTGGAAGTTCCATCTTACGGAGGCGGTCCTGAACGGCTCAGTGCCAGTGGACAGGCTGAACGACATGGCGACCAGAATTGTCGCCGCTTGGTATCAGTTCGGCCAAGACAAGGACTTCCCGGCTGTTAACTTTCACTCGTACGTATCGAGTGAAAAGGGGCTTCTTTACCCCGGTGCTGTTCCGGCCTCGCCCATTGGCAAGGTCAACTGGTTCGTGGACGTTCAAGCGGATCACGGCTTGGTCGCACGCCAGGTCGCCCAAGATGCCATCACTCTTCTGAAGAACGACGACGATTTCTTGCCCCTTTCTACCAAGTCACCCCTCAGAGTCTTCGGCTCTGATGCCCGGGTCGACCCTGCTGGCCCCAACGCTTGCGGAAGCCGCGCCTGCAACAAGGGCACTCTGGGAATGGGCTGGGGCTCCGGCGTTGCGAACTACCCCTATTTCGACGACCCCATCACTGCCATCAAGAAGCGGGTTGAAGACGTCAAGCTCTACGACAGCGATAACTTCCCCCTCATCCTCACCCCTTCGCCCACCGATGATGATGTTGCAATCGTCTTTATCAACTCTGATGCGGGCGAGAACTCGTTCACCGTTGAAGGCAACCATGGTGATCGCGACAACGATAAGCTCTCCGCCTGGCACAATGGCGACAAGCTCGTCCAGAAGGCTGCTGAGAAGTACAAGAACGTCGTTGTCGTCGTCCACACGGTCGGCCCCCTCATCGTCGAGCCCTGGATTGACCTACCCTCCGTCAAGGCCGTCCTCTTCGCCCACCTCCCCGGCCAAGAAGCCGGCGAGTCGCTCGCCAACGTTCTCTTCGGCGACGTCTCACCCTCCGGCCACCTTCCCTACTCCATCACCAAGAAGGAGGACGACCTCCCCGACAGCGTAACCAAGCTCGTCAAGGAAATCATCGGCCAGCCCCAAGACACCTACAGCGAAGGCCTCTACATCGACTACCGCTGGCTCAACAAGCAAGGCATCAAGCCCCGCTACGCCTTCGGCCACGGTCTGAGCTACACCACCTTCAACTACACGGACGCCCACATCAAGATCGTCAACGCCCTCTCCTCCGCTCTGCCACCCGCCCGCCAGCCCAAGCCTTCCGTCCCCGTCCTCTCCACCGAGATCCCGCCCGCCTCCGAAGCCTACGAGCCCGCCGGCTTCACCAAGGTCTGGCGCTACATCTACTCCTGGCTATCCAAGTCCGACGCCGACAAGGCCTACGCCGTCGGCACCTCTTCCACCAAATCCGGCTCCAAAACCTACCCCCACCCCGAGGGCTACTCGACCGTGCAAAAGCCCGGCGTCCCCGGCGGCGGCGGACAGGGCGGTAACCCCGCCCTTTTCGACACCATCCTCGAGCTCGACGTGACTGTGCAAAACACCGGTACTCAGCATAAGGGCAAAGCTTCTGTCCAGGCGTATGTCCAGTTTCCCTCGGATAGCGGGTATGACACGCCTATTATCCAGTTGCGTGATTTCGCCAAGACGAAGGAGTTGGGAACCGGAGAGAGCGAGACGGTTACGTTGAGACTGAGGAGGAAGGATCTGAGTGTGTGGGATACGCAGAAGCAGAATTGGGTGGCGCCGGGGGCGGAGGGGGATAATGGGAAGAGTAAGAGATACGTTGTGTGGTTGGGTGAGGGGAGTGATAAGCTTTTTACTAGGTGTTTGAGTGATACTTTGGTTTGTGAGAGGGGGGTTGAGCCGCCTGTTTGAGGTTAGGGGGTTGTTTGCTTATGGATGGATGACTACGGCGTGACTGGAGTATGCCAGGTAATATGGTTTAGCATTTCGTAACTTTTAGTGTTAATACTTAGTTCATGTGTTCATACGAGTCCTAGTTTTACGTTTTTCTATGTTATGTTTTATGTGATAGCCTTCTACTGTAATCTGATATAAGCCAGCAGAAGGAACAGATACTTCTATGATGGCTGATATATCAAGTCAACGTCTCTGATTGCAAAGTGAGGATGTTAAGACACAGCACGTCGCCAGTATTTCTTTTCTCTACATACACTAGAGATGCCTCTTTGTCTTCTGGAAATTGACAGGCTATGTTGCACTCGAGCGAATCCATTTGATGCTCAAGAAGTCGAATGTGATGCATGTCTGGCTTGATATATCTAGTTTCCGTCAAGACATCCGCGTACCTTTCCACGGCCTCTTCACATTTCCATAAGCCCTCTGAGCCCGGAGAGTGGACTCATCGAAAACATCAATTCAAAAAATGATCTGCATGGCACTCAGCTTGTGCTAATTAAGAAGATGACATACCGATCCCGCAAAAAAAGCATCCGAAGCAAGAAAGATATAAAAAGCCAAGAAGGCACATGCGGCCCATGATTGACGACAGGATTGAGTTCTCCTATTCATTGATACCCCCTAAAAAGCACATTGAATCCTTGACTACCTATATTTCTAATTCTCTATGCAAAGATGTGGACCAATTACCACGAAGCCGATGCTTTGAACCTTCTGAGCAGTTCCTTTCAGACAGCAAGCACAAGTACGGAATCCCAAGCGGGAACGAGAAGGAAAAGTGTCCGAACGTATAGGAATGGGTAGATGAAGACAGGGTAGAAGGAGAATGAGAATGAGATGAACGGTAAAAAAAATTGCCGTGGCAAGGCACGAATGACGAGGTTCGAAAGGAGGGAGGAAAATGAAGAACTGGGAAAGCCTTCTACTACAGTAGGGAGCATTTCGTCTATTTCACCTTCTTGTTCCCCTTAAGCTTACTTCCTTATTTTCTTGCAGTTACATTTGTATTCTCTCTTACTATACCTTTTCTCTGGTTCTCTCCTCCTTTCTCCTCTTGTGTCTCGAGTCTGATATCGCTCCCTTTTTTTTTTGCATCGTTATTGTCATCATTATTTTTTGCCAATTTGCTCTTCTTCTCCTCCCTCACTTCACCAGAAGAAGTTTCTTCCTGTATTCTCTGCTCTTGGAGGTGCTAATGTCTCTGAGTACAGTTTATACTCCAAACTCATTAGCAGACTCTGTGATGCTTATGATTAACGTGCTCATGCACATAGAAGCGAGGGATTGGGTGTTTAACTTCGCTCCGCCGATATAGGAGACCGGTACGAAACCTTATCTCCATCTAGAGACAGCCTATCGAGTTCTCCAAATTCCATTGGCGCGCGTATACCATCCAGACCAAGAAAAGACAAAGGCGATTAAGTGAGTACCTCGCACACACCAGTAGTAGATTTCATTTCCAAAGTTTTTGAGTTGCGCACCTTGACGGCCACCAGGGCATCCGTTGAAGACTGGAGGCTGGATGGAGATATCTCGGGTGTGACGAAACGAAATCTTCCTCCGCATCTCTCCAACACAGCATCTCCAACAAGATTCTCCTCTCACCCGAATGTAACCGAACCCGTCTGTCAGCCTTCTTCTTCGGGATCGGGAAAGATCAGATCATGATGCATTCTTCGCTTTTGTGGCGTCCACACAGCTTTCTTCATTTTCCTCGCTTCTCGCTTGTCGCGTGTCGCTTCGCTCCGTTACGAACGACGTGCAGGCATGCAGACGGAACATGCAGACGGAAGGAACACGCAGACATGTAGAAGGAAGAACCAACAACGTGAAAAAGTTTTTCCGAAAGTCTGGAACCCAGGAGGTCTGAAACTTTCTTAGATCCTGGTAAGTTAAGTGTTTGGAGGAGAATGACAACAAAGTTTTTTCTCCATTTTCTTCTTCTTTACCTTACCCCTGATTGCCCTACTTATGTACAAGTGAACGGGAAAAGGGTTCCGGGTTGCGGGTTATGGATAAGCCGGTCGTCAGCTTAGTTATGACAAGTAGGTGAGATTTTGCTCTTGAACAGAAGATGAATCTGGGCACAAATAGGAATTATTACGACATCTGCCTTGCGTGTTGTGTAATTTGTACGTAAAAGGTGTCTTGGTATACTGGACCAGGTGATTGATATATGTAGTGGTGTGCAGAGCCGTAGATGAATCGATCGCGCCTTTCGTTCCCAGGCCGGTCTCGTGATGGTTGAGGTAGGTAGGTGTTGGCAGAAGATTCGAATGAAATCCGGCAAGTTTTTGTTAGCTTGAAGATTAGTGTTGGACTCCTAGTTGATATCCAAGCTCGCATACTATCAATGACGAGTGAGGGTAGAGGCACATATCGAGTCCTTGTATCGAATCAAAACCCGTCGTCAAATCGGAGCTCTAGTATACACCGCGGAACACATTTCGTAGATGATCATCGCTTGTTATCGATGATCCTTCGCGACACCGAATGGATCGTCAGTTGTATAGGTGATGTTTCATCTCGATGATGTTTTGTTACTCTCCAAGGTAGTCTCTAGCGTCAAGGTTATACTGTCTCGTCTATCTTGCCTTGCCGGTCGGTGAAGATAAAAGCTCCCCTATGTGTCTTTCTTTCTGTGCTATTCTCGTGACGCCTTGAGTCCTGTAGTGTTTACTGGTTAACCGCGCTTGTTGACTCCCTTCGTTGATCTATTTTGTTCGTTGCTTTTTGTTGATCACGATCCTCAGGGTCAGTAGGTAATTCTCACGAAGTCCCTGCTTACCTTTACTCTGATACCGTCTCACCAACTTACCTAATCTTCACGATTCACAATGATGTACGTTACCTTCGTTCGCTCGTTGTTCGCTCCCGAGCCTCGAGTCCCTTGATGGCCAGCCTGCCAGTTAATATCCAGCGATACCACTTTCTACATCTCCAAGTCGATAGTGGATGAAACTGGTGATCTCCCCAACGTGTACAATACAATGTACATACCTCTGGTACTCTGTGCCCCTCCGCAACCAATGGCACTCTTGGCAAATATGGTGTAAGCCAAGCCAAGCCCATCCGTTGCTGTCTGTCAGTCACAGTCCGTCAAGGTGGTTTCCCGGGCGTCAGTTTCGGTCGAGCTTCGATCGGATCCAACGCAGGCAGACCCAGTCCGGATCGCACACCGTATGTATGTGAAAGCACGACACTTACACCGACCGGCATTCTTTCGCACCACCGGGTAGCAGGAGAGAATAAAATGCGGAGGGTGCCCCGTATTCCCCATATTCCCCGTGTCTCGTGATCCCACCCGTTCTTTCATTTTGTGGGTGTCCTGGGTATGTGTTCCTGGGGACGGGGCCCTGGGTACGTAGTCTTGGTCCAGGTCCGGCCAGGCCCATCACCAGGTCCGGGGCCGGGAAGGGACGGGTTATGGTTATACGGAGCTGAAAATGGGTGTCATATCATGTTATTGAGAAGCAAGGAGGAGGGGTGAGCCTGTCTCGCCTGTTCTGTTCCTGGCGCATCTGACTCTGGGGAGGGAGTGTGTGGAACGGAGAGGACGCCGACGCAGAACGGTGTGAATGTTTGGGTAGATGACGGCGTAGACGGAGGGGACAGGGCCTGACCACCGGGTCGGCCGGTCGCCGGTGAGCTGTGGGCGGACTGGACGGCTGGAGGCGGGGAGGCTGGAACTGAGATTGCTGCCGAGGCTGCCAAGCTGAAGATTTGATTTGATTGTGGAAGCTTTGGGGAAAACGGTGAAGAAGAAGACTGAAGAAGTGGGCTTGAGGCTCTGAACGGTGCAGAGTGATGGTGATAGTGAACGATCTGTTGGTGTTTGGCATGGCATCACCGTCTGCGGGGCCCCGTCAGCACGGTGTGCGGAGGGGCAGCTCCAGCAGCAGTTAAAAAAAGCTTGGCTTTTGCGGAGGAATGTGGGGTTGGCCGCCAATGGAAGTGGGGGAGGCAGGGAGGAAAATAAAATAAAAAAAAGATCGGTGATCGTTTTTTTTTCTGCCTCTCTCCATCTTTTTCATCCCCACAGCTTTCCTTGTCGTTCGCTTGCTTGTGGACAATGGCACTTGCTTGCAAAAACCCTTGGCTACCGACTGGTCAATCCAGGCGAGCCAGGCTTCACCGCTCTTGGCATCAATGGGGAAGTCCCTTGGAGAAAAAAGAGATCCAAGGATGCGTGGTCGCGATGTTCGCTTTTTGATCGATCGTGGGTTCTGGCCATGATCTCATGAATGATGACCATTCGATGCAATTTAATGCTTTGCTTCGGACCTGACAGGATCATGACTCAACCCTTCTTCAACTTTACCTGATATTGTTTTGTTTACTTTGTGATGAGGAGACTCAGGGGCAATGAGAAGAAGGACACAAAACAAAACAGAACTCCAAAAGAGAACACAAAAGAGAGACTCCAGAAAACCACATCATCAAAGAACCGTTTCAAATTTCCCAAATCCACAATCTTCAGAAATTGTGGATTGGTTGATTGCTGCCCAGTCTTGCAAAAAGTGGGCTTCCAGAAAAACGGGGTCCGCCGCCGCCGCCGCCAACGACAGACGCTGACGGTGACGACGGTCAAGACGGTGATGCATGCAACTTCACCGTTTCTCGTTAGGCTCGTCCCAAGTAACTGACTCGAGCCCGAAGCTAAGCCCAGTTTGTAATGATGATCGTCGGATTTTGTGGCTCACTGCTTGTTGTTCTTTTTTGAGTTGTCCTGATGATGATGATGCTGCCGTCGTGGTGGTTGACCATCACGAAACTTGAAATGAAGTGGATGAACCCCAGATGTGTCAAATTGGCAACGGATTCATATGAGGTGCTGGATTCCCCAGGTTTCGCTTCACCTCTGTTCTTGGCCCCTGTGGGAATGTGACAGTTGGTGATCTTCGGTTTCATGTGTTGTTGTTATCTCTTCCAGTTATCAAGGTTGCTATCGATAATCGGACAACGGTGTGCACCCGGGAGTCTCCGCTCGTTGTCTTGGGCTCTGTGCAGCGGTGTTGCGATATCAACATGGTCGTTGTCGTCGTCGTTAATGTTTTTGTTATTCCCGACGAGGTCTGGACTGAAATCCCAAGAAGGCTTTTGCTCGTATGTCCTTCGTAGTTTCGGTGATAATCCGTACCACCTATAAAACAGTGTGCGCTACGTGCTCTCAGTCAATCAGAACACCGCCCCGGCCAGACCCCAGAAGCCACTGCGGAGAAGTCCCGCTCCGGCCTAGGGGAACCACACACAAAAGCGGCATCGCATCGCGCTTCGCTGCTTCGGTCAAACGGCCGACCTGTCACTGGCCCATTGTTCCCTTGCCAATTGAGGAGTCAGGAGATCCAGTTTTGGTTGACAATGGCGAATGCCATCATTGGTGCCCTATCTCTTGCACAACTGCTGCCACCGTTAACTTTGAGAGGTACAGTACAAATGATTGGGGTCGAAGAGGAGAGGGTTATGTGTGTAGACTGTAGAGAAACGGAACGGAGATAAATGTCATCCCCAGTTTTTCTTCCAGAATACAAACAGTACTTCGGCTTCAGGTACCTCGCCTTGCATGCAATGCATCGAAGCCAAAGAAACCTCGAAGAAAAAAGGGGCTGGCTGGCGGACGGAGTGGGAGTTTTTCTTGACGCCGATAATGTCCGTATGGAAGATATCGAAGGCTTCATTGAACTTCCAAAAAGTCCGTCTGACCCTAGATAGGAGAGTCAAAACTCGAAGCTTGTGATTCAAAGCCTCAAAGCATTGACATGTGCAAAGGACCAGCAACGGAGTTATTTCCCCAAAGGCCAAGACTGAGATCAAGGGTTTGTGGTATCCGCGACGTACCGTTGCGTGCAGTACCTACCTTGCTGCCTTTCCTCTTCTGCCACTGGTTTTCCCAACGACGGCCAACATGGGGTAGCGATGGGGCATGGGTGGGTTCGTGGGTTGCAAGGTTTGTTCCAAACTGTTAAGAAAAAGGTGGGCAGTTGGGCACATGACCGTAACATTTTCCACCGCTGGCAACATCGCAACATTCCCGCTTCTTCCACGACGGCCTGGGGTGTGTCGACATTTTGCTCAAGCAACCCCTGGCCCGTCGACTCAACTGTACCTTTCGGCTTGCTACTTGCACGTGTGGGCAGTGAATCTAAGCCCGTTTTGGCTGCAACACCATCCACGCAAGTGTCGTGATTGGCTCCTCCACACTCATCTCTTTCCTCGATCAAGATCTTGAAAAAGTCGACGAACAAGACGCCATTTCATTACGTCCCCGCTGATTCACTCGAGACTCGAACATATTTGGGTGACTGTGGAGGATTTCATGTAGTCAAGACTCTGGGTATGGAGTTGGAAGAGGCGGGGAGGTCAGAAAATAAACAAAAGACTGGAGAAAGATGGATTCGATTAAGTACGCAGGCTCCAAGATCTCACCGTTTTGAGGCATGGCCAGCGAGTGGATACCCAATCATAACCAGGTTCGGAGCAATGGGCTCGATTGAGGATTCCACTTCGCAGTGCCAGCCCCAGACGGGGTCGGAAGGCCATGACGATTGACGAGGGGCTCGACGAGGGTTGGGAGACGAACAGGACGATGAGACGGGTACGGCGGGCTTTTGTACTGTACTTCCAAGCTCGATAGGCATGTGAGCCACTCCCTCCTGTACGTCGCTTTGTAGCGTAGCTCTCTGGGCGTCTGCCGGGGTCGGGTACCTATTGGTGGGGCAACTATTTTGCCTAGGAAACGATCTTGAGATTTTTGTGTGTCGACTACCTTCAAGTATTTTTTTTCGGGAGCTGTTGACGTTTTGTTTTTAAAGGTCAGCGTTGGCGTCTTTCTTTCTTGCAATGAGATGTTTCTGTCTCTATTGCGGAAGTGTTAGTTCAGCAAATGGACAGTGTTTCCCGCTGTCACGACTCGTCACGCTTTTTGTTAGCGGCTGGGTTTGACCTTTGAGCCTCATCCAACTTTCCAGAAAGCAGCTCCCAAAACCCGGATCCATACCTCGATGGGTTGACATGGGGCCCCATTCTTGGCTCTCTAGTGCCTCTTCTAATGCCCCATATGTACGAGGATATGGGACCTTAACTGTGTGAGGTGTGTATGTACCAAGTACACCGTCAGCTCAAGGGAACAATATAAAACATCCTCTCCCCCCACCTCCTAATCCGGGTCCTCTTGGATGAATTCGTCAAGGTGAACGTCGACGTGGATCTGGGTAAATAGACAGCAAATATCAAGTAACGACTTACCAACATCCATCGAGACATAACCTAGTCGGAAACCGAACCCTATCACCGTCATCACTCTACCAGCAACCTCAACACACATCAGCCTGCTTCCGGAGTTGACTATAATCTCACCACCGAATAACACACCCTTTTTATCAGCTCAGTTTCGATACTAGAACGTCCGAAGCATCAAATTCGCCTTTTTTTTTTTTTCAAAATGTCTGATTCCGGGGAAGGATCACAGTGCACTCCCTCGCCGAGCCCATCGACGGAAAACGAGTCAACAGGACCAGTATGTATGTCGCCATGCGAAGAGAAACCGAGTTCCCTCGCAAAGATCGAAGCCGCGACACCTTCCAAGAAGCGACCGTCAAAAGCCACTCCCGCAGATAGCCAGAACCCCAGGCCAGCAAAAAGACGTGCGGCTCGGGCTTGCTTGACATGCCGGAACCGTAAAGTACGCTGCAATGTTGTCGAGGGCGGTCTGCCTTGTAACAACTGCAAATGGGATCGGGTCGAATGTGTGGTTATGGAGAGTCGGCGTCGCAAGTGAGTGCCTCGGCATCCATGCCTCCCCAATCTTCAGAACCAAGTAATCCGAGCAGTGGCTAACGCCATTGCCCTTTTCCTCTGTGTAGGAAGAACATCTTGGCCGGACAAGCAGTTCCCAATGGAGTTGCGGCTCTCGGCGGTGAACTTGGCGCGAGGACTCTCGGTCACCAACCGATCCTCTCTAGTCAGCAGCTTGCTGCCCATGCCAATGCCTCGCTCATGGCTGGTTTCCAGATGATGAATGGAGCTGGACTCCCTCTTTCCATGGGGAATGCCCTGATGCAGCCACTTTGTAAGTCATCAGTCTTTCCCGAGTAATCCGGTTGTAAAGGAGCCTCATCTGACTGAATCACGTTGTGACAGACGCCCAAGCGGCACAAACCCAAGGACTCTGGAACAACCCAAGTCTCCCCGAAACCACAGCGCATCTTTGGCAAAACCCACAGCTGATGACGACCATGCCCGGAAACTTCACCAACCCTTCCGCGACGGTTGTGAACCCACTACCAACACCTACGTCGATTTCGACGCCCCCACCACAACCATTCCTGCAACCAAACCTCCAACCGAAACCCAACCGGACCGTCTCTCCGCACCTTCCGAACTTCTTCAAGCCTCTCCCGCCCAAAGACGCAGTCGATGTGCAATACATGATGGCCAAGGGAGCCTTTACGATCCCGACGCCTGAGGTGCAAAATGCCATGCTCAAGGCTTATGTTGAATATGTCCATCCCTACATGCCGCTTCTGGAACTGCGTCAGTTCCTTACCGCCATTCACTCCAACGGACAATCGGGCCAAATCAGCCTGGTCCTCTACCAAGCCGTTATGTTTGCTGGGTCTAACTTTGTAGACCAAAAATATCTGGACGCGGCCGGGCTAGGGAGCCGTAGGAACGCTCGGAAGGAGTTGTTCATGAGAACTCGGGTTCTGTACGATTGCGATGTCGAGAAGGACCGTCTCGATCTTGTCCAGTCTCTGCTTCTCATGACCTATTGGTATGAAACACCCGAGGATCAGAAAGATACTTGGCACTGGATCGGAGTTGCGATTTCATTGGGACTCACCATTGGCATCCACCGCAACCCGGCGAACTTGGCCATGCCGCCTGCGCAAAGGAAACTGTGGAAGCGGATCTGGTGGTGCTGCTTCATGCGCGACCGCCTCATTGCGCTAGGAATGCGCCGGCCGACCCGGATCAAGGACGAGGACTTTGACGTGCCCATGTTGGAGGAATCCGACTTTGAGATTGTGGAGCTTCCGGCCGATAACCAACTGCTTGGGCCCAACTGCGCTGTTGTCAGAAACGTCGCCACGCAGAGACAGCTTGCCCGGTTGTGCATCCAGAAAGCGCGCATTTGCGTTGGTATCAGCCACATGATTAAGACCCAATACACGGTCCTCAACCACGACGGTGGTCTCCCAGCCGGTCAAACAACGTCGAGCACCACCATGCTGTTCCCGAACAAGAGCCTGAACAACATCCAGGAGGTCCAGAAGGTGGATCAGATGCTGGAGAACTGGCGTTTGCAGCTGCCTGAGGACTGCCAATACAGGCCACTCCTGACTGAGGCCCTTGCGGAGGAGGACAAGCCGGTGGCTGTTCACCGTACTCTCCTTCACATGGTCTATCACACGACCGTCTCGGCGCTGCACAGGCCGCACTACTTGACCATGGAGCAGGCCGCTACTCAATCCGCTCAGACCAGCCTGATTGCTCAGCAGGCTCGGAGCAAGGTGCACCACGCGGCTACCATGGTGACGAGAATGGCAGAAGACCTTTTGCGCCACGGACTGGCCAAGTACCTACCCACCACGGCTGTGACGGTGACACTGCCAGCCATGACGGTTCACCTGCTGCATAGCCGATCTCCGGATCCTGAGCTCAGCCAGCAAGCACGCCGGGACTTTGAGGTGTGCGCGAAGCTGCTGCTCCAGCTGCGCGGCATGTACGCAGCGGCCGAGTTCGCACACGGATTCTTGATGGGGGTTGAGGCTCGTCACAAGGCCACCGCTATCAGCCCTCAGGGTCCTCAGGCAGCTCCGGTAAACCTTGGCCATCAGGTCCAGCTAGGACCACAGAAGGAGCCAACACCACCACCTGAGACCAGCTCATGTTTCCAGTCGACCAACACCACCTTTTATCGTCCTCCCCAAGCAGATGCCATGGTATCGGGGGTAGGGCATGGCCCAGGTGCTTTGGTTCTGGTGAACGTGGACAGTGGCGGCAGCACGCCGCCGCAAACTGACGTTGAGGACATGTCATCGGCAGGCTTGACCCCTCCGGTAGATAAGACCGCGTATGAAGAGGTCCAAACCACCGCCATGGACTGTGACACCAACGACTCAATGGCCAACTATTTCGACGATGCCTTTGGTAGCATTCTCGATCCCGAAGCCGTAGAAGGCGATTTCATGGAAGCGTTTACCATGAGCCACGAGAATGACGACGAGTGGATGTTTGATGGACCGTGCAACAGCAATGCTGCCCCCGCGGCTGTTTGCTAAGGGATTTTCTTTCTTTCTTTCCTTTTTCTTTCGCATTGGATGGGGCGTCTGGCCGGAGGAACTGGTAATGGCTTTCGACTTCTAGTGCTTTCTTTTCTTTTGGGATATTCCTGCTCCGTTGAAGGCAACGGGGTGATCATGATGGGTACTTGATGACACGGGGCGCTGCGTACAGAAAACCGGTACAATGGCGTTGAAAGGAGAATTTGAGGATTTGATTTGTGCTTTCTGGGTATTGAAAATAATGGGACAAGGACAATGACATCGGGCATAAGTACAGGCTTTGTTGGAGGGCAGAGGGCAATGAGAGAAAGGTGCCAAAATGAGCAATCGGATACAGCTTCGACCATGGTAATTCCAGAACTTGGTGAAACAGAGAGAAATAAAAAGAGATGATATTGATTACAAAACTGGGATATGTCCAACATTGGCTTCGTTTTGACTCGTGCGGGGGAGTAAGAGGGGATCATGCAGTGATATGTGCCCAAAGTTGTTTCTGGTGAAAGAACCTGAAGAACGGGAGCAATGAAACGATGTGATCCCGTCATGATGAAGATTTTTCTCCATTGTTGGTGGTTCTTGCAACTTTTGCCAAGTTGGACGAGACATAACCCGCGGCTGCCTTGGAGTTCTTTCCTTTTCCGCAATGAGGCCGGGTGAGGTTGGTTGGATGGGAAGGCCCAACCGTGTCCATCCCACGTCACCATCTGCAGCAAAGGTGCAGGAACAGGCCGACCAGTAAACAAGCTGCCCCTCAACCTGTATTTTCGGAGTCTGGACACGGAGCCTTACCGCAGCCTGAACAATTGAGATTTCGGGGTTTCAACGAGGTGGATCATCCTCATGCTACCCAAGACTTTGACACGATTTCGCGCATAAGAGCCTCGCCAAGCGCCATTTGAGATTTTCAGCAGCGCGGCACTGCGGCACTGCGGCTGTGTTGGTGGTTTGTTGGCACAAGCGACGCGAACGGAAGAGAGGCACAAAGGCCGGCGTGGTCGGATCGGGATCGTATCGGCGTGGTGGTCAGATTGCGGCCTCATCACAGCCAGCATGTTACGGGACAGAGCCGGACGGCGATGCCTTGCTTTGGCGGTCCAGTCTTGTCCTGGCAAAAGATGGGCTTCAGCGGGCAGTGATGACAGCAGCGTACATTTCCCCACACACACTCGACACTCACAGGCCAGGCTGATCCAGGAACAGGTCGGGACTGGAGCCGTGGCCATCGCGAGTTAGTCCTGATTGGCGTTAGCAGTCCATTATGTGTCACCCCTGCTCGCTCCTGTTCTGCCCCTGTCGGACATTGGCCTGTCCCTGGCTCCCTGCTCCCCCTGTTCCTGGCGTCCTGGAGTCCCGAGGCGCCGCGCGCAAAGCTGAACGGTTTCCGCGTCGTCGACCATCCCAAGGATGATGGCGCGGGCATCCATCAGGTCCCTCATGGCGTGGCACCCGTGGAGGGCATCGCTGAGGTCGCACTGGGCAGCTCCCAGATGGAACCCAACAGCAGCCCCCCCGGGAGCAATCTTCTTTCACCTGTTGGGACGTTGGAACCGCACCCGCAACCGAGCCATCGCAACGGCAACGGGCAGTGGGCAGCCGGCCGGGGCGGAAGACAGGGCAGCCAGGAGTCCAGGACAGCACACGACCATCGGACAGGGTGCAATTGAAATGTCGGGCCCAAACAAAGTCAAGTGCACAGCACCAGAGGGCTGAAAGCGGCGAATCAAACGGCGCAAATTCTCCCCATATGCCGTTCGATAATGTCTGGAATAGCATCACTAAACCCAATCGGGCCCTAAGCGAAAGGAGGCCCGGACCTGGGAGTGGTGCGTGTGGGTCTGGGTCGGTCTTGGTTCAGGTCCCAAAATTCCATCTTGTTCATCTCATTGATGGCTCTCGACCATCCGTGATCCGCCTCATCCACTTGTTCTGACTTGCATCCAATTACTGCTCGGATTCTCGCTGAATCGAGCTGCCATTCGTTTGATTCTGGTCCTGCTAGACCTGTGCTAGACCTTCCCACACCTGCGCGCTGCCGCCATTCACTCGTTTTTCCCTACGCAACGCTAGTCAATTCTATTCCCCTCCACGGACCACGGCCCTTCTTTGCCCTCTCACGAGCCCCCTTTGCGCCTTCCAAGCCCTTCGTACAATTCGTTTGATCCAATCCCGCCGCCGGCTGTTCTGCATTGTTACGTACATGCTGCGTACCGCCGTCCTTACGCTACTCCTAGAGCCATCCACCTGATCGACCGCATTCTCGTTCTAGCGCAGTCCCTCCTGCGTCTTCTCCGTGTTCTCCTGCGTACCAGTTGCGTACCTCGGACCTCTATTCCCCGCCTTGATTGCTGCTCCCGCCAGTTTGCGACAAGTCAAGTTGCTTGTTTGTTGTCCTACCTACATCTACGGACCGTCGTATTGCTGTCGATACTTCCAGTACCTCCTTCAGTACCTCCTCCGTAATTTCAGATTTGCGACTGGTCGGGTACACTTCCTGTTTCTGTGCAACCACCATTGTTCACGGCCACGGAAAGAGCTACTACTACGCACCTTCCGTTGTCACCAGATTCATAAGCTCAAGATCCGGCCGTACCTGCCTGATCTCCTGGCTTTCTAATTCCTACCTCTACGACTGGCGACCGGTAACCGGCGACCGCCTGCCAGCCCATTCAACTCCAATAACCTAGTACCTTTACCTACAACATATCTCTACCACCCACCATAATCTCATCCGATCTCCGAGCTCTCCGACCATATCAGACTGCTTCTTCCTCCCCCGAACCGACTGCGGAAGACGACATTGCTCTAGGCGGTGTCCGACTCCCAACGAGACACTCCCCGATTCGACCTCGTTTAGACTATGGGAGCCGACGACAGCATCGTATCTGCGAGATCCCCAGGTTCATAGAAAAATACGAAAAAGCGCCGCTATGCTGCGGTCCAGCCGGACATACTACACGCCCATGAGAACAAGACCTACCACGAACACCGAATACCATGACCAGATCCCCCTCCTCCTCTCCCAACCTCTCCCACGCCCTCGCGGTCGTCACCCCACGTAGCCGCCCCCCGCGATCCTCTACCGAATCGCCTCCCCGGCAGTACCGCGAAAACGACGACCTCTTGTCCAACCTCACCCCGCGCACCGCACTCGATACCATACGGAACCCTACGGGGGATTTCAGGGCATGCATGGCTTCCGCCTCCCCAACCGAGCAGGCCTTTGCTCTCCGAGCCGCCGTTGCTAGCAACAAGATCCAGGAATGGCTCGATGAGCTTTCATCGTGGCCCTGGCCGTCCGGCGCTAGCTCTGCCGGCTTTCAGGTGCCCGACTTGAAGAGAAGGAAGTTTGAATCCGGATCCCAGCTATCCGACAAGCTATACTGTGGAAGCCTGCCTGCTGCCGAGGTTGCCAAGTATGAGAAGCGCGTGGACGAGATATACAAGGGCATGGAGGAGATCGATATCGAGGAAATCAAGAACCATGTCCTGCGCAACCATATTGTCCCGCTATCAACCTCCGGCTCTCCGATCTTGGGCTCAAACCGACCTCTCCCCAGCTATGCCCACATGGACGACCTTACAGCATTTCTTACGGCCACTATCATGCAAACCCTACCGAATTTGGCTCGTCTTAGCAGACTCCTAAACTCCTGGAGCATTCGATTGCTTGTTCTGAAGAGGGTTCCCGCCTTCTTGGATACTCTCGCTGATGGAGAAATTGCTCTTCAGTCTGGACGGAATGTAGCTGGGTTGGATTCCAATGCTCGCGCGATACCGAATAGGCCGCCTTCGCCGCTGTCATGGGCCGAGTTCAACGTGATGAAGTCGGTACTGGAGAAGAAAGTCGCAAAGGCTGGCCGCGACCTAGACGTCATGCTTGATAATCTAGAAGGATGGGAATACACGCTTCCTGACGAATGGCTGGACCGAGTAGAGTCTCTGGAGAAGCAATATGGCGAATGGGTTGCTGCCTGCGAGCTCAAGATCAAACAAGCAGACTTGAAGATTATTGCGCCAACTAATAGCGATACTACCGCCAAGCTGGGCTTGGATGAACGAAAACAACAACAGACGAACAATGCAGCCACAAACGGTGCAGCTACTTCGACCGACCAAGACCAACAAAGCGATTATTCGACAGATAATACCAAGGCTATGAACGTCGATGTCCCTCCCCTAATCAAAGTCCATGTTCCTCTGGACGGAATCGACGAGAATGACGCCGAGAAAGGAGAAAATGACTCTTGGACCTTTGTGGACGAAACTGCAGCCCCAGAAACCAGTGAAGAGCGCCAACCCGCAGAAGATCGTGCTCTGGGCGGATTTGACGGATCTGATATCGACGAAGCTCCGGTAAGAGGGATGATGCCCTCTCCTAATATTGTTGCTAGTGTAAAGGGCTCCAGGCCTCATTCCTCCAGTCTGAGCTATGCGACATCCGATGGCGAATATTTCGAACTAGACCCCTTCGACTCAGACTTCGACTTCGATGATAGCCTCGAGCATGATCTCCCTAGTTTCCCCCGCTCGAGACGCGGTAGCAACTTCTCCACCACTTCAACCATCGTGTTTGGAAATCGTGCACTCGAACAGGAGACTCCGGATCGCTCTCGAAGACGGAGTAAGGATCTTGAAAGCAGTCTTTCACGCGATGTCAGCCCTCCAAGCTCTCCTCCGCGCTTCAGCAGATCAAAGTCGAGGCTCAGGTCACAGTCGCGCGGATTTAACGACATGCCAACTGTGGCGGAGTTGCCAGACTTTGACGAGTCGAATTTCGAGTCATCGGCTATTAATGAGGACGGAAGCCCATCCAAGTCTAGTGCCGGAAATTCGGAAGAAAAGTTGGACCAGCTCCAGCAGCAAATTAGTGAGATTTTGGAGTCTGTGCCGGCTAAGATCCGCCTCACCTCTGAACCCTCACCGATTAATTTGAATCCTCCCGATTTCACTGCGCTAAGCAGGAAGTCATCCAAGCCGGAGCTGCGAAACCGGAGCCAGTCCAGCTTGTCGACGAGGTCTACCTTGTCCTCCCGTGCCGGGACACCCTCCTTTACGCTTGCCCCGGCGCCTTCCCGCAGTTCCCGACAACGCCACCGCGGTAGCCATCGTGATATCAAGATTTACCACCTTACGAGGAACAACGGCGATGCGCCTATCAAGCTGTTCATCAGATGCGTTGGCGAGCATGGCGAACGGGTCATGGTACGAGTTGGTGGTGGATGGGCCGATTTGGGCGAGTATCTTAGGGTTTTCGCCAGTCACCATCGCCGAAACGTCGTGCTAGATAGCAAAGTGGAGGTCAATCTGCCTCGTGTGACAGCCGGTGGCTCTAGCTCACCCACTCGGCCGCCATCCAGACGGTCTAACCAGGATCGACAATCCCCTCCCGATACTCCCTTGAACGTCCGCAAGACTAGAAAGCCTGCGGAGGCAAGCGAGGAGAACGCCGGAACACCCAAAGCGACTCCTAAGACGCCCTTCATCCCGGCTGGTAAAGCGACTGTCGCATCATCGCCAAGACCCCCATCAGCAGCAGCCCGCTCCCGCTCGATTTCGACTCGCTCTCGCTCAAGCTCCCGCCTCAGCCATCGTGGTGATGAGGAGATTGTGCTTGGATTAGCAGGCCCGCGGACGAAGAATATTGAGATGAGCGAGGAGGACAAGGCATGGGTGGAGGATATGAAGGCTAAGGTGCAGAACGCCTCTAACATGAGCCGTAAAGTGTCGGATTCGCCAGCTATTGCAGATGGGAAGTTCGGCGACATGGGCAAGGTTGGCGGGACGAAACGGGTTTTTAAACGTCCGGGCGGGTTGCCTTGATGGGATGGAATGCATGCCGGATGGCACACGGAACGGAACGGGAACGGGAAGACACGTGAGCGGCATGAATCGGACGAGGGGGTTTGTGGGTAAGGGTTGACGAATTTGATGTGAAGGGATGATCGGCGTTTCAGGGGTTTCATGGGCAGGTTTGCATTCCTGCTGTCCCGGAGCATGCTGGTGGTTTCACATGAAGTTTGTCATTACCCCTGGCTCTGATTTGGGTGGAGAGCGTTTGGGACATATGGGGCTATGGGCATCATGTCTTATGCCGTCCGTTCCTTTGATCTCTCCTATCCTGTCTGATCCTCACACATTCATGCTGCATTTCCTTCCCCTATCTGATGGTTTTTCTTCTTTCTCGACCTCGTCATTTGGGCGAAGGTCCCCCCTCTCATCATCATCATTACATGGTTGTTAAAGGGATTTTTCTACTTTTCTTACTCTCTCTCTCTCTACTGTCAACAAATACCCCCGGAGCTCTCTTGGTCTTTTCACATCTTCGCATTCAGATATCCCCAACACTTTTTCATAATCATTATCAAATCATAAACGAAACCTTACCATTCATACATACATATTACACATATTGTTACAATACACAGACCATAAACAAAGAGAGAGGAAGAAGAGACATGCATATGTCGGTTTACGACTTTCTTTGTACTACTCTAGGAAAGGAGGAAGGAATACCCAAGACAAATACCCAAGGAAGGACGACGGAACGCATATGCAATGGACGGACGTATGGTACTCACACACACACGGACGGACGGACGGACGGACGCAAGGCGATTAAGGAACAGGAACTAGGACAAAGCAAGACAGGCGTCGGACAATATTTTTGTGTCGGTTTTAGGTCAGGTGGATGTCAGTTTTTAGTTTGATTTTCGGCGACAACGGACGGCGGCGAACGAAGGGTGGTTGGTTGGGTTTTTGTGAGATTTTGCTGTCTATCTGTCTGTTTCTCTGCCTATCTGAGACAGGCAGGCAAGAACACAAACCTGCGCGGCGTACAAAACAGCATTCTTCGGCTGGGGGTTTTATTGCTAGCTTTTTAGATATTTATACACTTTACTACTACCTACTTGACTTGAATCCATGCTTCCGTGACCACACAAAGGACATCGTATCAGCCAGAGCTCAGTAAAGCCCAGCAACGAGAACACGGTGCGTCCAAAAGTGTAATGATCATCCGCCATGCCGCACATTGAAACTAGAAAAGAACGGATGAGCTTCATCGGGACCAGACGCGCAGTGATAAATTACCATTCATCACACAAGATCTCGGTACCTCTATCAGATAAGATTCTCAACACACACCTCCAAAAAGAAAAAAGATATCTTCTCTACACTACTCGGTCGTCCCTGCCCTCCCATTCCCTCTTGTACACCCTCCCATCTTCAGTTCGGGGAAGGGGCGACCCACCACAAACAAAGCCAAAAAGTAAGAAAAATAACAAGCACAGCGATCTGTTCCTGCTAAAGAAAGACCAACCAGGTACTGCCTCCTCCTGCCAGGCACCGGCCCCTTCCGACGTCCTCTCTCAGAGCCCTCCCCTCCGCGCCTTCCTTCCCTCCTTCTGTCTACGTTCCTTCCTTGACGGCAACCTACCTCTACACCCAACACTACTTACCTTAGTACTTCGTAGACAGCAATTCAGGAAGGAGTGTTTGGAATGGGAGGTACGTGTGGGAAGCCGGAGGTAGAGCCACGGGCAGGCACAAGGATAGATGCGGTTGGTGTCGGTACGAACTGGTTGTCTCTGCTGGCAGAAGCTGGATGGTACTGGTAAACTTTGAATCGATTGTTCGCATCATCTGCATCATCACTTGTCTCAGAGCCTCTTCCGGAAATCAAACCCGATTATCTCCGTCAACTCCTGACAACCAAGCATTCAGCTTAGCTCGCAAAACCAATTTGTATGTACTCCAAGAGCCCAATCATGTGTGTATCCTATTTGTATCGTTCAGTTCAGTTCATCGATCCCGATCACAACTAACAACATTACAGCCTCCTCCCTCTCTCCCCACGCGCCCTCCTCGCCTTCGGCGACGAACTAGCACTCGCCAACCGATAAAGCTCGAGCCTATTCCCAGCGCCACAATACTGGTAGGGGTTTCCGGCACAAGTGAAGCTGCAATCAGCCAGCGGGGCGGGAGCGGAGCCGCCGCGGAGGGTGTTGCCGCAGAAGCCTATTTGCATGGTTAGCGTTTGTCTCATCAGAAAGTGGAAGGAAAAAAAAGCAAGTCAAGACTTACACTCCCTCCCATACTCCGCCCCAAAGTACTCCCACCCACTACAAGCCTCCGCACACCCCTCCAGCGTCATCCCATCATCAGCCCAGAACTTGCCTTCCAGCGCCCTACCGCCTTCAGTAGCTTCAGTCTGGCATCCGACAAAGACGTAATCGCCCACCGTGTCCTTTCTCCCCAGTGTAGCGGTCGGCTGTGCTGCACTAGCAGTACTCGTTCCCGTCCCAGGCTTCGAGTACAACTCCAGCCTATTCCCCGCCCCGCAATACTCCGTCGCATCCCCAGCACACAACATGTTACACTCGCTATCGGGCGCCTCGGAGCTGCTAGCTGCCAGGGTGTTGCCGCAGAAACATTCGCGCGAGTATTCGGTGCCGAAGTAGGCGAAGTTGCCTGCTGCTGTGCAGTTGGCCGCGCACGACTCGAGCGTCATGGTGTCATAGGCGAAGGATGCGCCGGTTAGGGCGCGCACGCCGGAGCCTTCGGTCGCGCAGCGGAGGCGGGTGTAGCCGGCGACTGTGAGTTTTCTGGCGGGGCCGGTGGCCGTGGGAGCTGAGGAAGAGATGGTAGAGGAGACGATGGTGGTGGTAGCGCTGGTGATGTCGCTTGAGCTGATTACCTTGACTACGCTACTGGTAGATGATGGCTCGGCTGCGGACGAGCTGGCAACAGTGCTGGCAACAGTGGAAGAGGCATCTGGCTCGTTACCACCACCGCCACCACTACCGGGCGTGGTGCAGGACGCAGTTCCAGAAAAGGTAGCGCAGCTGCCTGATAGATCGCTGGCCTTGTTGAAGCTATCGGAGTTGGAGCCTGCGGTGACGCTGAGCTTGGCGGCGTAACTCAGCCCACCTGTGATGGTGTAGCTGGCGGAGTAGAAGGTGTAAGGACCGACGCAGTCGCCTTTGGTCATGGCGACGGTGGCGCTGCTGAGGATGGGGACAGGGTTGCCGTTGCGGACGACGCCGCGGGGAGTAAGGTAGGAGATGCCTAGCGAGGGAGTTGTGGTGATGTCGTTGCGGACCTATTTTGTTAGTCAGCGGAGGCGAGTCTTGAAGGTGAGAAGGAGGAGGGGGAGCTTACAAGCGCAGAAACGGTGAGTGCACCAGAGCTTTGAAGAAGACAGCTCTGGGGTTTTTGGAGGATGATGGCGTCTGACAAGGGGTAGGAGTTTCCGTTGTTGTCGTACGACTCGCTGGTGCCGTCGTTGAGGTTGACGGTGACTGTGAAGGAAGAAATGCCTGAGGAAGCGGGGATGTTGGTTGAGATAGGGAAGAACTACGTCTCTGGTTAGTTGTCATGAGTTCGAGACCGAGTGAGAAAGGAACCATACCTCAAAAGTATCATCGAACCCGGTACCCGCTCCTTGTACGGTGGCGGTATATGAGCACGACCCGGAAGCGCAACCCCCATTCCTATCCTTCCAAGTCATCTTGACGTCCTTGATGGTGCCAGAGGCTCGATTCGTCGTGCGAACTCTGATGTACCCAGTCAAGAGAAAACTGCTACCTCCTGAATTCAGGGTCAACTGCATATCAACAGGCTTAACCGCATAAGGGGCAATCGGATCCGTCAGCGTCACCCCCGAGGGCACCGTATCAATCATCTTCTGAAGAACAGTCTTGCAGACGTCCCTGAAAGTTGAAGCCGACGTCAACCCGTTCATCGTGGCATTCCCATCAATGTTATAAACCTTGAAGTCCGAGTGTCTGTTCAGCGCAACAGCAGGCCCAACCACCAGCGGATTCTGCGTCGTCCCAGAGATGTACTCGGTAACCACTTTGTTATCAAACGTAGCATCGGTGGTATCAAGCGGCTTCTGACCGTTAGTTCCCGTACCGGCGGGGACAATTTCGGGAAACTCCTCCGTGTGCACACCACCAAGGGTATGTCCGCAAGCCGTCACCTGGATCATTTCTTCGGTGCTAAACCCCATGCGGTCGAACTGTTGCCTAAACGTCTCCGCCGAGTTCTGGGGCTGTGGCACGCCGGTGCTGCCACTGGATGTTGCGTCTTTCCTCCCGAGTCGAAGGGGAATGATGGGGCCTCCGCAAGATCGGACAGAAGCGTAGACACCGGCGGCAATCAGGTCGGCCATGCTCGATTGGGATGAGTAGTAGTTGGCGAAGAACTTGAGGGTCGTGTTGTGGCCTGGTCCGGTGTTCTCGCCGTTTGTGAGCTCGAATTGGAGTGAGGCGTCGAGCCCGCCGGTGCCGAAGACGCGGTTGTGGGTGGCCATGTCGCTGGTGAAGTTAGCATTTTGCGCGGACTACATTTATATGTCGAGCTTGAGTGAGGTGTTCGAAGTTTCTTGTGACTTTCCATGGAATTTCTGAATTCCTTGGACATCATCCCGCCTTTTGGCCCATCTTCTACCCTCATAGCTAAAGAAATCAGAAACATTCACATACTGGAATCCCACCCGCAACCACTCCGAGGCTGTCACCCTACCAGGTCCAGCAGCCTCATTGTTGCAAGGCGTGATAATATCATTGAAGAGCCTTCCCTTGAACCCCTGAAGTTGGTACACAATCTCCTCCATCTCGTCCGTGGCGGCGGGCCATGTCGGGTCGGCTCCAGTCCTAGCCGCCAGCGAAAGCAGGCCGGCCAGGGCGGGATATGCGTTGTATCTCATGATCGGCGTGTGCGGCGTCTGTGAGGCTTGCGCGAGATCGGAAAACGGTTCAGGACATCAGATCTGGCAGCAGTACCGTATGTACGACAGCAACGGTCGAGAATGAATGTGCTGACGGACGCCGGATTGTCGGAAGGGAAAGCGACACAGAGCTGAACAGCTGCAGTTTGACTGTGGAAATAACGAGTGATAACTGCTTTGGCTTTGAGGCGTCTGCAAGAGAAGGTAGAGAGGTAAAAAAGAAGAAAAGGTGGTATCGGGATGTTTATGCGCCTCGTATCGCTAAGCTCGATGACAACACAACACGATACAACCGGGGAAGGGGACTCGATCTTATTCCAAGCCGGACGGCAGCAAGCAGAGAGATAACAGACCTCCTTTCTTCTCGAGGAGAGAGAGAGAGAGACTATTTTATTTCTGCGTCCATGATTGCGCTGCACTGCGACCTATTTCTCACCTGTACTTCCTACCCAGAAGAGGGAATGAGGGATCACAAGGCGAAGATGGTACATGTACGGATAGAACAAGGCTTGAGACAACATACAACATGGGGGGCAATGATAACGAAAGGGTGGCCTGGAACCTGGACCCGGGGAATCGCAACGCTGGTTGGGAATTGGCTGACCCCTGCATCAGCTTTCCATCAACACACACACAACGTCTTCTGTCCAGGATCTCGAGCGATCCTAATTGGTTCTTGGGGGCCTTGTCGCTCTTCTCGTATTATCGCGAAGTCGAACAACGACTGCATGGCGGCCATTTGCAGCCGAATGGGTTTAAGGCGAGTGAGGAGTGCAGAGCTGACTGCTGTGCATCGAACACGATGTGGGATAAGGTGGCAGTGGTGGCTCTCTTCTTTGCAACCACATCGCATTTCCTCCTACAGCGGTCGCAAGCGAGACGACGCTGTTAATGTTGTAGGTAGTTCAACCACCACCACCAACACCACCACCACCCACCTCATCGAACGCCAAGCTCAGCCGAGATGCCGAGCCGAACGACGGCGGCTGTTGATTGGTCTCACCACCACTTTGTACTGCCGATAAGGAGGAATCTTTTTTTCCAGCCGCATGGCATGGCCCGAAGCAGATGTCCTGATGTGACTCCACATGTCCACACGGGGTGCGCCACACAACCACCGATTAAAGCTGTTATGACAGATAAAGCCCGAAGTGATGGACGGGTGCCAATACCGAACAGGGCAGATTTGTGATATTGACCGGATCGAACGTTCCCTTCACATTGACAGGGCAACAGCTGAGGTAAGGTAACGCAGGTGGACACTATCGACCGTTAGTGAGACTGAAATGCATACCGATAATGTAGTCATCAGTGTGTGATATCTGTGATATGCACTGAGACTCTCCTTCACATCAATTGTCGTAGTTAGGACTGCCTGCCCTCTCCTCTTCTCTCCGGCGCCATCGTCGTAGGTAATCGGGCCGGGGGCTTGCTTGCTTGCTTGCTTGCATTGATGGGCGAAAGAGCGAAGAAAGCGAGAGTGGTACAGCTATTGGGTATGTAGGTAGTTCGGACTTGTTGTTGTGCTCCAATTCTAGACGGTTTGCTATTCCCGTGGTAACCACGCATGTTCGGGGCCGGGCTTTGAAGTCGGAGTTGAGAAGAGGGTGACCATGCAGAGCTGACAGCATTGTCTCTGAAATTAGATGGCAGGATGTGTGTGTGTGACAGTGACAGTGACCGACAACGAAGGAGGCGGCGAGAGAGAGGAATGTTTGGGCCTTTTGAGCAACGGTGGACACGAAAGTGGAAGAAAGGGGGGGTTCCGAATGGCGGGGTCTGCTGAGGAGGTCGGAAACAAGCCGATTATCGTCTCATCACCACATATTCGGAGTGGTTTGAGGCTATGTTGTGATATTCGTTTTTCAACCCGGATGGACGCCTTGTCAGCTTTGAAGATGCAGTGCTTGGTGAAGAGGGAACAACAGATCGAAACCCCTCACCTGGGGTGCTGAAATGTCTACGGCGGGCGACACAGCTCAAGTGCAACATGGTGGTCTGTGCGCGCCGCTGCCCCCGGCCCCATAAACATCGGAATGCGGATCCCTTTTCCTCCCCACACCAGACGACATCCGTCCCGTCCTCGTAGGGCTGAGAACGATACTCCTCGACGGGTCATTCTGTCTTGACGAGTTTACTATGAACTTGCTTTTGACAGACAGATCAGTTAATCTGTGACCAACAAGTTATATGGACTGCTACATCCGCCAAGTTCACTTCCCACCTCCCACTCGGGAACTCCGCGGCCTCTTTTCCTCTCCATCGGAATTCGAAGACCTCACGAGATCAACAACAGCCTCTCGTGATGAACCTGGGCTTTCTAGAAGACTGTCACATGCGAGACAAGAGCCCCCGCCACCGGTACTTTTCCACCGCACATGGATATTGAGGCGTCTTTGGTTAGTAAGTGGCTATAGAGTGGCTTTGGAGTATTGGTACTACCTACCAGATACGGGATGCCGATAAATGGGTTCTCCGCTCGGCCATTGTTCCAAATATGTTAATAACCTACCATCTGGGGTTCCTTATGTTCTGCAAACACGCAAGTGCCAGGACCTTCCTCACCTGCATCCCAGGGTTTATGTCTCAGGAAGGATTGACGATAATGCTGGATGGATTACCTTGGTAAACAATCTGAGGTTTTGTTGTCACATGAATCGAAGTTCCCAAAAGACCATCCCAATTCCCCATTGCAGAATCCCACATTGAGAAGAAGCAAGTTGCAAAGAACAAGACGAAAAAGGCAAAAAGTTTACCCTACCAGGGAGTTGAACCCTGCGCTGCGGAAACTTGATCACAAGATTGAGAATCCGCCATGTTAACCGATACACCAGTAAGGTCTCCATCTGTTGTTGACAAGAGGCAGCAAAGAGCAGGCCTATATGCCTTGTTTTTGCTCCTTCCTTGTAGGTATCTGGGATCATGCGGGTTTCCTGGAGTTTTGGGATGGAAGGCACGACAAACCATCAAGGTGGACACCCGCTCACAATGAGACACCAGCCCCCATGCCCGCTCACTAGTACAATGGCTGAATGGCATCCCTTCTTATAAGGCAACGAAGAGACTTTACCTCCAAGGCCGTGATGGTGTTGATGTTGGATGTCCATGCCCGGGAAGCCCCTTCACAGGGCTTCCCATACACTAACACTCCCTTCCAGTTCTCTCTTCTCTGTCCTGGTTTTCGTTCCTATGCCTTTAGTTACCACTTCGGAATCGAGCCCATTTTCCGTCATCGCTTTTCCACATCCGTCAGTTGACCTTCATGACCTCAGTAGTACGGCAGCAAAAACATAGATCAAGTCATTGCGAAAGACATCGACGGTAAATATAACGTTTGATCTGAACTCACAGTCGACTCAGAAAGACAAGAAATTGAGGAAGACAAAAAAGTCCAAAGATGTACAAAAAAAAACTACCCTACCAGGGAGTTGAACCCTGCGCTGCGGAAGCTTTGGAATGAGAATCCGCCATGTTAACCGATACACCAGTAGGGTTCTTTTCTTGTTGGAAAGTGGTCACAATGGGTTCGTTTATGAAGGGCTGTTGCGTGTGGTTGGGAAGGTACGGTAGCCAGGCAAGCGGACAGACAGGCGAGTGGGTGCGAGGTGATGATGATGCTGGGAGGGAAGGAGCGATCTAACAGTGGCGTGAGATCTGGAGTGTGTTGGCCAGGAAGGTGCGCAAACAACTGTTGTCAGGCAACAGTGAGAGTGGGAATGTTGTGAAATGTGGGCTCCCGTGTGGGATGGGGACAACGTGGAAGATCATCAGCAAACAAAACACGACATTGGAGGTTGTAACCCCTGGGTCCTCGTTTAGGTTTGGTGATTTTACGACTTGGGAGTTCGTGTGTAGCCCTGGGGTATAAATGAATGCACGGTTTACAAGAAGTGGAGTTTGAACTAACATTACCATTCATGAATACTACTACAGCTAGGAGAGAAGACATGTAGGAAACGGGCCATCAGGGTCATCGACAATTACATACTCGTACAAAGCCAGAGAAGTATCCACCAGAACAGTTTTAGGTACATAATACAGGACAAGGACAAGGAAAGCGTTCATCAATCATTCATTCTCATTACCCACCCATCCAACAATCCGGACGCCCCTAAAAGGGTATCAACCATCCATAATCAGTTCACCACACCCAAGAAAAAAAGACACATCCCAATCCCTACTCCTTAATCCTCCTTATCAAAATTCTCCGAAAACCTACTCTCCCTGAACGGACTAATCCTCCCCCCCAACGACCCCCGTCCCACACTCAGTCCCCCAGAACTCACCGGCCTCTCCCTCACACTTCCTACTCCAGTCCCCGTGCTAGCCCTAGGGTCAGCCATCAAAAACTGCCCGTAGCCCTTTTCCTCACCACCATCTACACCGGGGGTAGGCTGCGTGATAGCAACATTCATCACCGGGAAGTTCGACGGTGGTGTAAGCGGTCCATCGCTGCTGAAGGTGCTTCTGGCTTCTAGGAACTCGTCGTTTTCGTTATCTTGGTCTTGCGCAGCAGCGCTGTTATCGCTTACGCTACTGTAGACGCTATCGCTTAGGTCTGAGCTGCTTAGGCTGCTGACGGAGTTGGTTTCTGCTTCGCCTTCGGCTGGGGCAGTGATGGTGGTGGTGACGTAGGGGAGGACAAGTGGCGGTTGTTGGACCTGAACTGATGGGGAGGAAGGACGGTCGCGATCTGTTGGTTCCGTGGTAGTAGTAGTAGTGGTGGTGGTGACGGTAGCCACTGCGTCGAAGCCGCCAATGGCGCTGATAGGACGAGAGGAGGGTTTCAAAGCGGCGGTGCCTAGGGCGGAGTTATCAGAAACGGTGGTAAGGCCGCTGCTTTCACCGGGTTCGTCTTGCGCCGCCGCTAGCAAGTTTATGGCTGGCGTCGTTGTCATCGGCGGATGGATGGGGGTGGGCGCTGAGAGGCCGGCAAGGGCGACTTCGCGGATACTTCCCGGTCCGCTGTGGTCGTCTCCGACGATGGAGGGGACACTGGGGTTGTTCTCTTCCAGCTTCCGGGTTAGTGCCACGCCGCCGATGAAGCCCCTGTTCATATCGGGGCTGGCAGCGTCAGCGGCACCATCCGCCGTTGTATCTACTCTCGACGAAGCGATAGATGCGCCGGACGTCGCTCTGGGACGGGAGAAGCGGTTCTTTAGCCAGGCTTTCACCTTGCTAGTTGGTGAGGCCGCTGATTGCGGTTCCAAGATGGGACTCGCTCCTCCGGGTGGTGTTGATGAACCCCTCTGAGGATGCGATGTGCGTCTTTGGAACGGCATGGACAACCTGGTCAGCCCCGAACTGTCTGTCCTCCTATGGGCAACCAGTGGAAGGGCCGTTGGTTTCTCGTCCGGCGAACTTTGGTCCAAGTCAGCGGCAGTGGCGGGCTCCTTCCCCTTTCCGATTTGCTTTTCCTCCTTGGCCTCCTTGGCCTCCTTGGCCAGTCGCTTCTGCTCAGCCTTGGCGGCCTTCTCTTCCTCCTTTCGCTGCCTTTCTTCTCTCTTGACTTCCGCCGCCAGAGCCTTCTCCTTGTCCTTTTGCTGGTCTGCCAATTTGTTCGTTAGCCTCTTCTCCTGATATCCACACTAGGTAACGCAAAACATACCTTTCAACTGCTTATGCAACATCGCCACCTCCTTCTCCCTCATCTTATTCTTCTCCGTCTCCTCCCTCTTCCTCTCCTCCTCCATCTTCACCGCCGCCCTCCTCTCCCTCTCTTTCTCCGCATGATCATTAATCTCATCCAGCAACGGCTGCACCCTCTTCGCGGCAATATCCTCCACCTTCGCCCTGTCTACCATCTTCCCTCCGCCGATATCCACTTGGCCCGCATCCATCGGCCTCTTGCTGTTGCTCGCATCGAACCTCGCCTGCGCCGCCGCGTGCGCCTTCACTTCCCAATCGCTCTTGCTCGTGTGCGGAATCATCACCCCCTTTTCCGCATACAGCTTCTCGTCCATCCCCTGCAACCGGGCCTTGACGTTGCGCTGAGCGGCTTGCAAAAGTGCTTCCCGGTCGCGCGCCCGCTTCTGCTCGTCGACTTCGACGATTTTGGTGTTGAAGAGGGACATCTGCTTGCGGATGTGCTGGGAGCGCTGGCGGTCGTTGGCGACGATGATGTCGCCGTCGCTGGAGGACCGACGCCTAGTGAGTTTGTTGCGGATGCTGCCGAACGCGCCGCCGGCGTTGTTGCTACCCTGGTTGGAAGGGGAAGCGCCCGTGTAGTACTCCTGCATCTCGCGGTTCTTTTGGTGTTCGTCGTGCAGCTTGGCGAGACGTTCCTGCGCGAGACGGTAGGCCGCGTCTTGGAGGCTGTTGTAGACTACTGGAGGGCGTTCTACCTCGTCGTTTTGAGCTGTCGGGTCGCCGGTACCATGGCGCTCAAAGGAGGATCTGCGCCCTTGGACTTGCTTGGACTGGTCGATCATCTTGTGTTGCTGGGTGTACATGCGCTTGGCCATGGCCAAAGCGGAAGCGTGGAGAACGTCTTGTCGGTTCTTCTCGTCGACTTCGGGCTTGACAGGGGGTCGGGACGTGAACATTTGTCTGCTCATGGTCGTGTACGGAACGGCGCCGGCTTCGTCAGTCGAACGGATGCTAGGCGGGCGCATCGACTTGGTCGCGGCGCTGAGGGCATTGGAGGCTGCGTTTTCTTTATCGGGGTATGCGGTGTTGTCGGTTACTGGCTGGGGTTGCGACCTCGATCGCGGGCGTCGCCCGGCCACAGCATCCCTTGCTGCGCGCAGTGATGCTTGTCGTGTCAAGGCGGAACTTTGTGTTTCTGGAACAGTTGGGGTAGAGGAGGTAGGTGACTTGTGTCCCTTGAAGGCCAAATTCGCAGCCGAGTTCCCCCAGTTCGAGGTATCCAAGGTAGGTTTAGGCTGCTGAGGCTGGGATTGTTGCTGTTGCTTCTGTTGGAAAATCTGTTTCTGTTGTCTTTGAGCTGCACGTAATGCCGAGATAGCCGCTTGTGACCCTGCCACATTGCTCTTGGGTTGCGAAACCTCCAGCCCGTTACTCGTTGGTGACGCCATCTTTTGGCCGTTAGCCAGCACTGCAGCGGTATTGGCGTGAGAAGCGTGTGTCTTTGATAGCTCTGCCTTGGGATGTTCAACTACTTTGGTGTTTGTCCATCCCAGAGTCGCGGCTGAAGAAGCGGGAGTTGTTGATATCTCTGGTTTTGGGTATTCGACAGATTTCCTGTTAGCCCATCCCAAGGATGCGGCGGCACTGGCAGCTGCGTCGTTGTTTTTGAGACCGGAAGACGGGTAGCTAGGTAGGTCTTTGGCGTCTGCGTATCGTAACCTTCCAGTATTGTCTTTGCAATGTGGTCAGTAAGGGTACCTAAGCGGTGATAGTTTGGAACTTAAGTATCGTAGAAGGTAGTATGTTAAAGACGAGGTGTCCGGGTGTTGTGCCCGACTGACATGCACCACCTGATGAACGCGCGGACTTACTTGGAGGGACGAGCGCTGTTTGCGAAAGCGCAGTAATTGAGGCCATGGCTTATGTATGGTTATTAAAACCAAGACCAAGGCTCAGACGAAAAGTCAAAAGACCAGACCGGCCGGGTAGGTATCGGATGTCGGGAACTGTGGAGTACCGGTCGGATGATGGTCCACTGCGGACTGAGGCTGTGAAATCTTGAATCTTACAGGTCCTTCGTGTTTCGAGGTGTTGTTTGATCTTCTGGATTCTACTTGACGATTGGTTTTGTACGATGATGTGTCGCGTGTCAGAGTAACCTTAACTGTAGGTTTGTTTGGTATAGTAACTGTTAATAAGAATGTCGATCAGGATGTCTAGGCCTTTTTGAAAGAAGCGAACGGTTACGCCGGTGTGGAGGATGGAAACTGCGGCGTTGAATGGATGTTTTGGTTTCCGTTGAGACGGGATGGGATGACAGACAGGAGGAGAAAATAATGAAACGAATGGAGAAAAACCAAAACAGAAACGAACACAAGGGTAGCACCAATACTTCTACTTCTGTCTCTCCTCTTCCTTTTTTTCACTTTCCAATGATGATGTCTTACTAGGTAGTGTACAGGTATGATGCCAATCGTGTTCCCCGTTACAAGGCTGGCTTCTTGGCTGCTGCTGCGACAAAGAGGGCGACGATTCCTTCCTTCCCACACGTCGTCATGCGCCGAGACAGGCAATCGCTTCCTTCGCCCATCGACGTCATTGCTCACCAGTTTAGTGGTGCCGCTCAGCAACGCTCTCATTGGCTGGCTGGACCATTTGAGTGTGATGCCAAGACGCCAACGCTGCGTATCATTCGGTCCGCAGCTGGTCTCCACCGGATCCACCGGATCCACCGGGAATTGGTACTGCCAAGGCCTTGCGCCAGTTGGCCAGAACTTCTTCAGCTCACCCACAAGGGGACTTTTTCAGCTCAACGAAGACTTCGCTTGCCGACCTCGCCGACCTCACCGGGAACTTCACCTGACAAAGCTGATGTGAGGTCACGCCGCCTAACAAGCCACTACACTAAAAGTGCAAATGTTAGTGTGAGGCTATTCCGAGGCTAATTTATTCAACTCCTCGCCGTTTCTGCTCAACTTTCCCTTCAGATGCCAATGCGCCGCATCCCTGGGCTCGATATAGCTCCCTGGTCCTACCATTTATCCCTACCTTGAAATATAACGATCAGATCAACATTGGAGGAAACTCGGCAGTCAATCGTGTTTCAAAAGGACATCCATATTTGACCAACCCGGCTATCACGGAAACACTGACGAGAAGCTCCAAGCTCAAACTCTAGGTACCGAGAGAGAAATTTCACTCCGTTGTGTTTCGATAGGGTAACGGTATCCAAGAGTCCCGAGTTCCAAAAATCTAACACACTCAAAGATCACCAACCCAACCCTTCTGCTTCCCCTCCAGCATATCAGCCTTCAAAGCCTCATCAACATCAACCATCTTCTTCGCCGCCGGCTCCTCATCCATAAACCTCAGCGCCTCCACCGCCTTCCCACCACAAGCCCTCTCCAGCGCCAAGAACGCAAAGTGACCACCAACCACCGGTCTCGCCATGAAGTAAATGCCCGGATATCCACCGTTGCCTTCGGTGTCGTAGAGATCGGTTAGAGGACGGTCTGTTTACATTGTCAGTCAGTCTTCCATCCAGCCAGCAAAAAAAAACAAAAAAACACGTGAGTGAAAACAAAGCGACAAAAAAAAAAAAGAAGAAGAAAGAGGGACACCACGTACCAGTAACAGTCTCATTAACCCACAACGAAATGGCCTCCAACATCTCCATCCTCGTCTTCTTCCCCGTCACCGCCGCGGCAAAGAACTCCCAATCGCTCTTGGTGTACAAGTGTCGCGAGTCGAGCGGTAGGCCGTACTTTTGGAGTACGGCGGAGTACCAATCGCTTTGCATTTGGTAGACTTTATCTGGGATGAAGGGTTTGCTTCCGTCGTCGTCGTCGTCGTCGTCGTCGTCGTCGTCGTCACCGTCACCATCACCGCCGCCAATGGGTTTCTGGTCTCCAGTGGTGCCGAACCAGCGGCCGAAGCCCCGCTTTCTTCGTTCGTCTTGGTAGTTTTTGGTTGAGGGAGATGAAGATGAAGAAGAAGAAGAAGAAGAAGAAACATGGAAACACAACAACGAGTCCGCATAAAGGTTATAAATCGTCGTCCACGATCCATACCACGTATACGCCAACTTGGCATGCGTCTGGTCCCTCGAGATGCCGTACTCTTGCCACTTGTCGATGTAAGTAGCCGCAATCTTGCGGTAATGCTTGGCTTCGTCTTCGTGGCCAACAATATCCGCGATCTCGCTCATGGCCTTGATGCCAATAATCCCTTTCAGAGCGAGGTTAGTCTGGTTGGCGAGCCACCCGGCAAAGTCATCGGTGCAGAGCTGGTTGTGCGGGATCAGCGATTCGCGCACGAGGTAGCCGGTCCATTGCTTCCAGAGGGAGTAGGAGCGGGTGAGCCATTTTTCTGCGGCCTTGGATCCGGTGGTTTGGAGGTCGGTCTTGCGGTCGCGGTAGCCGCGCAGGTCAAAACCGTATTTGTCTACTGAGTGCGACCAGTCCTTTGCTGAGGAAATGGCGTTGGCGAGGTTCTGAGGCGCGGCGGCCTGGACGAAAGCGGGTTCGGTATCATAGCGGAAGGCGTTGGCGAGAGCCAACCCCATGATGAGCATGTTTCCGCATTCTTCGACAGGCATGTACTCATCGTTGCCATCGCTGTGACCGGTAGCGTTGGGGAAGTGCGCGCCGAGGTCATGCATGCTGTAGTCGTTCGGATATTGTCCGCTCAGCTGGTGCTCAAGTAGCGGTTCGAGGAGGTAGCCGAGCCATTTGGGGTTGGTATACAGGAAGAATGGGAACGCAGGGAAGATGACGTCCACGGTCTGGAAGTTGCCATTTGACGAGATCTCCTTGAGGAAAATGATGGGGTCATCAGGGGTTCCGGAAAACTGAGTAGCACCGAGCACCTGGCGGGCAGAAAGCGCGGCGATATCCTGATAACTCTCTGAACCGGACTCGAAGGCATCGCGAGCTAACGAGTCGGAGTAGTTTCGAGCCAGCCAAGACGCCGTCTTGAAGTCGTTGTAGTGGTAACGGACTAGCTCGTCGGGCGAGGCGAAGTGGGATGCCCAGAGCGGTTTCATGAGCGTCAGACCCCTAGCGGAAGCAAACTGCACGACCGGGTCCTGGACAAGAGCAAAAGTGAAAACCACGCTGTCCTCCGACTTTGAGCAGCCCTTCTTCTTGGACTCCCTAGCTAGTTTGAAGGTCTTTGCAAAAGCGAACACGGGCTCTTCTTGCATGATGCGACGGAAGTCCCGGTCAATTTGATTCCTCAGGTAACCCTTCTCAGCAAAGTGTTGACGAAGAATACCAGAGGTGCCCGCTTCATGTTGCGCATCGGCCGGACCGGTAAAGTGCAGGGTTCCCCATTCGGCGTGGTCGTTGAATTCGGTCAAATGCTGTTCTGTCTGACGCGACCACTTCCAGGTCTTGATGGGTGTTGCATCCTCTGAGCTTTCTTCTGGTGCCTTGGGCTCGTGCAGGTCCCACTTGATTTCGTTCGCCCTGTTTCCGCTAACCCATTCGCCATTAGCGTCGGTGTAAATCGTGACGTCGAAGCAGCCCTCGGCAATGACAGTCAGGTACGCGGCAGGTATTGACTGCCTGAGGGTGGATGACGGGGTGATGGGGGAGAGGAACGAAAGTGTAATTTTCACCGGCTCGTCCGGGGAAGATCCGTGAAGAAGGTAGGTCAGGTTCGTAGTCGAGGCGTCAAAGGTAGGACCTAGGTATTCGGGGAAGGTGATGTTGTAGAGCTTGTGGCCGTGATGAAGGGAATCATGAGGTCGTCCGATGAGGGGATAGATCTTGCCGGAGTCTGGTACGGATGCCATCACTGAGAAGCCCAGCTACTCCGGTTTAAAAGGGATCAGCTAAATACCTTGCTCGTGTCCAACCAGATGAATACTTACATGAGATCCAGTCCAGAACATGGGCCAATCCTCCCATGGCGCCTTTCGAGCATTTCCCAGCCATGTACTCAGGTACGGGTTGCGGACAAACAACGGCAGGACGTTGGGCGTAAGTGTTGATGCGCTGGCTACGGCGGCCAGCGCTAGGAAATCGAACCTCATGTTGGGAAAGGCGTGGTTCTCTCAGTATTCACTGTCTCGTTGCCATATGGTTGATTTTGCAAGCGACAGTCGCAGCGAGAAAGATTCGGAAAATACGAGGAGCCGCGCTCTATGGATTGTCACGCTCTGGGCCAGCGGAAAGGTGAACAACCAAGGAAGAGGACAAACAGGTTTAAAGATACTCTGAGGAGCACACAAAAGGATACTGAAGGTTGACAATATCTAACCCCGTGTTGAACAAGAGTGAGACAGGGAGGATTGGAAAAGGATGAAAAAGGGTTTGGATTCCCTGAAGGTTAGAAAAGGGGGAATGGGTCATGTTTAAGGTGAGCGGATCAGCTGGAAGGTGGACTGGCTCGACCGGGAAGCCAAGCCGTTCCTCCTCCAACCGTCCTCCATGTCGCCAATAAACGAGTTGACCTGACGACGATCCTGTCGGACGAGGAGGGGGTGAGGGGGAAACAAGTGAGAGACAGGGGTGAAGATCTCGTGCCCCTCCCCTTCTCCAATTCCGTCTTGGGGGCTGCCCTATGAGACGTATATGACAGGGATTCTCCGCATTTGGTCCCAACGGAGGGTGGGGACTTTCTGCGTTCCCGTCATGCGGACCCGCTGCGGGACGAGTGGAATCTGGGGAAGGACTCCACCCTGTTGTGTTCGAGCATCCTTCTCGTGCTTCTGTTCAACCTTTGTGCCGTTCTCGACTCGAGAGATGGAGGATTGGAATTCTTGGGGATCGAAATTTAGGTACACAACATGTGCTTGTGACTGACAGGTGGGTGGCACTGCAGGGAGATCAGGACGTGTACATTGAATGCCCTTGCTTGAGACCGCAGTCGCCAGCATCGCCTGAAGTCTTAGGTCTATCATCATTGTACTAAGCCTCAGCTACCTAGTAGTTTCTCGACATGATGGTGTCTGTTCTAAAATGCTTTAAACAAGGCCTCATGGGCTCATCTGGAACATAGCTTGGCCCCTTCCTTTCAGCTGACCATCCGAAATGAGGGAGATGACAATTAGTTTACAGTTAATTTCAGCCCAACAGAGATGCGTCGAGGAGGCCAGACCATATTCCTGTTCCCGATCCTCTCCAATGTGCATATATAGCACACAAGCACGATAATTCAGCACAAGACTCCAACCATGCCTAAGGGTAAAAGACGCTCCACTGGGTGTGAAGACTGAAGAAACGCAGAGGATGGGGAGAAAGGGTGTGACAAACACAGGCACACACTTGCTGCCACTCACTCTTCGTCATCATCAACACCCTCAATAACCATCCCCAACGCGTTCGGTACTCCCACAAGAATCTTTCCCTTGGGAACCCTCACACTCCTCACCTTCATGCAGCCAAACACGTTCAGCTCGTGCAAGTTCGGGCAGCACTTGAAAATGCTTCCAACGATGAAATCCGACACCTCTTCGCAGAAGCTGATCTCCAGGTTTTTCAACTCTGGATAGACCTTTTTGCCATCCGCGGGGAACACCTCCTCAAAAGCTTTTGCGGAGATGTGTCTGCACCCGTGCACGTTCAGATGCTGAATCTTCCTTCCGGAATGTGCCATCAATGCCTTGAAGCCTTTGTCGCACAAGCCGATGTTGTCCGGGTTCTCGCGCGGGTTTGCCGAGTCTAGCTGTCGACACTTTTGCAGGTCGACAAACAGTAAGCACTTATTCTCCCAATTGGTAAACAGACGGGCAAACCCCTCATCGGTCATGAACTCGCTGTCGGTAATACGCAGCTTCTGCAGTGAGCGGCAGTGGTTGTGTATAGCGTCCAGGACAGTGTTGTCCAGGTCAACCTCGCGCGTGATAGAGAACGTCTCGAGATTAGGACCGATAGAGGAGAGAACGTTGACGTATACATCCGAATGGACGTGATTGCGCAGATCAATGCTGAGGTGCTTGAGGTGCTTGAGTTGGTCGAGGTGCTTTATGCCTTCGCCGGTGATCTTTTGGTTATGACACGCCTTAAGGCGGACCAAAGACGGACATGAGGAGGGGAGGGCGGCCAGGGCGGAGTCGCCAAAGTGCTTGTCCGTCCAGTAGACGCGGAGTGATTGTAGGGATTTCCCCTTCTTTTGGAGAAACTCCAGCCATTTCTCTTCGTCAATGAGATTGGAGCCATGAAGATAAAGGTCCTCGAGCTCTGTTTTACGAGAGACAAGGAAGTCCATGACTTCGTCTTTGAAATGGATGGCGTTCCGGGCTTTCAACTTTTTGAGTCCTGGTACTGTCTGGAAAATGCGGATGTAATCGTCGGCAGAGAGCTTGGCACCATCGTAGATGCAGACCTCATCGGTCGTTGGCTGCAAAAACAGACTGAGTGTTGTGGGGTTGAGAAGTCTATGCTTTGAGAGCTTGCGCGCGATTTTGTCAATGACAGGCTGAGGCAGATCGCCTAGATCCTCAGCCAGGTCAATGTTCTTGGCCAGAGTCTCGATGCAGAGCGTCATCAAGCTCTTGGCTCCGAGTTGGAATGTGCCGTCCAGAATTTTGCTCTGGATCTGTCGACGTCTCCCTACCGGGCCGGCAGCAGCCCGCTTGGCCGGCTTCTTCTTTGGCGGCGCATCCTTGTCCATCTCTTTTCCACAGGGGCTGCACAACAAGCCTCCATCGGGATGATTACGCGAGTATGCCGTGACAGTGAACCGCTTCCCACAGTTGGCGCAGTTGTCCATCTGGCCCGGTAGAGGAGCGCGCTCCCGAAGCAGAGTGTCCAGCAAATCGTCATCTTCGTCATCGTCGTCTGGGTTCCGCTTTCGTTTCTGATACGTTTTGCTGGCTTTGATCTTGTCGATGACCTTTTGGTCCTTCTTCCGTCGAGATGTCCTGGTTGTTACAGTCACGGAGGCTGTGACCGTAGATGACTCTCCTACTTCATCTTCCGCAGCCTGCTGCTGATTAGAGGGGCTAGCCCCGTTCTCCTGTTCTGCTGCTCTTCGTCGTGCATCGGCATCAAGGCGAATCTGATTTGCCGAAATATTGTGCGACTAGGTACGAAATGTTAGGATTTTGAGGGCATCGAGGTCTCCCCATGCTGGGTCACTTACGGCCAAGAAATCAGTCAGAGCCGATTGACTGCGAAATTTGTTAGCATCTCGATGCTCATTCGCCCAATAAAAAACCCCATGAAAAAAAAAACCCCCCAAGAGATGTACGTACGGTCCCCTGATCTGACGGCTCGACCGGTTATTCTGTTGTCTCGACCTGGCGATAGATGTTAGTTCTCATTTTCTGATCATCGATCGTCAACAACTCCAACTTACATTTTGGCGGGGCCGTGCACCGGCGAGCTTCCCTGTGATGTTATTTGGGCTAGGTAGGTGAGAGTACTGTCAGAGTGTCAGTCGAGTAGGAATTGCGTACAACTTCTGGACGAGCGACGAGAACGAATGAAGTTGTCCAGATGGGGAAACAAAGGCAAACGCAGGAGGGCGATGTTTGGGAAAAGTTTCGGGCACAAAAAGTAGGTAAGGTGAAGGGAAAGGACAACACGGCAGTACGAGGAGTGACGCCCGTGGACGTGTTGAGGGGCAAATTCAATTAAAGTTTGCGACAAAGGTACCTCTTTCAGGTAGTTTGCACCGTGCCCAGGGAGGGACTTCCCTGAAAGAGCTGCTTCTGCCTGGAAGTGAGGCCCAAATCGACCAATCAAATCATTGGAAGGTCATGTGCCCTCGCGTTAAGACGACGCGCGCTTTCCTTGTCCACAGTGGGGGAGCCACGGATCATGTCTTTGCTTTGTAACACCAAAGTGGAAGCTGCGTCGCCCACTCGGGAAAGCTGAAAAGCCTTTGAAGCTGCCGGTGAATGAAAGGCGCAGTGGCGATTCGCCTCGACTTCCCTTGACGCGACGGGAATTTTCTCCTGCATCTGCATCTCCAGCTCTCCCTCCTGTCCGTCCTCTGTGAATCACTGCCACGACTTCCTCCCGGACCACTTGTTACAGGGTGTCCTCTTCACTTTCACCGGGTCAATCGCTTCGACATTTGGGAGCGCAGGGCGTTACGTCTTCAATCTTTCTCTTTTTCTCCCGGGGACTTCACCGCTCGTTTATTGGTGGTCTGATTGTCTGTTTTTTTACCTGTTGCCTGTCTACCATTTCGTCGGTCAGGCATAATATCGTACCTTACGGTATTCTTCAGGACGTTCCCCGCAGTCTGATACCTTTGCCTTTATTTGTCCATCAAATACTGGTCGATTCTAGGACCCTCCTCTTTATTGAAACCACACTTCAACACCCGGTCAACCCCGTTTCGGTGCTACCCTGTCCATCTTCTCAACTTGAGTCTACTCGTTTATCAGGTCGGACTGGTTTGACCAGAGAAGATGGTTAGAACCAGAAGATCCATGGCTGCGGCCGACGAGGTTGTTGGTAGGTCTCCCAATGAAGCTCTATCCTCCCGGTTGGATTTGGAGATAGAATGGCACATGGTTTGGATGTGATCACAGACTGACATCAGTATCACAGTAGCAGCACCTCCTCCCGCGGAAATCAAGAAGCCTCGCGGTCGGCCTCGCAAATCGGCCACCCCAGCCGTTAGTGCCACGGCGTCTTCCGTACCGACCCCGGCGACATACACATCTGGTAGTGAGTATGCTACGCCGCTTACCAGTCATGGTGCGACCCCGACGCCGTCTCTACTCAAGGAGAACGTACGGTCCACCAGGTCGACCCGGTCCGCTTCCAAGATTGAGGTGGCTATACCCGTTCTCAAGGCCTCACATACTATGCAGACAACGCTTCGCAGTAGCACCTCTGCTACGACTAGCAAGCGGAAGAGAGATGTGGTGGCGGACAGCCAAGAAGATGACTCCGATGATGGTCATGATGCAAAACTTGCGCGGATGCTTCAGGACGAGGAAGATGCAAAGGTAGCATCATCATCCAAAACACCCTCTTTCCGAGTTGATCGTTTGGGCAGTACCCCGCGTAGCACGCGGTCTTCTCTTCGGGGCAACATTAATGCTTCGAGCAGCAAGGTTAAGAAGGAGGTCATTGCGGACAGCGAGGATGATGGCTTTGACGATTCCCCCGATGCTATACTTGCCCGGAAACTTCAGGCTGAGGAATACGGAGAGGAAGATTCCGAAGAGGAAGCGACCACATCCAATTTTAGGGCACTTGGACTTCGTCGCAGTTCGAGAGGGCTCAACTCGTCTCCAGTCCGGGCGTCATCCAAAGCCACTGGCAAATCTACCGCCGTTGCAAAAGGAAAGCAGCCTGTACTTCTACAGAACTCCACTAGGCGTGGTGTGGCAGAGTCCTCCACTCAAGTTCCTCGGTTTAGGACAGCCAAAGACTTGATTGCTGATTCTGAGGAAGACGATGATTCCCTTGGTTCTCTGTCGGCCTTCGAGTCTGATGAGAACGATAGCGATGTCATTATCCTGGGAGGTCGCCCTTCCGCGGCCCAGAAGGGAAAAGGAAAGGCAAAAGCGCCCCCGCCAGAGTCGGAGGATGAGAACGATAGTGACGATTCTGTTCAATTTCTCAGCAGGCGCTCTCGTAAGGGTCGCCCTTCAGCGGCCAAGAAAGGGAAAGGAAAGGCAAAAGCGCCCCCGCCAGAGTCGGAGGATGAGAACGATAGTGACGATTCTGTTCAACTTCTCAGCAGGCGCTCTCGTAAGGGTCGCCCTTCAGCGGTCAAGAAGGGGAAAGGAAAAGCAAAAGCACCCCCGCCTGAGACGGAGGATGAGTTTGACCTGAATGGTCCTCCCGAGTCGGAGGTCGAGTTTGACCTAGACGGTCCTCCAAACGAGTCGGAGTTCGAGATTGACATGTCGCTTCCAGACGAGGCAGACGAATTGTCGGTTTTAGGCAATGGCAGTTACGTGCCTATCGATGAGGACCCTGAGGAGGGTTTGGCTAACGCTAGCGATGACAATCAAGATGCCACTCTGGGCACCCACATCGCAGAAGCCGGCGAGGGTCTCGATCGTATCAGGGCACAGATGAACAACCGGCGTGCATACCGATCGTACCAGAGCAATAGGCGTGTCAAGAACGACCGGTCCCGTCTTGAGAAACAACATCCCGAACTCAAAACGATGTGGCAAGATCTGGAGAACATGCCCGTTTTGAAGGCTGGTAGGGCTGAACAGCCAAAGTCCATTTCACGACAGCTGAAGCCCTTCCAGCTTGAAGGGCTGGCCTGGATGACAGCAATGGAGAAGACAGAGTGGAAGGGAGGACTTCTCGGCGATGAGATGGGCCTGGTACGTTACGGCTTCTTCCTCGGTTTCGTTTTAGTTCCTGTGTGCTAACTGCTTCTGCCACATCATAGGGTAAAACGATTCAGGCAGTGTCCCTGATCATGTCAGATTATCCCGCTAAGAAGCCTTCACTCGTTCTTGTGCCTCCTGTGGCCTTGATGCAGTGGATGACGGAGATTGAGTCATACACTGACGGTACGCTGAAGACACTGGTCGTTCACGGTACCAACTCCAAGTCCAAGAACCTCACTGTCAAGGGCATCAAGAGCTATGATGTGATCATCATGTCTTACAACAGTTTGGAGTCCATGTACCGGAAGCAGGAGAAGGGCTTCAAGCGCAAGGAGGGGCTCTACAAGGAGAAATCTGTCGTCCACCAGACCGAGTGGCACAGGGTCATCTTGGACGAAGCACATAGTATCAAGAGCCGATCAACGATGACGGCCAAGGCATGCTTCGCCCTCAAGGTTACCTATCGATGGTGTCTCAGCGGTACACCGTTGCAAAACCGCATCGGAGAGTTCTTCTCTCTAATCCGCTTCCTTAACATCCGACCATTCGCATGCTATTTGTGCAGAGGATGCCCTTGCAAGACTCTCGAATGGGGCATGGACGAAGACAACAGGTGCAAGCACTGCAACCACAGCGCCATGCTGCACGTCTCGGTGTTCAACCAAGAACTCCTCAACCCCATCCAAAAATACGGAAACCGTGGTGAGGGTGCTTTGGCCTTCAAGAAGCTACGGATTCTCACGGACCGCATCATGTTGCGGAGACTGAAGAAGGACCACACCAATGCAATGGAACTTCCAGTCAAGGAGATCAACGTTGAGCGTCAGTTCTTCGGCGAGGTGGAGAACGATTTTGCAAACAGCATCATGACAAGCGGCCAGCGAAAGTTCGACACATACGTGGCCACTGGTGTACTTCTGAACAACTACGCCAACATCTTTGGCCTCATTATGCAGATGCGACAGGTTGCCGATCATCCGGATCTGATTCTGAAGAAGAATGGCGAAGGTGGTCAGAACGTGCTCGTGTGCTGTATCTGTGACGAGCCTGCCGAAGATGCCATTCGCTCTCGTTGCAAGCACGACTTCTGCCGTGTTTGCGTCAAGACGTATGTGCATTCGGCTACGGACCCGAACTGCCCTTCTTGCCACATTCCTCTATCCATCGACTTGGAGCAGCCCGAGCTCGAGCAGGACGAGGCGCAGGTCAAGAAGTCATCCATCATCAACCGGATCAAGATGGAAAATTGGACTTCGTCATCCAAGATAGAGTTGCTGGTGCATGAACTCCACAAGCTCCGATCCGATAACGCCTCCCACAAGTCCATCATCTTCTCTCAGTTCACCACCATGCTCCAGCTTATCGAGTGGCGCTTGCGCCGTGCTGGTATCACCACCGTCATGCTTGACGGCAGCATGACTCCAGCCCAACGCCAGGCTTCGATCAACCACTTCATGAAGAACGTGGACGTCGAGTGCTTTTTGGTATCTCTCAAGGCAGGAGGTGTCGCTCTGAACCTCACTGAGGCTTCGAGAGTGTTCATTGTAGATCCATGGTGGAACCCCGCAGCGTATGTTTGCCCTTCTAGCGTTACTTGAAAGACATGTTGACTAACTCCGTTGTAGTGAATGGCAATCCGCCGACAGATGTCACCGTATCGGCCAGAGCCGGCCTTGTACGATCACCCGACTGTGTATCGAGGACTCAGTTGAGAGTCGTATGGTCCTTCTGCAAGAGAAGAAGACCAATATGATTAACTCTACCATCAACGCCGATGATGCGGCGATGGATTCGTTGAGTCCTGAGGATTTGCAGTTTCTGTTCAGAGGAAGCTAAGTGCCTTGATCCTCGACATGGTGTGTTGCATCTGTGGAGTTACTTTGTTTTGTGGCCATTATCTCGCTACTATTTTAGCTGTACTCAGCCTTACAACATCTTCGATGGGGCTTTAGTGAAAACAGATGTAATTTTACAGTTCTCAGGAAGCTAGACGGACCAGGATTCGTTGGCCAAACGGACAGCCGAGCCATTGGGACAAGGTTTCTCTTGCTTCTAGCTGTGACAACTCTTCACTTGTCACAGACTAGACTGCTGTTCGAGGCGCCCAGGGCACGGTTAAATTCGGTCGTATATATGGTATAATTTGGTTGGAGGCTGGGAACTATCAGCTACATCTTCAAGGATGCAAGCACATGTAATGGAGTTTAAGATAACAGATTAGATTAGGAAGCCGTTCAATGCGGTAAAGGCTATCTGTAAGAATAATCGAATTCTACAGAACAGAACTACGTCGCCAACTGTGACGAGCACGAGGATACAACATTTCAAGACTCGATACTTAGTCCCATAGTAGGGCGACAAGACAGTCAGGCTATCTACCTCTACAAAAGTCATGCACTGTAGCAAGAACAACTTCTTCCCAAAGCATACAAGTGTCTTGTCGAATTTCTTCCTCTAAATTGTCTTACACGGCCTTCCATCCATTCCCTTAGCATGGAAACACTCAACCAGGTCTTGACTTAGACAGGCAGTAATGGAGGTCAGGTCAGGGAGAAAACAGAGGAACATTCCACATTTTGTTCGACCAGGCATCAGATTTTTCAATGTCTCCTGTGCGGTTTCACTCTCTGGGACTCTGAAGGTTTGAATAAACTTGAGGTTGTTGGTGCCTACTACTTACCTGTGACTCCTTCCTTCCATTGCCCTGCATTTGTGGTCACTTTCTGGTTAGTTTCTCTGCTTCTTCCTGGTATGCTTTTGCTCTCCTTTTTCTATTTAGTTTCGAACTTTTTTTCCTCCTTTTCTTTTTCTCGTTTTCAGCACACCAACCCCAGTCGCCCATCTCCCTGACTCTGGAAACATGTTGACTCACTCAGTCAGTCAGTCAGTCAGTCAGTCCGTCTCGTTAGTCGTCGGATTAACTGACTCGCGAAGAGCTACCTAGGCATTGGATTTTTCGGGTTTTTTCTAAAGGGGATTTCCACATTTGCCTTCCATGTTACCGGCGCCTGTAGCCGTAGGCCTTGCTGGCTGGCTATCTTGTAGCTACACAGACAGTATCATACTTACTGCGTTCACAAACCAATTGTCATGTCCTTCGTATAAATTCTCTTTGTTTTCTAGAATGTTTTTATTTCCTTTCCAGGTATCTTACTTGCTGAGCATATTCGCTCCTTTCTCTCTGATTACTAACTTCAAAGATCAAGTACCCATGGTCATAAATCGGAAGACACGTGCACTTGTCATGTTCTCGCTGCTCGCTGCTCGCATCTTTCTCGGTGACTAGGTAGTCTACAGAGTAAGTGTCTCCTGTCTCTCTCGGTGTAGCGGAAATACTCCGCATTTCTAGTTGACTTCCAGAGAGCGGAGAGCGGAGTTTATGGGACTGATGGAGTTGACGTTGATGGAGTTGATGGAGTGCTATGGAGTCTATGGAGTCAATGGAGAACTCTCCGCCAACCCCCGCGGGGCCGCCGCCTCGGCATCCCCATTGTTTGATGGAGTCTGAGGAAACATTGTGGAAACTGGAACATCACCGAGCTCCGCCATGGACTACCAGGGCCACTTACATCGTGTTCCCCGGGTTGTTGTTCATGCGTTCCGGACATGAGGATAGGTTGCTGTGAAATGCTGGCTACGGATTTCCCTGTTGCAAGTATAGGTACTTCATATGACTCATGTACAACCAGATGATCGAGGTATGTAGAGACTTGGCATCTGCAAAACATGGGTGATCGCTTTTAGCCTGTTGAAGATGATGCATGGTGTGCTGAATAGAGGGGGTATGTGAATTGTGTTTGTAGGAAAGTTTCCAACAACAGGAAGGGCGAATTGGCGAGTAGAATGATGACGACGTGTTGACGATCGGTGGTTGGTGTCAATATATCGTCAAAAGATTTGCATGTGAAGAAGTTCACATCTTGTCAAAAGTAGGAAATACGATATGATTTGCGAAGAGGTAAACCAAAAAGGATTGATATCGTCCGATCCTTCGAATAGTGTGAGATCAACGACTGGTAGCTTTGCTGGCCTCTACTATGTGAGTGTCTAGGGTGATTGGACTCGGAGATTTGTGGAAACGGAAAATGAATCACAAGCAAACCCGACCAACTCCCATATGACAACACACTCACATGTGTTTTGGAGATCTGGAGCTATGACTCGGGGGCCCGGGGAAGGGGATCAGCCAATGCGGGGGAGAAACAAGGTGTGTACCGCTTTTTCGCACTCGATGTGGTTTTACTCAACCTGCGCTAAGACCCGGGACCATCTGATAGAAGCGAAAACTAACAAGGGGTTCAACCAATCTGTTACTGAGTTGATGCGGGTCACAACCGATTGCAAGCTTGCCAACGTGGTCACTTGGGTTCCTTGGAACCGTTCAGTAACAGACATTGGTGGGATTGCCGGTATCACCTGCATCCCCGTGTTAGGCTTTGCTAGTCTGGGCCTTAGCGCAGGTTGAGTAAAACCACATCGAGTGCGAAAANCCAACGTGGTCACTTGGGTTCCTTGGAACCGTTCAGTAACAGACATTGGTGGGATTGCCGGTATCACCTGCATCCCCGTGTTAGGCTTTGCTAGTCTGGGCCTTAGCGCAGGTTGAGTAAAACCACATCGAGTGCGAAAAAGCGGTAGTATGTATGGCTGAGATATGCTTAATTCGTGAAAACGGTTCCGATCATCATAGGTGGTTCGAGTCATGTCTCCTCTTAGCTTCCTTACCCATCCCACTTCTCCACGAGCACATGCTTGGAGGTTGAGTGTGGGGCTGCGGAGTAACGACACTCGTCGAGAGAGCCTCAACCCCCGGACAAGTCAACCATGACAACCAACCCCCCGACCGAGACCCTGCCGCAGCCTCCCCCGAACTCCTTACCGCTGGGTTGGTGAATGTTACCATTCCTTACCAAGTTGTCGGCATCTCATGGGTATTGGTTGACTCTGAGCTCCGAAACCGCAATCATGTGCAGCCGACAATGCTTCAGGGGGAAGTTTGTTTGCATTGCTCGGAAGAGGTGGACCTCCGCCAAGCAGGTCATAGCCGGGAGTTGACCGGGCACGGCCGGGAGTTCCAGGCTTTCAGCCAACAATCAATGGACAGTTCCCGTTGGTCCAGAGACCTAGGGATCCAGGGGAGAGGCACCCGAGATGGCCGCCAGCTTACCGAGATCGCATCACGGCAATCATATGTCAAAGAGCTGGATGGTGCCAAGACGACATTGCCGGGACAGGAGCTGAGAGGAGGGTCCAGACATGCCAAGGAGAACTACCCCAGATACGGTTTACTACCCTGCGGCTGACTCACCAAGGCATAGTCTGTGATTGGGTGACTCGAGACCATTTCCCCCATCGGATGGACAGCCACCACGAGGCACTTGCTGCTAAATCGTGGGGATGGTTTCAGAATCGTTGGAGGCGTTAAAGTGTAGGGAAGCGGGAAGATGTTGATGCATTTGAGTGTTGGTTAGCCTTGATATAGATTAAAGTAACGCGGATTGATGATGTGAGAGTAAAGAACATAATTCCGAGACAGTAAAGAAGACGTTGGGCAACAGTTCGCAAAATATCTGAGTGGAATCAGTGAGATCAAGGGGAACGTTGAGCACTTGACAATAGTTAACGCTAGACTCGAACGAGCATTTGCATTGGCGGGCCGGTTTGGAGATGAAGCCAACGGCTATGCAGCCCCGGGCCTCAAGCTCGGTTCGAATGTCATTGTAAAAGTTCCCGCAGCTTGACAGCATCAGCCATCGTCTTGCGGCTTGTCATCATATGGTTGATACGGAACGCTGATCATTGGTGAAAGCAGTGATGTACCGGCGCCACATCTGGATGTCGGGCCTAGTAAAAGCTCGAGGTATGATAGATCGGATCGTCCCATGTCATGAATGTGATAAGGAAAAACATGGGACGATCAAAATGTTGGGGAAGACGGTTGAGTTGAGCGTTCAATGTCTGTCTCCCGGCAGGCTATGATTTTGATTAACTGAAGAGAGTTGAGCTCGAAGGAGGACGTGATCGTCGAAACAATTGGAGGCGGGGGAAGAAGGGATGAGCGTGATGCAGGTTCGAGACAAAATGGTCGAAGGTCCACTCACCGCAAAACAATCCGGGGAAAGACTTGGCGCTCTCCCAGGGTTTCACAGCTGAAGGCATTGCTGAGTTGGGGATCGCTCACCTCCTTTCCCCTTTGGCTTTCACTTTTCTACAACACCGGTGCCTTCTTCCCCGACGGCCAAGGTTTCTAGAAGTCCGGACTTTAGAACAACCGACTTTAGCATCTCGTCACCCTCCCTGTCCAATTGTCTCAGCGCCCAAAACAGACGCTGCAACAATCTCGGGTGAAGTCGGACAGGAATCCATGCCTTTCGTAGTATTTTTGGCTTCGTCAATTCGATGCGTGTCACCCTGGGCGGATGTGAGTTCTGGCGAGCCTGGTTGGTGCCCCCGGTCAGCCCCTGAAAGCCCAGGCGTCGTCGAAGCGAGAGACGCTCCCGCTGGTGCTTCGGGTGCTTCACGAGGGGATCCACATTCACCGACACGGCATGACCGCAATCCTCCAGCCTAAACCCGTCCGGCCCGTTTGGATATGAGTGACCGTAGGCCCTACCACCCAGCGGACAGTAAGATAGCGACCTGATTATGTTATCCTGATTCTGACGCCCAAGTCACGATACTTTTGGCGCGACAAAGGAGCAAAATGGATGGAATTTATCAGCAACCTTACCTTATCGCAGTCCGCTATGGGTCCAGACCGGAGCTGACGGTATAATTCCGTCGCCTAAGTTAATGACAAACAAGGGTATGAAGATTGAGCGGTGTTGACGGCCAACACGAACGTACGTGTTTATGTGCTGTCGATGGGGGCGCAATTCCAAATCAATTCTGTCACCGCCGTGCGACCTGTGGGAATCCGCATCCAGGCCAGAGGATTAGAAAGCTGTAAATGGATAAGTCAGCCCTGGACGAGAGAGGTTGTGGTGGTAGTGGTACAAGTGAGCTGAAGAAGGGTGTACAGGTACAAACCCTACAATGACGCCGTCACCTTCAGCACTCCAGCCCCGTCCTGGCATCCACTAAAAACTTGCGGTCCACAGTTTTCAGTGTCTCATGATTCCTTCGTGGATTTTTGCGACCCTTTTTAGCCGTAATTGCGCCGTGATAACTTCAAGAAAAGTGGACGGGTTGCGGGTAAGTTGCCAATCATAGACGTTGCAATTGGAGAGAGGAAAGTTGGATAGGCAGACTGTTGGGAATTTGATTGAAAAAATTACGAAGCCTTTCCGAGAAACCGACGGGAGTTGGAATCAAACAAAATCTGAGGTGGAATTCGAGGTCCCGGTGTATTCATCCCCGATGTTACTGTGTTACACATTTCCAACCAAGCGGGAAGGGCCCGCTAGCCCGATTAAGAAGTTGATGTATGTAATTGGAGCAGCTGATTGGACGACGGGGTGATCAGGGTCACCCTGCGGCCCCTGTATCGAAAAGATGTTCGACGAAATTCGAAATCCACTTCTCCACAAATTGGTGCCTTTTGAGGTTACCAGTTGCTGCTGCCCATCGAAACAAAAGCACTGCGTGACTCTTTCACTTTTCCGGTCACACAAAGCCGACTGTGGAAGGTGCAGTTGGGTGGAAAGAGAACTGGAAGGAATCAGCGCTGTAAGTCAGATCTGAGTAGAGTCCAGGACGCACAATACTCGGACGTCCGTCCCATCCTCCTTGTTCCTTCTTTGGTCCCCAAATTAGGTTGGGCGTTATCGTATCAAAGCTGAGGATAGATGCCACTATAGAAGAATTCTCACCGTGCAATATCCATTGCAATTCTCACATCAGCTGCGGGAGCCTTGAATTCGACACCCATGCAAAGCTCAGGATGTTTTGAATAATGGAAAAGTGGATGGCAGTGCAAGTAGATGTTGTCGAAGGCGACTCGAAGCAGCGGGGGACGTGGATGGATGGAGCCGTTAGCCGCTAGGCGGTGGAGTAGCGGTGGGGACTTCGGGTCTGACAAGCGGCATCGCACGCGGACTGCACCTGCATTTCCAGCGTTACGAAGGATTGCAGTGACTTTTCCACTTTGAACTTCCCCGCCTCTCATAGAAATTCGAAATACACGACGCCGGCCACACCCCGAACCATTACCGGGCGTGGGGATTGCCCGTTTTCATTTCCTAATGAGAATTCCAATGGAACGATACGAGCAGCACACGACCTGTTCCCAAAAATGACTGTTCTGAAAAGATGGCAAGACGGGACGCAGAGGGTGGACGACCGGTGCGAGACCGGACGGGAGAGCCCGTTGACAGATGGAACGGGAAAGAGCATCCTCCACGTAAAACTGCTCTTGCAGCCCTTCGTTGCTTCCATCTCCTCGATCTCATCCTCACATGCCTCCCGTCGTACCTACCTTCTCTTTCCTCCATCTCACATTCCTTTTTTGGTGTTGATCGATCATCATCATACCTTGGTGGCCGGGATCTGCCGTTGTTGCCCCAATTTGTAGAAGCAAGGTACATACACGCTATTCGTATCTAGGGCTGCTACTGTAACAACACCATCATTCTACCGACCAATTCACGGATATCGTTTTCAATTATTTGTCGTCGATTTTCCACGTCCCGGTACAACACTTTCCCGGAGGCATTCAAGGCTGCATATTCGTCGCAGCAACAAGCGGTCACATCAACCCCAACCGGGTGCATTCGGGTGTCTCCAGCGGCTGGACCACGAGTGTGTGCAAGGTGTGTACACTCCCTTTTGTTTTCTTTCTTTTCCTGTTTGGGGCATGCCCAGCCGTCCAGGCCAGATCCAAACAGCCCACACCATCCGATCCTCCCCCAACCGTTCATGGGAGAGTCAAGACTCCGGCCGTGTGTGTGGAATCCACAGCCGCCGGCATGAGTCGGAATCCCCTCGTCAGAGACAAGGACACCACGGACACCCTCCTCCTTCACGGGCAGGCGACCCTTGAAACAGCCATACCCCGGCTCCCGAAACCCGCCAGACAGGCCTCTGTCACGACAAGCAACACCCCAAGCACTTGAGAACCTCCTGGCCGTTCTTACCATATGCTACTTGGCAGCTAACAGTGGCCCTCTTGATGCCCAACTAGGGAGCAAAAGTGACAAGAAATAGGTGAAAGCAGCAAAAAAAGGCATAGCGTTCCATCTCAATCTCGCGTCGCATGGGTAAAAACAGACTCCCCGTTTCGCCCTGGACGGTGCTCATGTCCGGGGCAGCCGCTCGACTGCAAAAGGTTTTAAGTCGGCCGGTCCTCTCGAGTAATGCTGGAAGAACATCTTCTCATCATCTATCCTCTTTGACTTTGACAAAGAGTCTGTTGCTTGCTTCACGGTTCGCTGCTTCTACACTCGTCGCTTCTACTTCTGCTGGTGCATCTACAAGTACTGGTACCTCCAATCCAGACCCCGGCACTACCATCAAGTCTCAGACCAATCGCAACCCCTCGACTTACACCTCACCTCCAAATTCCTTTTCCAGAAAGTTTAGTTGGGGTAACCTGCTAGGCTGGGACCGGACCCTCCCCAACACTACCAGGACTACCGATACTAGTCTACACGGTGAAAGAGCTGCAAGCCCTTACTTCAACCTCACCGGCCACCTCGACGATTTGTCCTCTTTAATCCGCCCTTTCCTGGCTTTTCTGGACCCGTCCTCGCTCTCCTCTTCATACTCAATGGCTTCGTACGCCTTCAGCACTTCCTCAGGCTCCGATCTCTCGACCCCACGGTCAAGCTCCCCTCACTCATCTGCATCAGTTGCGTCCGCACGCTCCTCCCACTCTTCCACTTTCAGTGCAGCAAAGCGCATGTCCATCTCTTCAGTTCGGCGCACTTCGGCTTCGAATCCGATGTCTTCCGTTGACCTATCGACCATTGAAGAAGCTTTAAAGATGGCCAGCCTCGACACACTGAGGGGCTACTGCCAAAATACGTACGGCGAGGTCCACCAGGAGACCACTACCGAGTACATCTCCCACGAAGAGGCCCGGGGCTACCAAGTCCTCAACCAACCCCACTGGAACAAGGGTAAGCCCTACTGGTCTTTTTTTTCTTTCTCTTCCCTTTCCCTCCACGTCCCACGCTTCTTTTCCCGTCCCCATCTCTTATCAGCACCCGAGCTTGGTTGTCCACAACTTCCTTGAGTCAGTCTGGCCATGCTCGCATCATCAGTCTCTGCTGTCCGTCAAGGTCCTAGAGGTATCATGCCTTGGTCTGCCAGGCTTCTGCAGGCACGCCAGACTTGCTTATATTCACGTTTCCTCCCATCTTCTGTTTCCCGACCCCGCCTCTCTTCTTCGACTTCATCTGTTTCCGGTCCAGCACTTTCCTCTTCTTCGTCTGTGTCATATTCGCCAGAACCGTCCTCGTCACCCCTCGTACACAACATGGCCACAGTTACTGACATTTACATCTCACCCAAAGGGACGTCTTTCACTCCTGAAGAGCGTGTGTCCAAGAACCTGACCGGCCTGATTCCGCACGTCATGGAGGACTCCGAGAAGCAGGTTGAGCGTGCGCTCAAGATGATCCGCTCCCGTCAGACCGACATTGACAGGTATCTCTACCTGTCGACCATCAAGAGCCAAAACGTCGACCTCTTCTACCGCATCCTGATGGATCATGCTAAGGAGATGATGCCATTGGTCTACACTCCCACCATTGGCGATGTCTGCCTCCAGTACTCAACCCTCTACACTCGTCCAGAAGCCCTGTACATTTCGATCAAGCAAAGGAAGTCGATTCGGACAATCTTGAGGAATTGGCCCTATCCCAAGCCCGAGATTTGCGTCGTCACTGACGGTTCCCGTATTCTCGGTTTGGGAGACCTTGGTGTGAATGGTGTTGGCATTCCGGTAAGTGTCTTGGGCAGTTATTTAGTTGCATAAGCTAGTCAGCCACTAACATCCACCAGATCGGTAAGCTAGCTTTGTACACGGCTGCTGCTGGTATCCACCCAGACAAGACTCTCCCTATTGTCCTCGACTGCGGTACCGCCAACGAGACCAACCTGGGGGACCCTCTCTACCTGGGCCTTCGTCAGAAGCGCATCCCGGTTGCCGAGCAACAGGAGTTTATGGACGAGTTCATGGAGGCTGCCGCTGAAGTGTTCCCGGAGATGGTTGTGCAGTTTGAGGACTTTGAAAGCGAAAAGGCTTTCAACTACCTCGACCGGTACCGCGATCAGTACAAGTGCTTCAACGATGATATCCAGGGAACTGGTGCCGTTGTCCTTGGGGGGTAAGTTGGAGAACACCTTTATCTCTGGAGAAGATGAATTTCCTTAAACGGAAACCCCCACGTTTCACAGAGGGACTCCTAGACGTGAAACAAATTGCTAACAATATGTTGTACAATATAGTTACATCGGTGCCGTCAATCTTTCAAATGTTCCTATCGAGGAGCAACGTCTTGTCTTCATGGGAGCTGGCTCCGCCGGCGTTGGCGTTGCCAAGCAGCTGGTTGAGTACTATACCAAGCGTGGCCTCTCGGAGCAACAAGCTAAGGACAAGTTCTGGCTTGTTGATACCAAGGGTCTTGTGACCAAGGATCGTGGTGATAAGCTGGCCGAACACAAGAAGTACTTTGCCCGTACCGACAACAACGGCCATCAGTTCCGCACCCTCGAGGAGGTCATTGAGTACGTCAAGCCAAGTGCTCTTGTCGGTCTTACCGCCACCCATGGCGTCTTCACCGAGTCGATCGTCCGCGCCCTCAAGGCTTCCGTCGACGCCGGAGGACTTGGCCGCAGGCCCATCCTCTTCCCTCTCAGCAATCCTCTCACCAAGGCCGAATGCACCTTCAAGGAGGCCGTTGACTGGACTGAAGGAACTGTGCTCTTTGCTTCCGGTTCTCCATTCTCCAGCTACACCGTTAACGGTGTAACGTATCACCCTAACCAGGGTAACAACGTCTACGTCTTCCCCGGTATTGGTCTTGGTGCCATCCTCGCCAAGGCTAGCAAAGTCACCGATGACATGATCTACACCTCGGCCGCTGCCCTGGCCAACTCGCTCAATGCTGATGAGGTCAAGCAAGGCCTTATCTACCCCCGCATTGGCCGTGTCCGTGAGGCTAGCGTCATTGTTGCCCGCGAGGTGATGAAGTCTGCTCGCCGTGAAGGTGTCAGCACCCTACCGGAAGAGCAGTGGCTTGAGTGGGAGGAGTGGGGGGACGTGGCCCTCGACAGGTATATCAAGCAACACGTCTATGACCCCAAGCTTTAGAGGGCCTTAGATACGCTTAGACGCTTAAACTTGTGTGCGCAAAACGGATAGAAAGGGTGGGTTGGTGGGATGGATGGATATGGAAAGAGTTGGGTCGGAGGTTATTATCATGGCGTTTGGGATTCTGATTTATTCTACTTTACCCTGGTGGTTGTCAGGCTCACAGGATGACTGCTTTATTGTTGAAGAGTTAGAATGGCGGATGAGTGGGATCCATTACTACCATTAATGAAGATCCCTTTCCAGTCAAGAAGATTGGATGGATCTTGAGCGTATCGGTACTTCTAAAAGGCCGTGTTGGATGCAAATACCCCAAGAGGCAGCGAGAGATGCCCATGTTCCAACATCGGTCACCGTCATTAGATACATACAGTTCGATTCAAGAGAGGTGTATTGAACGGTATCATGGAGTCGAACAATGTTTGTAGATTTAGATCACTGAACGGAACGGGCACATTGCGGAGGATTCATTGTACATTTTCCAAGGACCTCTTTTCACTGTCATCAGTTTATCTTACCCTGGTGATCCCTTCGCTCTCGGACCGGACAATCACCCAAAACAAGATTTCGTAGGTCAAACCTGCCTCAACCCCCCGCAATATCGCGTCTATATAAGTGCATGCATCTGGTACTTGTCTTCTTAGCACATTTGCCCTCTCCCAAAACCCGCATGCATACCATACTTGTCCAAGGAAACCAATTCTGCGTTATGCGACTTCGCCTCCATCGATACTTGACATGATGCTATGCGCGCGAGCCTACAGACACTGGCCCCGCGAGGAACCCGGGATATCCCGCGCTCTGTATGTATTCACTCATTGCGGAAACTGGGTTTTCATATTAGGTGCTTTTGTCATCATTCACGGCTGCCTTAGTTCTTCTCTTCATCTATGTCGGCGTCGGCCTCATTACTCACCGTGGTTAATTTATACATGGTTTGGTCTCAAGCTACCTATAACATAAGCAGGGAGGGAAACCCATCTTGATATAGTAGGAGGGAAGTATATGACGGTTGAAATTTATTGGTTTCATTTACCACGCATCCTATTCTCATCTGGCTTAGACGTGGCCACAAAAGCCTTTCAGAAGACCAGATCGTGCAGTGTGCCGCCAACCATGATCCCAGGCCAACCCAACCAAAAGCTTAACCATCATATCCGCAAACCAGGGTATATATCACTCCGTTACTCCCGCTCTTCACTTCCTTCTCCTTCTCACCAAGTTGTTTCTCACCAACCTAAGCTTGACCATCCCCACCCCCACTATTCCTACTCCTACTCCTTCCCTCAGCCGCCTCCCCAGCCAAGAACCCCCTCGTCACCGGATTCTCCATCAACAACCTCTCACTCTCCTCATCATTACCACCACCACCACTATCACCACCACCAGTGGCTGGTGGCCGTCCAGTCACAGGCTTGACACTCCCAAACAAGCAAGTCCACAAATCATTCTGATCCACCGCCTCACCCACCACTCCATCCGATCCTTTACCCATTAGTTTACTCAAATGCGCTTGCTGCATTTCTTGCGCGTTGGCCGCGTCAAGGCTGATGTCTTCTAGAATTTGGGACTCGGAGTCAGCTTCCTTTCCCTTCTCCTTCCCCTTCTCCTTCCCCTTCTCCTTCCCCTTCTCCTTCCCCTTCTCCTTCCCTTTTGTTTTTGTCATTGAAGAAGACGAAGAAGATGAAGAAGTAGCAGCGACCCTCCGCTCCATATGCTCCAACCGCCTCTTCACACTTAACTCATAAACATTCTGCTCCACCGTCCCATCAACGATATACAACCACACCGTCGTCTCCTGCTTCTGACCAATCCTATCCACGCGCGCAATAGCCTGCAGCTCCAGCGCCGTGTTGAGCAGTGGCTCACACAAAAACACATGGCTGGCGTTAACCAGATTCAATCCACTCGCGTGCGCACGCGCGTGCAGCAAAAAGACTTCGATGGAGGGGTCTTCGCGGAAGGAGGCGACGCTGGATAGGGCGCCTCGGTCGAATGAAGAGTAGCCGATGCGGTACCGTTCAAAGGCCTGGGCTAACACATAGAGGAAATCCTGGTACTGCGAGAAGATGATGGATTTGGCGCCCGGGTCGGATTGCCGCAGCCAGAGGAGGTGGCGAATTAGGGTGTCGACTTTGGTGGTGTAGTGCGGGCCGTTCTCTAGGTCGATGTTTTGGATTTCGGCGAGTTTGGAGGGGTTGAATTCGGTGTAGATTTTGGCTGAGTGTTTCTTGGACTTTGACGGGGATGTTGGTTGTTCTCGGTGGGCTAGCTGCTTATTGGAGGAGTCTCCTCGTGTATGGCCTTCCGAGTGGACTTTGAGCTCTTGAGGTTTGTAGGTGATGTCATGAAGGTTGGAGCGGTTGAGAGAGCGCTTGCAGACCGGGCAGTTGTGGTGAGCTGTGAACCACATTGTGATGCACTCCTTGCAGAACTGATGGCCGCAGACTGTCAAGACGCCGATGGAGAATGGAGACTGGCAGATGACACACATTCGTTCCTCGTCGGAGGAGGCATCGGCTTGTTTGAGGTGAAGCACTAGATAGGGTGTCAGTACATCCCGTTACACAGAGGATCATGAAATCGCAGCACAGGTGTCTAGATGGGCATAACCTACAGTAACGATGCTTCGACTCTGCTGTAGCCAGTTTCGTCTTCAACCTTTCTTCCTCGTTGATTGCCCTCTGCAGGGCTTCTTCATTCGTGGGCCCTGTGTACTCCTCTACCGAATCCGAAACCTGCTGCAGTTGCCGGTAGAAATCAAGACGTGCGTTCAAGATATCAGTGAAGTTCTCCACCTCTTGTTCCATGGCGGTCGCTGCTTTGCCTTGGTCCGTATGTTGAGCCTGAGTTGACTTTAACAAGCGCTCTGCCAAAACAAGCTCCAGTCTTGCTCTTTTGCTCCCACTCGCTTTCTGATGCCGTAAATCTGTCATCACAGCTCGAAGCTTCGAGATAATGCCCCTCAAGGATGTGTGGCCATCACCTTCCTTGAATTTCGGCTTGATACTTTCGCGAAAGGCAAAGAGCTCGAGGATCCGCTTGGCCGCTTCGGGCGGCTCCTGGCCTTCTTCGACTTCCATATCATCGCGTGCCATTTTAAGCACCACCCCAACTTCGTGTTCGATCAGGCCGTTTTGTTGCCCAGATATTACGGCTTGTCGGTCGGCGATAGCGGCCTTCAAAACCTGTACGTATGCCAGTATCCCATCCTGAAGCTTTGTTGATTCCTCGTACTCCTGGCCTGTGACTTCAACATCGGTATTGTCCTCATCCACCAACGGCTTGAGCAGAAGTTGGATGACATGCTCTCTCCATTGGTCGAGCTTCTCGGCCTGCTGGTCAAGGGCCTCGTATATACCCTCGAGAGCGATGATGATGTTGCTACATTCGACGCCACTTTCTTCGGGTATATCAACTGCTGGGATCACCGCAAAGTCTTGCTTCTCGCGACATTCATCGAGCTTGTCCATGAGCTTTCTCGCCTTGCCGTAACTCTAGAGAGAACTTTTTAGTACGCGTCGCACAAAAGGTGGGAATTCAAAAGTACCTCTTGCAGGATTTCCTTCCTGATACCCTTAGCCAGGTCGTAGCCTTCGGATTCCATTTTGTCCAGCCGCTTGAACTCATCTGAGTCCGGAACAGTCAACTTGTCGTTCGACTTGATCGAGTAGTATCCATTTGCGCACAAAAACACGGCCATGTGCTGAACTTCGAGGGCATGTCTCAGTCGACGGCGGGCATCTTTAGCACCTGATAAGGTATCCTCCTCATCATCCGCCTCGCTATCTTCCTCTGCACCTGACGGTACCTCGGGGGCTTTTGCAAGCTCCGCTTCAAGCTGTTTCCGGCATTCTGCTACCATCTCAGTACTTTTCGCGCCGACATCCACCCAAATAGTTAGTGCATCCTGGAGGCGGTCCATTCCGGCCAGAATTTGTCCTCTTTTGAGCTGCATGAGCAGGAGACTACGTTGATCACTCCTAATGGCACCGTCGCTCTGCTCTAGCATTGCATCAAGGACCTCGGCCACTGTTCGCATAGGGCGGCCGGACTTTTTCCCTAAAGCCTTGCGGTTTCGGTTTCCCACTTCAGGGTGGAGGGTCAATTGGCGCAGCCGGTCGAGGGTAGTCCGCATGCCCTGCTGGGTGATAGGATCGTCGGGATCCCAGTCTTCCTGAATCGGGTTGCCCTCAACGTCCAGGCCGCAGTTGTTGACGAGCTCACTGAATACGGTCCGGTAATGTTGTTCCTCCACGGCGCTGAAGGGCATCGTGATCACATGTCGTTTCTGGGGCGGAATCGATATTTCGCCTCTAACCATACTCTTCGTGTGCCGCATTGTAATGGAGCCGAACAGGCTCTTGAAACGCGCCTTGTCGGACATCAAGGCTTTCCAAGCGTCTTTATCCGAGGCATACGGCTCAACTCGGAGGAAGTTCAGAAGGCCTCGTAGATCTGGGCGCCATCCGTTAGCCATTGTTAAACTGAATACAACCTAGCTTGTCTGGTGGAATTCTCACCTTTCTGAATGTCATCCTTCACCGGAGTACCAGTGATTGCCCAAGCATGGACGCGGGGAATGCGTCTTGCAAGTACTGCAGTGTTGCTGGTCCAGCTTTCCACCATTTGGGCCTCGTCAATACAGACACGCCACCACCCAAGTTCGACGAGGGGAGAGGTTTGGCGCTCATATTGCTTTTCTCCGCGCATGGATCGTTCGGGACGATCGACGGCTGACCAGATCTCGGTCCGGAGAACTTCATAAGTGGTGATGACCACATCCTGCTGAGCCAATTGCTTGGCCGAGAGGTCTACACCCTTCAGCTTGGCCGCCTTTTTCAACCCTGGATAGTAAACCACCTTGAGACTCGGTGCATGGCGATTCAGTTCGGAAAGCCACTGATCGAGAAGAGGCAAAGGCGTGATGATTAAGGTTGCTCCTGTTGTCTGGAGCTCGCGTCCAAGGAAGGGGTCATATGCCACTGTTGGGCCTGGTGGGCGTTTGTGAAGCAATGTGAGAGCAATCACTTCGACAGTTTTTCCAAGACCTATCAAGGGTTAGACATTTTGTGCTTTAGTCTCAGCAATTAACTCCAGGAAAAACATTACCCATTTCCTCAGCCAGAATACCGCCTTTGACCATGTCATTAGACTGGAGCTTTGTGATGTCTTTTACCGCTATGCCAAACAACGGGCTGATATAAAACGTGTCGCCATTGGGATTTTTAACCTGCTGGAAGAAGGCAGGGAGAAGAGACGCATCCCCGCTTTCAGAGGGTTGGACCAAAGGCTGGCCATCGGGTTGAAGAACGCCGCTCCATTCGACACCTTCACGCTGTAGGAGCCACTGAACAGCCCTTCGCTGGAAAGGATAAAGGTCCGCCTCCAGACTGGGGATCTTTGCTGTTGCGAGATGTCCGTCGGAAATATTGGGCTTTGGGGTATGCGCTGCTTCGTAGAAATGCTGTGGAGACCATGAGATCGTCTCCTGCGCTGAAACGAGTAGATTCGGGTAATACACCATCAGCACTTGATTTTTCAGCCCCTGCTGAACCTTGGACTGGTATACATCTGTGCTAGTGTTCCACATTAGCCTGAGAGTGACATCGATTTTGACAGATGCTCCTTCTTGATGGATGGCGATATCCACAGCTGTCCAAAGATAGCCCTTCGATCCAGGATCGAATGATTGTGTTTTGGCAACACGGGTCATGATACCAAGTCTTCGAGAGATTGTCCTTGTCTTGAGGACATAGCAGATATGTGCGCCCTTGTTTTTGTTTGCGCGACTGCTGTTTTTGCCAGGAGCAAGATGCAAGTACCAGGTGCCACGTTCTGGATCACGACGGTCGGGTTTGGCATTCACCACCCAAACGTCTACGTAGTCTCCAATGTTTTGCTTGTTGAGGGCAAAATCTTTGGGAATGGCCGCGGTCTCACGGGCAGGAAGGGCGACTGTGTGCTCGTCGATACAGACGGCATCGCTAGGCTTGAATACGCCCCGTGAAAGTTTCGCGCGCTTAGCAGGTCGAACTTCAAAGTCCTGTTCGGCATCAGTAGTGGAAACGGCGGGATCAAGTCCAATGGATCGAACATAGTCGACAAATGCGGCTAGGTTTTCGGGGTTGGCTTCCCAGTCTGATCGGGGTTGTCGAGACTGCCCTTGGGACTTCTTCTTTGGAGGCATGTTGGCGACAATTCAAAGGAAAATGATTTCGTCGTGAGGAGGTTGAAGCAGGTACCGTCGCTCGCGCGGGTCCACGGTTTGGTCAAGGAGGGAGATGGGATATATACGGGGGTATGGAGGCTGCCCAATGTTCGTCGACCAGAGCAAGCGATAATGGTCTGGAAATATCACGGCGCGGATGTGCTTTGATCTGGTAATGAACAATCCGAGCTTGCCGGCATGTTCGACCAACCGGTGAGTTGGTGAACCTGGAGATGAAGGTGCATGAAGCAGGAAGAACTGAGCAAGGAGAGGGGAGAAGGAGAGGAGTGATAAGGAGGGGGGTAGGTAGCTTCCGTCTAGTGTCAGGCTGGAAATTGTTAAGGCAAGAGGTCAGCACGCAGGCGTACAAGCTGGATCAGTGTACGTACTTGTAACTTTATAGGGCTGTCTGCTAATCAGGGTCTTGGCACGAACCCAACCGTGCTAACATGCAGGGGAGCCACTTTACCCCGTGGTTACTGGCGCTTATGGTTGGTCAACAGACGGGCGGGAGCTATCTTGTACCCCACCGGAAGCTTCAGACGCTGGACGTCGGGCGCTCAGACCGGAAAACGATCCCGGCTCAATTTTTTTGGGCGGGCGAAGCGGGCTGCGGCGGAGGAAAACTTTCCCAAGCGACGGGAGTCCACCGAAGCGACCGCGCGCGTCCAGTCAGTCCCGGGGCCGGAACCAGTTAAGGAATCTCCATCCACAATATCTCGCCCCGTCTCTTCCCCGGCTCCGTGATATGAGCGTCAACCTTGACCGATTGCTGGCGACACCTCTGCAATAGGTAAGCACCCTCCCCCATCCCACCCCCATTTGCTGTTGCCCTTCCATGTCCTTTGCGACTTGCGACTTTGCGACTTTATCGTTCCCCTCTTTTTTATTTGTTTACTTGCTCACTAACACTGTAGACTTGACCCAGCACGGATGAAGTCCTCCCTCCGGATCCAGTCCACCCTTGGACTCCTCTTCCGACCCTGCGCCGTCTCGGCCCCCGTCACTGCCCCCGGGCTCAACGCACACGCACGATGGGCGCATAAGACTGCCGCCCAGTTGCCCCTCATCCCCAAGCCGACTCCCTTCGTCCCCGACGTCCCTACCTTCCTGACCTTGATCGGTCGCGACCTCAAACAACATGCCGACAAGTTCCCCACGTGGGAGGCCCTCTTCACCCTCACTACCGACCAACTGAGAGAGCTCGGCGTCGAGCCCCCAAGGGCAAGACGCTACCTGTTGCGATGGAGGCAACGGTTTAGGGAGGGCAAGTTCGGCATTGGCGGCGACCTCAAGCACGTCGAAAATGGTGTCGCCTACTTGAAGATCTCCGAGAAGGAGACAAGCCCTACCAGAACGGCACGAAAGGTCGTCAACGTCCCCGCCAATAAGAACGTCGAGGAGATTCCTGAAGGCGAATGTGCCTGGGTCAAGGGCTACAAGGTCAAGGGCGTCTCTACAATCGTTGGTCCCTACGCCTTGCCCGTCCAGAAGGGCGTCGCCAAGCTCGCCATCACCGAGGGCATGTGGGAAGACAAGAGAGGACACAAGGTCGACGGTGGTGAGCGTAGACGCGCCGAGGTGCGCTTCAAGAGGGGTGTGGCGGAGCGCAAGGCCCTTAGGGAGAAGATGGGCTTCTACTAAACAAATAAATCGGGCTATGGTTATGGAAGATTGGGTTGGTCAAGGTGCCGTCAGATATGAACGTGCTCGGTTGGCCGCAAGCTCTACTCCATTCGTAGCCATGTGTAAAATCTGTATATTAATGGGATTCGGCTTGCCATCTTCCGGGGTCCTGGGCTGTTTGCGTCACTTGGCGGTTCTTGTCTTGCCACCATCGTCGTTGCAAGAACTGGTCAGATATTCATGTGCGAAGATGTTATGGATTTATGGTCGAAGAGGGCTACAGATGTCACGGAAATAGTCGGTTGGGCTTCCTTCTGTGTAGGTGACCTCTGATCCATCTTTATATGTCTTCTACTGACGGGGGCTTAGTACATTGGAGCTTTCCTGGAACATTCCGACCTCACTCCAATCCCGAACCATTAGCGCTAAGATCATTTGTCCCTGTTTCGCAGTCAACCCAGTGCATCCGTTGGAACGAACATGTCGTACTCTCCGGATATAGGCCGGAGCTGTTATGTCCCTTAACTCCGTGATGCAAAAGTTCACAGCTTTCCTCGGTGATAACAAGCAACAGACCCTCCCCCCATGTTTCATGGCCATTTACCTACCAGCTTCCTTATCAATGTCCGCTATACCACGCCCTTTACATGTCTTTTTCCATCAAGTTTGCCTTCAGCATTTTACGCGCCAAATACAAAAACTTCTAGACCAGCACCTCCCTTTGCAATTTCCCGTTACCTTCCACTCCTCCATGGTCTATCTCAAAAGTTTGTCATATCAGACCGGAGTGTTCCAACACAAACAACTACCTCAACAAACCACCATTGCTTGGTCAAAAGGCTCCTTCCCAAACCGCATTGCTAACGCTATAGACAGAAGTACTTTTGATATCGTCAAGAGATCCGGATTTCTATCACGCTTTCCTTTTCAGGCAAGACGGAGCTGTTTTCTTTGGGAAGGAGATGCCGAGCCCTCAATTCGGAACAGAATTCACTTACAATCGGCCATTTCAACTCCTCGCTTCACCTCCTCTATTCTATTCTCATCACAGTATCAAAGACGGACCCAGCATCATGCAACGATAACTCACCCGGTTGGAATAATGACAGCAAAGTCCTTCCTATCTCGAAATGCGCATAAACAGCATTATCCACGCCCACAACCTCGATTATCCATCCTGATGTGGCGGCGGTGTCGACGAGCCTATTCGTACTCCCACCAATACAGCATGACGATGCTATTTCTGGCTCACGGATCATCCACTACGCAGCCACGAGCATCCCGCACTTACTGCGTACCTAATACACCCATCTCTGACATCTGGCCATAGCTCCCAATGCATTCACAAGCCCAATGCAGGCTGCGTACGGTACCAGGTGCCTGCCACCGTTCCTGCCGCTGCCGCCCGGCCGGCACGCCCTCCCCCAGACATCGGATGACAGAGCCCCTCCCCTCCGGCTGCCGCAGTCTGAGCCTAGCCCAGGCGACTGGCACCATATAAGGTCCGTTACCCAGCCCCTTTACCACAACGGGCCCTGTGGTCTTATGGCGCAGTGGTTCCCGTTGATGAAAACATTGCCGGTGTGCGTGGTACCCGAGGTACAGTTTTCGTAGGTTTCCCGGAGCATGGTGGTTCGTTCCCCCAAGCCTCCTGGGCGACTGAGCTTTTTGCTTTTTTTATTCGGTCGGGGAATTATTGAGGATGCTGGGAATGAGGGTTTTGCATTTTTCTCTTCAGTTCTGGAATGGAAAAGGGGTTTGTTTGTGTGCAATGCGAGGTGAATGGTGGATGGAAGGCGTGCATCATACAACTTGGGCCATGTCGGCGTTTTCAAATCGAGCCATCACTAACCAAATATAGAACCCGCCGACACAGATTCATGATCTCATCGAACTTAGCTTTTCCACTACCTACACGACAGACGAAACCTCAATGAATCATTGCGCGCTTGATGCGGCTATTCCTGACGACGGTTTCCCGAAAGCCTGCAATAGAATTGTCAGAACGGTATTCTCGGCAATCATGGCAATTATGGGACAACAAGCATCACCCTGAGGCATTTTCGAGAACTCAAAATAGCTCTCGCCTCATGCTTCAAAGCGCCATCTCCGTACTGCTCGGCGATATCGCCAATGATGGCATTGAGGCCCGATATCATGGAGCAGCTACTCTCCCTATACCGCTGGTGTCGACTGCACAACCAGTATGATATGGGGGGTGATGGTGTCACACAGAAGACTAAATCCAGGAGCTTCTGGTCTGGTTACACAGACATCACCAAGCTTCATTGGCAGCTGTGCCGCAGCTGAAATCGAGACACGCTCGACGCGGTGACGTTCCTCGCCGAATCAAGAACGAAAAAGCCCCTCAGGCATCTTTCACGTATCATCTAAAAAAAGCCAGTTTCTGGAGCACCATGGCAATCTCCCAAGAGATCGGAAAGTCGGTCACAACCCAATGATGAGGTGAAGCTCGAAGCCCCTCAAATCGATGCCGTCTCGATTGGTGACGGCGGGGTTGACGGTGACGGTGGCGGCGCCGTTAAGCTTAAACTTTGAAGGTTGCAGGCGTACCACATCGGGGATAAGTCCGAACGGTGCCTGCCATCACATCAAAACGGCTACGTAATAAGAAGTCACATATAGGTAACTCTATTCGTATCGGGCTTGGCTTGCAGCTAACATTCCATGTCCTTACAGATTTCATGACTGTCACTCACACCACGTTCCTGGTGAGTGAGTGTCCATCCGCACAGGTTGACAAAATCGGAAAGGAATCACACGCCCTATGGGGAACGGAGGGCATGCGGTAGGGTTTTTTTTGCAAGGAGAGGAAAATATCCTCGTATGTCCTGGGTATTCTCACGATGTGCCCAACAAACCACACAGGACTCATGGCCCACAGTCCTAAAGTGTATCTCCGAGGAGCACGTTTCACAAACTCAACAGAGACACCACAGCGAGAGAACCCTATCCTCCACTTGAAGCCAAGTACAGGGTACATCACCCCCACACTCGGTACCACTGCCTCATCACACGGCACCCCTGCGTCCCTCATTTTCCTTTCGATCTCGCTAACCCTATCTGGTAACGAGAGGACCGCTTCACATCACACGCTCTTCAGCGCTATGCAGATCCCTGGAGGCCACTTGCTTGGATGCTGAAAACAATGGTCGAACTACGTTACACACGAGATCCAATCCTCAGTCCAGGGAGGCCTTTTGCAGAAGCTTTGGGCTTCGAGTCTCGATTGGTTTAGTGAACCAAATCCTTGGTCACCGTTGAGGTCTCAGCGACTACCTCCTCCTCCGACCTCCGATGTTCAGCCAAAACAAGTTACGATGTCTGGCCGTCAACTTACTTGCATGATGCGGTGACTATACCACAAGGTGGCTATAGGAAATCGCATAGATTGCGGCTGAACTGCATACGCCCTTTGTAAGTTGCATTCTACGTGGAGTGGGAAGACACCGAAAGAGTCAGAAAGGTCACAAACCCACTCGATGATACCTTAATATCAACTCTTGCTCAGGGGAATCCCGGTGCTGTGGAGGAGCCCTGGCAATGTTGCACCCTTTATTCTCTCAGCAGATGGAAGTACCTTTGCTTGTAACGCACACATGCCTTGGGATTCGCTGTTACTGGCGTCCCGCTATGTGCCCGGGCCGTTTTCTCTGTTCTTAAGTTCTTCCCCAGTGTCTCCAACGGGCTGTCACGGTGGAAGGTCTACAGCACAGTCTGGGGAAACAAGAAGCATGGGTCAGTATTGTGATGGCCCTTTTATGTGATGCTTTGCCAGGGCAAGCTTAGTGCCTACGGCTCGGGACGCCTTCCCTGTCCTTTCTCCTCACACGCACACACACACGCCAGCGGCGGTACTTGGTATCCTTGCCGCGTACCTAGTGCTATGGGGTTCTCCAGGCAACTTTATCTCGTCACATGGCTTACTGCATTAGCTCTTCTACAGTAGATCTTGTCTGCATTATGAAACATTAACGCAAGTATGAGTCGATATTTCTTTGACAGACCGGGGGTTGTCATCAGGCACACGGGTCCTGCCTTTTCAACTAAACTCTAGGGGACATGGGAAAGTTAGGTACCGGATAGGTGTATGCAGGGCCAAGCTTCCCTACCGAAAGCCACAATCATGAGATGTTCCCGAAGTCGGCGAGGGTTTAATCAACCAAGCGGTTCTACTAATGACCTAAGGTAGTTGATGGGAGTACTACCATGCTACTTTGACCACTCCACGTTGTTTCTAACCAGACGTGTACGAGAGCGAAGGCTTGCTAAAACCACATCAACGCCCCATCCACTCACTGGAGGATACCCTGCCTGCCTTGCCCTTTTCCTGTGACTATCCTTCCCTCTTCACAAAACTAGCCAACAAACCAAAAGCCAAGACATCACTTACTTCTGCAGCTGATGTTGATCATTGGGCGCTGCCTGACTTATTTTTACATTTCATTCTTTGTGGGGTTGCGTCACACTCCCTAGCCTTACCAGATCCTCTCTAGACAACCCCCTTGATCCCCAAAGTCTTCACCTCATCGGTGAACAAGCTTGGAATATCTTTCGACGTATGCAAGTGGCGGAGTACACTAGGTGCTTTTAGACACGCAGACGGGAGTCACCACAAGCCTCACCTGCCAACGATATACAGCACGAAAACGAATTCTTTCTCCTTCTCTTTGAGCGCCAAGGCTTCCGTTCTTATTTAGGACATATCTTGAAGCCTTTGAACGCCATGTCCACCGATCTCTGCGTTTCCGCATACCTCGGAGCAGGAGGTACCTGGCTTGAAGAAGGACAGTCACAGTCACATATTCCTCGTCGTTCTTCCACCGTATTATCGGCGTTCCCGTCAGGCTCTTCGACTGCACTGGATCACGAATACTTAAAGAGTGGCGGAGTTCTCGTCCCGAGTGTTTGGGGTGTTGCTGAAAAGGAACAACGGTTTGGTGTTCAAGCACGCGTTACTAGGTCGGCATACTCTCGACGACGGTCATTGTCTGGAACAGTCAAGCAAGGAAACAAGGGAAAAGGGCTGAGGAAGAAGCTGGTGAAGGGTTTGGAGTGTGAGTATCTCATATATTTACTCTTCACATAGCCAGTGTTGTTCAAACCCTGTCGTTTTTAAGCTACTGTTATCTCCTGCAAGACCAGAGAATTTCTTACCAACTTTTTACAGGCCATGACTCTCAGACTACAGTTGAGGTAGTTGAAGAGCATACACAGCCAGAACAAGCAGAGCCCATCGAGGTCGAAGACGAAGATTCAACCACCAGCGTCTGTGCCATAGACACACGACTAAGTGCCGCTACGAGTTCCGGCAACAGTGAACAGAGCAACCAGGTCAAAGAGTCAACAGCGAGCAAATCGGTCACTTCACCAACTTCTTCACCACCGGCTGATCCTCACCCAATGAAACAGAGCAATATGTCCTCACGCTCCTCCCGACACTCTTCCTCCTCAAATCCCTCCTCCTCATCCTCCAACTCTAAAGAAAAACACCTATCACCTCCCCCTTCAAGATCCCCAACATCAAGATCCCCCAATTCCACCAGATCCAAATCTAAAACCCCACCACCAACCACATCCTCCCCCAAACCCAACGAAACCGACAAAGACGACTGGCACCAAATCCACGAACCAGAACAACGCCGACGAATCCAGAACCGCATCGCCCAGCGCAAGTTCCGCGAGAAAGCTCGATCGCTCAAAGACCAAGCTGCCCGTGACACGCAGAATAGGAGGTATGCTGGGTGTGCTTATACCTGTCCGGAGGTTGAGGACTTACCTGTTGAGATCGAGGGTTGCTATCTTGATGAGGAGGGTTTTGGGGAGGGCTTCCAGGAGGGTTCTGAAGAGGGGCGAGGGGCGGGCATGGGGGGAGGACATGGCGGGGAGATGAGGGATGGGGTGGGAGGCGAGAGGGTAGGGCGGCGGGAGAGGGCAGGAGGGGAGAGGGTATTGTCAGGTCTCCCCTGGGGCGGACTGAGTATGAGGTTCGTGGTCGGGAGAGGACATGACTATTACCGGTACCAGAGCACTTCAAGGGGATCTGGATCAGGGTCTGCTGGGACGGGGACGGGGACGGTTACGTCGCTGTCGCCTACTATCACGGCTTTGGGTACACCCACGCCTACGCCTATGTCTACAACAACGACAACGAGGGGTGGTGATTCTTGGCCGGCTTTACAGCAACAACAACACCCACAAGCGGCTACATACTATGGACACACAACGAGTGGAAGCAGCGCAGGGTCTCCTTTGTCGCCATATGGGATGATGATGCCTATGGGTATTGGCTTGATGGGGAGTCATGATATGGATATGGATATGGATGTGGATTATTCTATGGCGGGGACTGGAGCTGGAGGGGAATATGTGACTTCTCCTATGGCGGTCACTCCGGGAAGTGGAAATGGAAATGGAAGTGGAAGTGGAAGTGGGGGTCACGGGAGTGCCCTGGGGGTTGGTGATGGTATGGATGTGACGTACTATGATTCATCATCGTATTATTACGATTATGGAAGCGGTGGTGGTGGTGACGCGGTGAGCGGCAGTGGAGGCAGTGTCTATGGGGGTCACGGTGGAAGAGGAGGGCGGATGTGAATGGACTGCGAGTCTGTGACTGGGTATGGGCCAGGGCAAGGCTGTAGGAATTCTCTTCTCTTTGGTGTTTGTTCTTGATGATGGTTGGTCAGGATACGGGGTTTCTCATGACTGATTTCACTTCTTTTTCTTGTATACCCATTAGCGATTTTCATTATACCCAACTCATGATAGACAATGTAGATCTGTAGAGTTCACGGGTTCCCCACGACGGTTTCTGTTCTGCCTGCCTGAAGCCCACTCAAATTTCATCGTAGTCCCACATGCGAGTCACCTCCTCGGTGGACCATCATGTCTTCGTGCATCAAATTCTTCGTATCTCCCCTCTTCGCTTGTTGTCTTTGAAACCACCTACCTAGGACTAAGATGGTCAATTTCCGATACCTTGCATGATAGACATGACCAAACCGTACCGCGTCAAGTGTAGTCAACCAAATTATACCAGGGGTTAGTTGTTATGGTCCCCGCCTTGCCCGCCTATAGAAGCTCGCAATCCATGCCTCATTATTACATTGGCTTCTGGTAGCCTACCGCATGTTACATCCGACTTTCCATCCTTCTAGAAGGTTTAGAAAGCTTCTATGACACGGGCACACGGCTCGGATAGGACCCACAGCATGTTGTTGTTGTTGTTGCATACGCTGTAGGGACCTACATCATAGCCAAGCTGGTAGCGAATGCCTTGTAGATGATATTGATAGTACCTGAGAGACGATCAGGGTAAGGCGAGGCGAGTCGAGGCAAGGCGAACATCCCGTGAGTTCCTTATCAACGGGCTGGGTATTTGCATTCTTCCATGCGTCTTCTATGCATCTTCTTTGCATCCCGTATATTAATGAGCTGTAGGTCTGCGCAGAAATGGTGAGGGTATCATGGAGCATGCACGGTTTCGGCAGCCTTGAAGGGCTTGGAGAATTGCTTTCTCCCTCTCTCATTGAGAGGTACTTGTAGCTAGGTTGATTCCACTTGATTTTTGGCTTCGCACCCGCTACCCATCCCCGATCTCACGCCGAGCCGCGCCGCCGCCGCATTCTTGCTTGTCAAAAGTTGCTTGCAGCATGCATGAAGCTGCCTGGGGTTGTGGAACCCAAGACGAGCAGGGTGACACATGCCCTGCGTGCCTAGACAACAGACATCGCGGTGTGACTAAATCGGTAACAGCGGACCGTATAGATACCTTGCTTGTGACGAAGCCGTAGATGTGACGGCCGAGCGGGAGGATCAATAAGATAGAACAGGCGAGGGTAGTGGAGGGTAGACACGGACGGGAGACGAGGGCAGAACATGGGCAACTAAGCCACCGCCCGAATTGATATTCTTCGGTTCGGGCAGCATCCAAGAAAGGGACCATTTCTGGAGCCGTACATGATACATGACGCATGGTCCCTTTGTAGGAGCTACTGCAGGCACGCCGACCGTTATCTCCCGTAAACGCTCATAGAACACTGCAGCTTCCAACATCAAAACGTCGGGCAGGTCTACGTACGACGTCTCGTGGACCAGAGGCCGGGTGGCGCTCTTCAGACTTATCGACATGGCGTGTCTATCAAGCAGCACGTCTGTGGAATTGGCAGAAGATTATCTTATTTTCGACAGTTTCGACACTCGTCGATATGCACCTTGGTATGGTGGATGGAACGTTGCAAGCATAGGTCTGGGGGTTGGCGAGATTGGCTGGTGATGCAGCCATCATCTATGTGGCTTGAGATGGTTGAGACATTTCGTTTTGATATGTCTATCTTGGATGAAGCTATTCTGGGATCTGCCACAATGCCGTGTCGTCGACGCCCGCAGAGAACGCCCTCCGAGAATAGATATCGTGGTTGTGTATGGACGGCCTCATAGGGCTGCAGCGCGTGCAATGAAGCGTGGCGTCGGTCATGATGGGATGAAAGATGTCATTCGTAGAGTTGCGTGTGCGGCTGAGGTTCAAAAAAAGATGAAACGAGGAAAGAGTTGAGGACGAGAGCTGGAGCTCGAGCTTGAAGTCACACAAAGGTGGGGGAGCGGGGATAAACCCCATTTAGCCCCGCAATCTGTTGAAGAGACCCACTTGCGCTTTTGGAGTCTCAGTGTGGGGTCATGGGGGTCTGGTTGGGGGGTCGAGGGGGTCGGTCCTCAGGGGGTCCTGGTTTAGGCGACTTTACCCCTGCAGATTGGCGCCAGCTTCATCGTCATGGAACGTGTTCGGAAAATAGCAACACCATCACAACTTCCGACCCTCCCCGTCACCGATTCTTCACGACGCTATACTGGAACTGGATGCTGAATCGACAGACAAGAGTCAACTCACTTCCAGTTCCTATCACAGAGTCACGGACCTAGCGTCGAAAAGTACCGATGCTCAACTGAACAAGCTAGAAACAGCTACACCGAAGCTTGAGGTATCGTACCCCCCCTACTTGGGAGCTACATACACCCGGAGAACAACCTCAAGTCATGGCGCAAACACAGCGGCAACCGCGCCAATTGAGCCTGGTGCTCACCCTCTTCCTCCTCTGTTTCAATGCCCTCTTCGGCCAAGCCGCCGCCCAAGAGGACGAGACCATCCTCACCAGCGAGATTGCTCGACTTAACAACCAGAGCCTGCTATGGGGTCCCTATCGTCCCAACCTCTACTTCGGCGTCCGCCCCCGCATTCCCAAGGCCTTGATGACTGGTCTCATGTGGGGCAAGGTTGAGACATACACCGACTATCAGACCTCTCTCCGGTACACATGCGAGCAGAATGAGGGCATGAAGGGTTATGGTTGGGACGAATACGACACTAGAAGGGGCGGCGTTCAGTCCATCCACGACACCGAGAACGGCATCGACATCACCACCTCTTTCGTCAAGGTACCCGGCGGCGCGAATGGTGGCAGTTGGGCTGCCAGAGTCAAGGGTCAGCTCCAAGAGGGTGTGCCCTCGGACCGCAAGACTGCTGTGATTCTCTATGTCACTCAGGAGGGACTCGGTACACTCGAGGCCGTCAAGGGAGATGATGAGCATGGCTATGAGGGCGACGTCACCCTCAACGGCAACTCTGCTGCCCTCGGAGACTACAAGCTTGTCCTCACCAAGGGCAAGGGGAAGCACCCCAAGAGCGACCACAAGGTCACCGAAGTGCGTGGCGATGCCCATACTGTGGTTCAGTCCCTGACCTATCAGGAAGAGTTCCTCTGGCAGGCCAAGGGCATCGTCTTCAAGCAGCTCAAGGAGAGTGTTGATGCTTTCGTTGAGAAGTACTTTGACAAGGAAGACCCCCCGCCAGCCTGGCAGGTGTTCCAGCTCGAGAACCGCCCTGGAGCTGGAAACGTCCAGATCATCCAGAGGGTCTTTGAGGGTGACTTTGAGTTTGATATTCTCTTCTCCAGCGCCTCGGCTGGCAAGGAACTCTCAAGTGCCGATCTGACCAGGGAGATCCAGGAGGCTACCGAGTCGTTTGGTGAACGCTTCTCCAGCGTCTTTGCCATCAAAGCTCCCTTTACTGCGGACAAGTATAACAAGTTTGGCAGGAGCATGTTTTCCAACCTCATTGGCGGCATTGGTTATTTCTTTGGAGAGTCAGTGGTTGACCGTTCGTATGCGCCCGAGTATGAGGAGGAAGATGAAGGATTCTGGGAGGAGGCTGCGGCCGCCAGAGCTCGCAACAAGCCCACGCTCGAGGGCCCTTATGAGCTCTTCACCAGCGTCCCGTCCCGCCCCTTCTTCCCCAGAGGCTTCTTGTGGGATGAGGGCTTCCACCTACTTCCCATTGCGGACTGGGATATTGACCTCGCCATGGAGATTGTCAAGAGCTGGTACAACCTCATGGACGAGGATGGCTGGATCGCTCGTGAACAGATCCTGGGCGCAGAGGCCAGGAGCAAGGTTCCCGAGGAGTTCCAGACCCAGTACCCCCACTATGCCAACCCTCCTACGCTGTTCTTCATTGTCGATACCTTTGTCGACAGGCTGCGCAAAGCTAACGGCAGCATGCCTGTTGTCAAGGAGCACCTTTCCCAGGGTGTTCCCCTTTCCAGCGCGTCTATCGACAACGTCGAGGTAGGACTGGAGTATCTCCGCCGCCTCTACCCGCTTCTTCGCCGCCAGTTCTACTGGTTCAAGAAGACACAGTACGGTGACATCAAGTCCTATGATCGCGAGGCCTATTCTTCCCGCGAGGCCTACAGGTGGCGCGGCCGCACCCCTTCGCACTGCTTGACCAGTGGTTTGGACGACTACCCCCGCCCTCAGCCCCCTCACCCTGGTGAGCTCCATGTCGACCTCATGTCGTGGGTCGGCCTGATGGCTAAGTCGTTGGCCAACATCGCCGAAGCCATTGCGCCTGAGGAGGTTGAGGACTACACCAAGGTTCTCGACGGAATCGAGCACAACCTCGATGACCTGCACTGGTCTGAGAAGGATGGCTGCTACTGCGATGCCACCATTGATGAATTTGAGGAGCACCAGCTCGTGTGCCACAAGGGATACATCTCCCTCACCCCATTCCTGACTGGCTTGTTGAAGCCCGATAGCCCCAAGCTCGGCAAGATTCTGGCCCTTATTGGTGATGAGGAAGAGCTGTGGAGTCCCTATGGCATCCGCAGCTTGAGCAAGAAGGATGAGAATTATGGCTCTGCGGAGAACTACTGGAGAAGTCCTATCTGGATTAACATCAACTACCTTGTCATTACCCAGCTTTACGTAAGTTTACATTTTAGTTCCAAGTCACTGCCTAGATTATCATGCTAACCATACTTACAGAACGTTGCAACCCAAGAAGGGCCCTACCAAGAGACAGCCCGCGACCTGTACCAGAGGCTGCGTAAGAACGTTGTCGAGACCATCTACAACAGCTGGGAGGAAACAGGCTTTGCCTGGGAGCAGTACAACCCGGAAACGGGCAAGGGTCAACGCACTCAGCACTTCACCGGCTGGACCAGCTTGGTGGTCAAGATCATGGCGATGAATGACCTGGAGGCTGTCCCAGCGGCCCCGGTTGAATCAGAGTACGTCAAAGACGAGCTATGATGAGATTGAACTGTCGTCTAATCAAGCTATACCGCTAGAAACGACGAGCCGGAGTTGTAAATAGAGGCGATGACAAGGTCTAAAATGTCTCTGAGACATATCATCGTATCAACAAATATGACCACCAAAACACTGTCGGTTGTTTCTTTGTTTTGATAATCTAGCTATTGTCTTGTTGTTAAAGCTTGTTCGTAGTCAGGGGGTGGCGCAGTTTAGTCCCTGCCATGTAAAACCCTAACCCGGGACCCTTATCCTGCTGTAAACGGGGTGCTATATTTGGCCCAATCTAGCTCTGTGCTCCGGAGCCCCGCGAGGCACCCCATTAGACGGGCCCCTCTCCCCCCTGACTGAAGTTACAGTTACGTGATAAGCCCAGGTCCGGGCATCAACATGGGACAGCACATGCCGTTCGTATCCAACTGCTTGCTTTCCATTCCGCCTTTCTGTTTACAACTACTACGGAGCTGGCTTGCTGTTCAATGCTGTCCAATCGAACAACCACGACTCCTCGTATCGGTAGTATTACATCTCACGACGACGGGGCCTACGACGAGGGCAACGATTTCTCAAATATCTTTCTGCCCGGCAGCAGCATGAATCTACGATACGTCCCGCCTTGAAACTACTACCTACTACGGGACCTTATCCGATCACAACACCTTGAACATCAGCAACAGCAACACCAGACCATATCTTACTACGAACACCATAACACCATAATCACGGACAGAGACACAGACAGAAGACACCATGTCCAACTTCAAGAGGGCCTCCATGGCGGGTGCCGGACCAAAGTCCGCCTCTTCGTCAGCGGCCATGGCAGCGGGCGGCAACAACAAGAACGGCAGCATCTTGAATGCCCTCCGAGCGACCACAATGATTGATTCCAAGCCAGTATTACCAGCCGGTAAACTACACCAAAATTCACAACCGCCCTTACCCCTACAACTAGCTAATCAAGATGCGTTTCGCCAGAAATCCTCGTCACAATCCTCGACTACCTCCCCGTCTCCGACCTCCTCCGCTTCGCCCGCACCTCCCGCCGCATGCGCGAGATGGTCTACGACGACACCCGCTGGGTCGCCCGCCTGCGCTCCATGGGGGTGTGGGACGAAGCCGAAGCGCGGCGACGGTTCGAGGAAGTGATGAAGCGACGGCGCGAAGCCGCCGAAAGGGCCGAGCGAGAACGACTTGCTGCCGCCGCTGCAGCCGCCGGAACAACAGTAGGAGCAATGCCAATAGGGAGGGGACAGCCGTTTCCTGGACAATCACTGGAGCTTTTTCCTGGGTTGCAACAACAACAGTATCAGCAATACCCACCGCCGCCGGTGATAACGACTACCTTGTTTGATGCGGGCGAGGAGGAGCAGAGGAGGAAAAGGATCGCGGAAGAGAAGATGCAGAGGGAGCAGGCGATTCAGGCGGCGGCGCAGAGAAGGGCGGTGGAGGAGATGGAGGGGTTGCAGGATGGGTTTGAGACTATGAAAGTGGGAGGAGGTGCTAATACTGGAGGAGGGTTGCTACCGACAGCGCCACAAAAAGACCCCTTTTCGGATCCGGAAGCGTTATTGAACGTGATCAAAAACGCCCGCTCCATCCGCGGCCACGCCCGACAAGAGTACGGCAAGATTTACGGCGCGCTAGCACCCTTCTACTTCGACCTGGCTAAAGCAAAATCACACACCGACCCGGTCGTCTTTCGCGTGTTTCGGGACCCGGAGCGACAGGCGCAGATGCTGGCCAACCTGCGGACGTTTGCCAAGTCCGACTGGGCCGCCGGCTGGCGGCAGCGCGAGGAGAAGCTGGCGACCATGGCGGGCATCTTCGAGAGTGCGGTCCTGCACGAGTTCGAGACGGGTTACGAGTTCTGGGACGTTGATGGAAGGATGCACAAGTACGCGCACGTGTTGGATCTGCTGAACGGTGGGACGGCGGCAGTGGAGCTGTTTATCCAGAAACATACGATTTTCGCGGATAAGGAGGTGTTGGCGAACCCGATGGATTGCGTGAATCAGGCGCTGGCGGACGATGTCACGCTGGAGCCGTCGAGGCGGTTCTTTGAGGTGTTGACGGCCAAGGTTAACGAGCAGGCGGATATTATCAACAGGGTGTTCCCGAAGCCAGCCGAGGTGTTTTGGTTGTTGATGGGGAAAATCAGGGATGATATCCTGACGGATTACGTCACGCCGTTGTTTGACGAGACGCATGAGAGGAGTCTGGCGGCGTATGTGAAGGCCGTTTCGGGCCTGTTTGAGCAGACGTTGCAGTTCTTTAGGACGGTGAATGCGCCCAAGAACGAGAAGAATCCGAAGGAGCAGGAGGAGCTGGCCAAGGAGTTTGCGCTCAAGGTGTTCGAGCAGCATCTGGATCTTTACTTGGCGGATGAGCTGGATTACTTCACCAAGCAGGCGGAAGCGGAGGTGGGAGAGTGGGAGAAGAAGCTGTCGGAGCAGGATGCTACGGCGGAATCGTTCTATATGGGCAGCTTCACTAACCGACAGGCGGATAAGAAGGACTTCTTGACGTCGTTCAGGAAAGTGGTTATGATGCCCGTGTCTGTACTGCCGAGTTTGCCGCTGGGGTCGCCCTTTGCTTCAAAGCCGGCTACAACCCCTACGACAGCCACGACAGCAGCAGCGAACGGCGGCGAGCTACAAGCACCGGAAAATCCTGAGCAGTCTCGTCCAGTTTCTCCCAGTCTGACGGCGCCAGTAATTGCTGATCGTACAGGAAGTCCCTTACCGGACAAGGCTCCCTCGGATGAACTAGCAGCAAAGGCGGCACTAATGACTTCGAGACTAGAAGGCATCAAGTCTCTCTTCAGCATCGAGGTCGCCCTCAGCCTAGTTCACAAGGCCAAATCCAGTCTCGGCCGCGCCGCTGTCTTCATTCAACTAGGCGGGCAAGCCGGCGGCGAAGCTCGCGAGCAATGCGAGGCCATCTTCGTCGCGTTGCTCCGCATCCTGGGCGGCCGTCACATCAAGCCCGGTTTCGACAAGGCGGTCGCCCACCTTTCGCAATACAACCCGCGCGAGGTCTCCCACCACGACAAGGGCGGCGTGGCGCCGCTGGTGACCTTCATCGAGCTCGTCAACGTCGGCGACCTCATCTCACAGATGATCGACGTCTTCTACGAGCAACAGCTCACAACACCCAAGATCGCAGACCGCAACGACTTCCTGGACCCAGCAGGTCTGGCCAAGAAGAAGTTCGAGCAGATGCTCGACGAATGCGTCGCGGCCGGTCTCAACAAGGGAATCGACGTGCTGATGGACGAAGTCGAGTACGTCTGCGCCACCACCCAGCAACCAACCGATTACAACCCCACCATGACCACCGACCCCTTCAACGACGCCGCCAGCATCAGCGGCATGAGCGTCACCACCGAAGGCACCAGCACCACCAACAGCAGTAGCAACAACAGAAAATCCCGATACAAATCCGGCACCCCCTCCATCTGGTCCCTCCCCGGCACGCCCACCACCCCCGGCGGCTCCAGTGGCACCACAAACTCACTCGGCCCGCAAGACATCGGCCCCACGCCCACCGCCCTCCGCATCCGCGACCTCGTCGCCTCGCACACCTCCATGCTAACTGGGTCAACCGACAAATCGATGCTAGACGTATTCAACGGCGAAGTCGGCCTTCGTCTCTTCGCCGCGGTATGCAAGCACCTTAAACGCCAACGCATTTCCACCGAGGGCGCCATCAAGCTCATTGCCGACGTGAATCTTTACTACGAGTACATCCGCACCTTGAAGAACAATGACCTATTAGCGTACTTTAAGGCGCTGAGGGAGCTGAGCCAGATTTACCTGATTGATGCTAAGCATCATGCCAAAGAAATGGCGACGATTATTGCGGATAATGAACGGTTTAGTGGTGTGTTTAGGGCGGAGGAGGTGTATGAGTATGCGGAGAGACGGGCGGATTGGTATAGTGTTCGGAAGGAGGTGGAGAGGGCTATGTATGGGTTGGAGTGTTTGGTTATGTGATGGGGGAAAGGGATGGGGAAAGGGGAAAGTTGGTAATGAGAGGTGTTTGAGGGGGCAGAGGGGGGAAAGATATGGAAAGTATTTAATGAACAGGCCAGCGAGCATTTTGGAATACAGAGCATGATGAAAAGGTTTTAGTAGATAAAATGGGATACTCGAGTCATTTGCATCCATGACATAGCAATACAGGATTCATTCGCATTTCACGGGCTGGACATCAGGAGACTTCCAAAAATGTGGATGAAAACTGACATGATCTCTATTGTGTTATTCTGTGTTATGCGCCCAAACGCCTTTCTCTCGCTCTATAGTGCCAATGCTTGCATACTGTAACCTCCTTTCCAACCCAGTGTACCCGTTCATGAGTATATAATGCCTTCCCAAGATGCTTTGCTCAACAGAAACATTGCCCACAGCTTCCTCACCTGGCGGCACCAAAGTCCAATTTCCTAGCAACCTTGGACCCGCGCACATCATCATCCTCCACCATACCATTCCGCCTCTTCAAATCCGCCGCCGCCTTCTCCTCCGCCCCCGCCGTCTTCTTCGGTAAGTCATGCTTGGGCGTCGGCTTAGGCTCTGCCTTCCACCACCTATGTTCCAGCATCTCCCTGGCCGTGATCCGCCTCCTCGGATCCAGAATCAGCGTCTTGGCCAACAGATCCACGCCATCGGACCCGACCGCGCCGAACCGGCCCATGTACTTGTCCTTGCCCGCCACGGGAACCACGTCGCTGGGAACTGTGTACTCCTTCAGCTGCGTCACGCCCGGCCAGTTCTCCTCCGTCGGCGTGCCGATTTCCCTGCAGATCAAGGCGATCTGTTCAACCTCCGAGTTACCAGGCAGGTAGGGGGCGCGGATGATGAGCTCGGCAAACACCAGTCCCACGGACCAGACGTCCACGGCACCCGAATAGTGCCGGGCGCCAAATAGCAGCTCGGGAGGACGGTACCATCTGGTGATCACGTTCGCCGTCATCCGCACGCCGGGGTCGGCGAAGCTCCGTGCTAGACCAAAATCCGCTAGCTTCACCTCGCCGTCGGCCGCGATCAGCAAGTTGTTGGGCTTGATATCGCGGTGCAGAACGTAGTTGTCGTGACACCACCAGACGGCGCGGGTCAGCATGCCCATCCAGGCTTTGATGTCGGCGGCGCCGTAGCGGACGTGGTCGACATCCCTAATGAGCATTTCTAGGTCGCCCAGCGGAAGGTATTCCAGGACTAGGTTGAGGTTCTGGTCCTTGGATGAGAAGACGGAATGTAAAATGATGATGTTGGCGTGGCCCCGAAGCTTTTGCAGGTACTTCATCTCGCGGATGGCGTCGGGCGCGATGCCGTCTTGGTATTCCTTTTGCACTTTTATTTTCTTGATGGCGACTTTCACCGAGTTGTCGTGCCGTGCGTGGCCGAGGTAGACGTTGGCGTAGGTACCTTCGCCGAGTTTCTTACCTGGAGACAGAAGTGATGGTTAGTCTGAGAAACTCTCACTTAGGCGGTTGGTATGATCGAGTAGACGCACCCTTGATGTATTTGTTCTTCTCATCTTCGTTCATCTGCTCCATCAGATCCATAGTTGGACGGGCTTGGGCGGCGATCTGCTGGCCCCGGGCCGAGCGTGGGAGTCCTCCGATTGGGGTGCCGCCGCTGGATGTCGGAAGGGATTTCGATGGCTGGAGCGCATCGGTTGGACGCGCAACAAGAGGGGAGTTCGCCATCTTGGCTTACGGTCTCGGGTGAACGAACCCTCGCGCGGACGGTGGAGGATGATGCCAAAGACAGTCGATTAGTCTAGAGGTAGCTGGGAAACACGGGCTCGATGGAAGAATAAGGTCGGGCGCCAATGGCAAAGCAACGGCCAGTCGCTGTTCAGTTGTTGTTTTGTTGTTGTTGGGCAGCTTCGTAGAGGCAGCCTTGCATGTACGGAGTTAAGATAAGGAGGATAAGTAGTAAGAGAGAGTGGGATTAAGCTTTGGCGGATGAATGCGCGGTGATGGATTCAGCGGAAGGGCCCTGCACACAGTGGAGGCTCCCCGTGTGTCTGTGGGTCCGCTGCCCGCTGGTGCCTTGAGATAGCGACTTCTATCTAGATTTCTTATGTCAAGTGGAACATGCGAAAGAAGCATCTTTTTCCACTGAGAAGGCATAAAACCATCAGCCGTGTTTCTTCACATATCAACTTCGATATGTTATCGTGATATATATTTCACCTTCAAACCCTCTTGCGGTAGGATGCCGATGATACCGTCACACCGTCAAACTCGTTTAGGTACACAGTAAGCACTAACAAACAAGGTCCCCTGTATCCGCAATGGATTGACTAAGAAACACGCTAAACCCCAGAAGGCTCAGTGCTCCGTAGGGATGGCAGACGCCTGGACCCTGACGTCACTGCTCACCCAACCAAAGTGGCAGTGTGAAGGCTCTTCCTCTCATGACTCCCGCTGTGGACGGGATTCGACATCAGTCCGCCTGCCGGGCACAAGCCGGAGATCATCATATGGCATTTGCCGTTGGGCTAGGATTAGAGAAAAATAATGATGAAACGAAACCCATGCCATGCCAATGCCATGGCAGAGACAAGGAAGTAATCCACGAGAGTAAGCATCATAACGTGTCTAGACTCTAGAATATCATCTCGTCCTACTCCCCTTTTTGACTTTTTTCTTCCTGTGTCAACCCGGAACTTTTGAAAGTTTTGTTTTCCGTTGTCAACTTCCACTCGACCTTTGACACGCAAACAACAACCGTGGTACATAGCACCCAACAGTCGATTGTGGCTGCCGAGACGACCTGGACTTCCAACACTCTTTAAACATCCATTATCTGCATAATATCTAATCATCCGTATCAACCCCACGACGAAGAGACTTTCAGTTGTTCACTTTACCACCACAGACCTTGTGAGGAAGGGCGTGCTTTGGCTTCGTCCAAACTCCTCCACGCTCGTTCCTGGTTCCTGCATCTCTGCTCGTGCATCTACCAGCGAAGCTGTGGGCGCACAGAACCCGTGTTACATCATACTTTGGTCACCCATATACACAAACCACCAAGACATCAGTCAAGATGTTGCGAGGGATACTATCATACTGGGTAAGCCTTCCATTCACCTCCCTCCTTCCCTCCCCTTCCTCCACGGTTCCCCTTCCCCTTCCCTTCCAACCCCCCAAACTAACACAATGCCCCTTTTCCAGATCTTCCCCATAATCTCCGGCGTAGTCTGGCTCGGCACCCTCCTCGGCCTCCTCATCTACTGGTGCACCAACGAACACCGGCGTCACTACTCCTCCATGGACAGCCAGCAATCCATAGCCTACATCTCCGACGTCGGCGCCTCCACTTTGAAGCCCCTATTCATCGCCGGCTGCTCTGTAACCACTGTCTTCCTAGACCTGTCCTTCGGCGCCGACCGATGGCTCCGTCACAAGGGGCGCTTGGTCCCCAACACCACCGTCACGGAAAAAGTCCTGTCGGGAATGACCATCGTCTTCGCCATCATCGGCACCTGCGGGCTTATTCTTTTGTCTATTTTTGACACGGCTAGACACCCCAAGTTGCATGACATCTTCTTGCTGCTGTTTATTGCCGGGTACGTCATTTCTGCGATTTTCATCTGCTGGGAGTACCAACGACTAGGCATGCGGTATCGCGATCATAGAGTGCTGCGCATCTCGTTCTGGATCAAGTTGGCGTTCGTGATCATCGAGATCATCCTGGCCATCGCGTTTGCTAGTTGCAGTTTTACGAAGCACTATAACCCTGCGGCGGTGTTGGAGTGGACGATTGCGTTTATCTTTTCCTTCTATGTCTTTTCGTTTTATGTCGATTTGTATCCCGCGGTTAGGACGAAGGGGAGTGGTGGGTATAGGGGAAACAAGGGGTTGAATGAGCATGTGGGACAGAGTATGGAGGAGCAGGGGATTGCGGGGAGTGATAGGACGCTGATGGGGGAGGGACATGCTGCTGCTCATGGTCATGATCAAAGGAACAGCTACTACAGTGGCAATGGGTACAGTGGTAGCAGGCCGGGGACGGCGACGAATCAGCAGAGTGGGTTGAGGGGGATGGCTCTTCCTAATGATTTTTAGGGAGAGGGCTCATAAGGGAGGATGGCGATGATCGTTGTTGTTTTGAGGAAGAAAGAATAAGAGACGGACATCAAAAAGGACAAGAGCGAGGATATTGAATGACGTTGGAGTAGGATGCTAGGATACCACACTGTTTTCGACATCACGATGAGCAAAGCAAAGAGCGGGTTCCATGTTTCGCTACGAGGCGGTTTGATGAGGGCAACCTTGAATGACTTATGAAGGCGTTAATGGGATTGGCAAATCTTGGTTTTAGATCTTCACTTCTTTTTGTATACCTTTGTACTATGATTCTTGCAGTAATACAGACATCAGTTCTAAGCACGAGACAGTATACGTCGTATGCCACAACAACCTCGTGTATTCCATGTTAAAAACGGTATAATCCATAATGATCCCCTACCCTATCCTTCTTAGCCATGTTCAAACCCAATATCCCAAACCAACCACTTCCCAAAAACACAAAAACAATGCCACAATCATCCCATCGTTACACGTATATGTCTACACCACTTCATCTTCTCCAAACCTAAACCTACGCACGCTCCCTAGTCGGATATCCCGCCCCCTCCTTCACCGGAGCCCGTATAATCTCCACCTCCCGACTCAACAACTTCCTCAACGCCGGCGTGACGATCTTTTCCACCTTATCCTTATCCTCCTCTGCCGTGGTCGTAGCCGCCGTCTTGCCCTTATTATCCTTAGTCGTAGCTGTTGCGGGGGAAGACGCTGCCCTAGGTCCGGATTGAGGCCGATTCGGCAACGGAGGACTCGGTGACTTGGATCCCTCTGCGCTGTTGTCTTTTGCTAGAGCGGCCGATGCTGATGAAGACGAGGCTGTTGATAGCGTCCTCCTGGGACCGGGGAAGTGTTCCTTCCTGTCGATGGCTTCGACCAGACGACGGAAGCGCTGGAAGAGAGCCTCGGCGCGGATGAGGGTTGATTCTAGGTCTATTGTGGTGGATAGCTCGTTTACTGTGATAAAATATGATTAGCATACATATTTGGAAAGAAATGACGAGAAGGGGGGTTTAGGGGGATGTTCAAACTTACCATACTTTAACACCTCATCAAAGTGTTTCAAATGCGTCATGATCACATCGCGATGTCTCTCCAGAATCGCCAGCGCAATGAACAAATGGAACCCACTGCTCAGGTAATCCGTCCACAGCGCCTCCCACAGACGCAAAACATCTGCCCACTCAAACTCACGTTTATACCACACCAGCAGCATGCGGAAGAAGAAGAAGAAGTTCGTGCTGTCGGCCGATTCCAAGTGGGCGTACAGTTTTGGGTCCATGAACCGGACCAGGTTGTCCAGCGCCAGGAGCTGTGCCCGCATGCCGGACTGATCGCGGAGGAAGTTGCGCTCCATCCGGTCCATGAAGTGCTGGAACGCCCAGAAAGCCAGGGCGTCATCTTGCAGGACGGCGTAGATGGGGGCGAGCAGGTCGGACATGCCTTGGACGTAGCCCAGGCCCTTGTTGTACTCGTTATAGGTGAGGAGCATGTCCTTCAGCTGCTCCATGTGCACGTTGGTGCCGGTGGAGGCAAAGGGGGAGTCGGGGTCTGGATGGGGGATGTCCTCGCCGGCGAAGATGGGGACGTTTCGGTCTGTTCGGTGAACATCCTTCTCTGTAAGTAAAAACTGTGTTAGGAATCTCTGATGTATGGAAAACTGAACGTTGATGGGTTGGAAAAGGAACCTTACCTATCCTGTTTCGCTGCTCTCTCCACCACTCACCCTCTTCACCCTCACCGCCCAGATCAACCTGCCGCTCCCACCAGGCGCCCTTGAGCTTGATGTAAGCATCCCTCAACGACGCCGCCTGAGCCTTGCGCTCATCCGCAGTGCTGTACCAATCATACACCCCAAGCAAGAACAGCCACGCCTCCTTCCGCACCCCATCCTCAGGATCAAGCCCGCCATGGAAGATCCTCTCCTTAACCTCATCAACCGTCACACTCAACCTCCCCGTCCTCTCATCAAAGAACCCGTTCCACTCCTTCAGCGTAAGCACCCTCCTCCTCTCTTCGAGGGACAAGCTATTCGCCCCATCCACCAGCTCAAACTCGCCCACATCCGTATCCTCCAGCTCCATGACATCCCGCGCCGTCCACGTCCTCCTACTCCGATCCCGATCGCTCTGCTCCGCGATGCCCATCGCCCACCTTGCTAGGTAAATCCTCGCGCTGTCGAACTCGTCCTGCAGCGTCTGGACCTCCGGGTTTCTCAGCAGCCTTCTCATCTGCGGCGGCACGCGCGGGTTATCCAAGACATCGTTGGCCGCCTGCCGCGTGAAGGTAGTCACCTTGCTGAACTTCTCCATCAGGTTCCAGCCGGCTTCCTTGATCAGCTTGACGAACGGGTCCATGCCTGCGTCTTTGGCACCTGGACCGCCACGAGAAGAAGAAGATCCCGCTTGCGCACTGTTGTTGGTTGTAGGCTTCCCTCCAAACGCAACACTATCCTCCCTCGACGGCTCAACAAGGTAAATATTCGGCTCCGCCCCGCTCCGCTCAATCTGCACGTACCGCCTCAGCCACCGGAGCACTTCATCGCCGCCCCAGAACATCTGGCCCGCTTCGCCAAAGGGATCAAAAGTGTCGGCCGTCCGCTTCTTCTTCTGCAGAATGGTGCTCTGGCACTCGCTGTCATGAAAGAAGAGGGCGGGAAAACTGTCGCCGGCGCGGCTGTTGATGATGATGCTGCCCCACCACCATCCCACGCTCGGCGGGCGGATCAGCAGGCTGTAGATGGCGCCGACGGGGATGGCGAAGGCATAGGGCCCGACGGAGCCTCGGTGGGTGGTGACGGTCGGCGGGGGAGGCACGAGGTAGGATTGCTTCGGTGGCGAGTCGCCGTCGCAGAGGTCGACTTTGACGTAAAGGTTGACTGCTTCGCCTAGTTGGGATTCGGGGACCCAGGCGAGGAGGAGGTCCGAGGATGCCGGGGTGCTGCTCGAGTCCCGCGAGGAGGAGGAGACGGGGCGGTCATCGCGGTGTTGGTTTCTTTGTTGGAGAAGCGCGATATAGCCGGGGATATTATCTTTTGCGGATGGCGTCGGGTGGATGTAGACCTGGGATTTTCGGTTAGCGTTGTGGTGATGAAATAAGGGTACCGGGACAATTCATACCTTGCTCTTGGTGTAGAGGAGTTTCACCCCTCTCCCCGTAGAGGTGTGAGTGATGGTGTTGTAATCGCCTTCCTCGTCGTCGCTCATGGCATAGTAGCTCCCGGCTGGTGACGAAGGCTGTGGTTTCGAAGTCGGTACTGGAATCGGGCCCGTTAGCGGTACTGTTGCTGTCGTCGCTGTTTCAGTGCTTCCTGTTGTTGTGGTTATACCTGCTGATGTTGACGTCATCCAGGTCTTGATCCGTGTCATGCTGTGGGACTAACAGCCGATCACAGCCATCGACTATACACTTTGCTGTGAACAGCGGCCTTTCAATGGCCGTCTTGTCGCAGATAATGAAATTTGCCGTTCAGAAAGTAGACTAGATGATGGTGCGGTACTCTTGAAATCAAGTTATTTGTGCAAGGCAAGAAGTGCAGGTGATGGAGGGGAGGGATGTAAGGACGGGAAGTTCCTTAACCGACCGAACTTTGGTAGTGTCACAAGCTGTTAAATGATCACACGCTCAGTCTCCCGACTCGACTTCTTAAACTTTCATTCATCAATTGCCAACGCGCGTTGCCCCCGCGCTGAGCTGTTATGCGATCGAAGTCTTGCTACCTATCTGCACAGCCCACCGTCTAATCCGCTATCGTACAATCTAGTGCTGGTTTGTTTGTTAGCTTGGTACCTACTCCTAGTATACTAGACGAAATGTCTTCCGAATTGTCCTAAACCTTTTAAGGACTAAATAAATAATTAGATACGGATCCGAAAGGCACCAACAAGATCCAATACGGTGTATTTTATTTTGGAAAAGGCATGTTCACAGTATGAAAACGCCTAGAAGTTGACCCGAGGTCTCGAGCTAACAATCAAACCAGTATTGGACTGTATATCTACTTTGTTGTCGTAAGTCAACGAGACCTTGTCACAGGCCTCGTCATCCTATCAGATATTTATCGACATTTACTGGGCAGTAGTAGTTCTAGCGGCCTCCTCCGTACAGTCCAGACAAAAACCGCCACGACAGGGGGTCGCTGAATCCACGACGACCCGGCACCTCCACCCCTGCTCCTTTCCCTAACAACCATCACTCCTTCGCACCACTACACCATATTCAAGGCCTTGGACCCGGTAGTTACGCGGCCTTTTGCCTCTTGAATATTTTAATTGCTTATTTGAGATATAGTAGGCGCGCGAAAGATTCTGGCAGCAATACCGCCAAGTTGGACCTTCTTCCGGATACATGCGGCTTGGAATATGTATACGCGTATAAGCATGGTATGCCTCACTTACACATTAAAGCCAAAGTAATCTCTCACATAACGCGCTTTACGTCGGGAGGGTGGGCTCTTCTAGTTGCCACTCGCATCCTTCAGTGTCCGCGGTGCCAGATACTCTTTCGCCTTGCCCCAAGCCTTCAAATCGTTGGCCGAAATGCCCTGGCCGTCCAGCGTCTGCAAACCGGCATACACGGCTTCGAAGAATTCGCACGCAATCTCGAGGTCCTCGCTAAATGCCATCGAGTAAGGCACGAACGCATCGGGGAAAGTCGCCAGCCTATCGGCCTTCTCTTTCTCACTGTTCCAGTTGATAGTCTCGTCAAAGTACGTCTTGACGGCAATTCCGAGAGCGACATCGGGGTTGAAGAGGAAGGGAAGCCTGGATGTCCAAGTCAGCAATCACCGTCCAAGATTCAAGAGTAGCAGCAGGTGTAAAAAGGGAGTGCAACGTACTGGTGACTGAGCTCCCAGCTATCATCCCTCTTCCGTTGTCCCTGGCCGTAGAGGAAAAGAGAAGCCAAAATGGCCTCCATCAAAGCGCGTTCAGCACTCCTAACCTCGCCAGCCAAGGAGTGGAACGTCAACAGATTCTTACTCAGAGGACCAGTGTATCCATTAGCTTGGTGTCGCAGCTTAAGCAGTGTCGCACAGCGGCTGATCAGCATCAGACTGGACTTGTCATCGTCATCGCCGTGCATGGGGAGACTTAGAGGCTCCACAACCTTGAGACTGCCGTTGAGAAGTCCAAATCTGACCATTTCCATGGCAACAAGTACCGACTCGTAGAGATAGGGAACCGTAGGGAACTTCTTCACCACTGGCTCCAGCGTGACCATGGCGCGGTCCAAAGCCTTGCCCCAGTTAGTCAAGTTGTGCTGGTCGTCGATATAGCCGCGGACATGGAGGTATCTCCACAAACAAATCGACTTGATGATGCTCGCTGATTCAACATTCCTCGCCTTGTTCTTTTGCTCGGCGAAAGTAAGCTTGACAAAATCGGGCTTCGTCAAAGCATGCACTTCGGAAAAGATCGACCCATGTTCGAAGCCGGGGAAATGCTGCTTAATGTCCGCTTCCTTGATAACTCCCCAAGTGGCCATCTGTACTCCGTAGTTGGTCTTGGTCCTAGCTTCATGACGATGGTCGAGCACAGTGGCGGAATAGTTATCATCATACCAAACCTTCGCCTTGATGTCCTTGTACACGATACCACGGTGCAACCGAGCAAGCACCAAGCTAAGCGCAGTCTCCTCGAGAGGAACGAGTTGGCTCGAGACAAGCTTCTTGTATTCTTCGGTAGCGGAACCGTCCAGAGTCGGCAAAACGTATACTTGGCTGTGCGTAATCCAGCTCAAAAGGCGAGGCCCAATCAGGCCAGTATTGAGGTAGTGGAACATCTCCCAGGGAATTTGGAGACCCAGATACTCGTGGTTGTCGTTTGTCAGGTGGTCCGCGTCATGAACCTTGACTTCGCCGCTCTCCGCGATATAAACAAAGTGCTTGACAGCCATCCATGCCTTGCGATACTTATCCAGCCAAGTAGGATCCTGGTTCTTGATCAAATCGTGGAAGGTAGTGCTGACCATTGTGACTGATTTGTCGGCTGTCCGGAGCATGTTGATGGCATCCACGATGTTATAAGGCTGGCTCTTGACGAGGGTAGAATCCGTGAGCGGAGGAAACGGAGGAAGGAAGGGAGTGCCGGTCATGAGGAAGGCGTCAATGAAGTGTGGCTCGCTGACGTTGAGCACCTTCATAACGTTCTTCTTGGAGATGGCCGCGCAAGTGTTGCTGGTCCAGTCGATTGAGCGAATGACGCAGTCTTGAATAGGGTAGAGCATCAGCTCCAAGGGGCCCATGATGCCGCCGCATTGATCAGAATCGATCATGTCCAGGTATGCGATCTGGGCAGCGGCATTGAAAGGTGCGACCAGAAAGTGAAGTTTCCGCAGCCTCAGCTCATCTTGGAGCATGGGAAACAGAGCCTGGATGTTGTAGAGACCTTGACCCGTAAGCTATTGTCGAACCGTACAAGCCAGGCTATAGAAGACTTACTCGCACACTCGCCAAAAGCGGCCACAGCTGCCTCGGCTTGTCCTTCGCTGTAGAGCTTCCACGCCACACCGGTTTGTTTCTGGATTTCCCGACCTTGCTTGGTGGTGACCTCGTCCTGTCCTACCATAGGTTGGCCATCGAAAATGAAAAAGGGGGTTGTGCGGTTCCTGAGCCAGTTGTCCAATTCGACTTGTATGCGCGCCTGAATGCCGGTAAGGCCTCCGAGGGCGGTCAGCAGCGGTTCATTATAGTTTTCCGCTTGTTCGAGGAGCTGTCGGAGAAAGTATGACGCGTCGACGGCGATGGCGCATTCCTGGAGCTCGGATACGTTGTAGGATCTACCCCGTGGGCGGTTAGCGACTCTGAAGGTTCAATAATCGGCATTGGGAGCCAAGGTCAACTTACACTTCCTGGCCCTTGAACCAGGGATCTTCAAAGTTGGCTGGCATGTTGTTAGTATTGGAAGAGACGAAGCAAGCGGCAGCGCGAGCGAGTGGTGGGCTGTAAGGTGGGTAGAAGGTGATGGCAAGGGCGGCGAGCGGTGTCTAGCTGGGTCAGGCGGTCCCGGTTCGTGCGGCCTCGAGGTGAGAGGGGGAGAAATGATTTGGTGGAAGACGGGTCGGTTGGATTAGATGAAGCCCAAGTTCCGTTCTGGAGGATTGCCAGCAAAAGAGTGAAGTGGCAGCACGAAGTCGAAGTATCGGGTGCGAGGAACCTCGAGGGACAAATGTCTGGCGAGGCTTTGGATTCGGGACCGCAATTGGCTACGCTGTTCGTGGCAGCGGGGAGGTGGAACCCAGCACGCATCTACAGGCGAGGAAGCATCGACCTTGTAGGGAAAAGTACCTAGAGGCAGCTCTACCTGGTATCGCAGTCCCAGGGGTAGGCAGCGGCAGGTGGTAGAGGTAGGTACCCGTCGCATTTGTCGTGGTCGAACATGGTTGCTTTCGTGACCGAAATCTATTTCCTCGTAATGGCCGCACCGCCCCCGCTTCAAGGTAGAAAAGGACAAGGCATTGGGGGAAAGATCGAGGTCTGGTGGTAGAAAAGCAGCAGGACTCACCTGGCATCTTGAAATGTTCTTGTTGGACGCCAATGAGGGGTTCCACAATTGGTGAGGCTCAGGGACCTGAAGGTGCAGTGGCACGCAGCTGGAGCTGTGAGGTTAGCTCTCTGTAGGCAGTGCGGCGAGTGCCGTGCGGGACGGGTTTCGGTGGAGCTTGTCTTCGGGCAGCTCGCAGTTGGAGCTTGCAACAAGGGACGTGAGAAGTTGAGGGCCGAGATGGGCTAGAATTGGGGGATCGGGGAGGGGAGGACTCGGCGCAGAAAACAAGTGGAAATGTAGCAGATCACCAAAAAGGGACGGATACTGTCGACGTGATGGTGGTGGGGGAAACTGAGGTGAGGTAGTAGTCCGAGTGCGTGGAGGTCAGGTCATGGGTACTTGGCAGCCACCAGTCAGGGTTGGGGTTGAAGCGGGCGATGGAAAGAACGGTCTCGACGGCGTGGACCTTGGAGGGGCCCGGGCACCGTGCCTTCGGGTTCGGTTCGTCCCACACTAGGTAGGAAGGATCCAGGTGGGAGTGGAGATCTGGCAACTGAACGAAGAAGACGGATATGATACCTACCTATGAAATATAAATTGCATTGAAGGAGCGAATGAAGCTTGAAGTCCCTCGGCCGCGGCCACATGCCCGACCTCTGACAATTCCCAAAACTCGAATAACTAAGAAACGTCCCTCCCCTCGCCGAAGTCGGTTGAAGGACAAGGTGAAAATGAAAATGATGAGGATCAAGAAATTCCTCTTCCGCATTTTTTTATTACAAGCACTGACCGATAATGCAAGGCGACCATCTCAAATTGAGGCTGAAGAACTTTGAACTTGGTCCAAGTTACATGTCAAAAAGCAGCACAGGCAGACGGGATCACCCGAGTCCAAGAGCTCTCGGGCCGCTTGTTAACGTCGCAAAAGGGATTTGTTTGATCGAGTTGGAGAACTGTTAGCGAATCTTACTTGCCATACTTATGCTACAGCTTGGCCGCTCAGCACAAGATAGGCGCTGTGAGAACATTTCACAGCGGCTTCCCTGTGCTTGCCTTAACGTGCAGTAATGTGTCTTGGCAACAGGCACTAACAGTTTCAAGTACCTTGCAGAGCTTACCTTTTCGGCGTCTGCTTTGCGTGCTTTGGTTCGAGGACCCTGCAGGCAGTGACTCTGCGAGTCCTGGCCAGTCGGCCGTTCCTGTCACGATGCCGGAGTTACCCGTCAGTTCCAGGTCAGTTCGTTGCGCTGGGCGGCAGGAGCCATTGCAGTGGTAAACAAAGAAGTTATGGCTGGCAAAACAAGTCACTTCCTTTATCATCAATCCGGCGACGCCGCCACGGCCATGACCGAGCGGATAGCTCGCAGATTCGATCTTCGACCCGTGCCGTAACGGCCGAGCGGTACTTCTACCGTCCCATCCAAGACGCGGCGGGCGGTATACTGCAACGGAGGGACCCGCAACAGCACCGGCCCGGAAGTCATTTGTCCGGCATTTCGGGTTCCTCGAGCATCAGCCGGCTGTACTGATAGTGCACTAACAGAACGCAGGCAGCCTTGAGCAGATGTTGGCTTGATTAATGCTCTGCAATAAACTCATCCACCAAACGGAGGATGACGGCGTAGCAATGACACTCATCTACCAATCAGATGGCCATCGCATAGCACTAATTTCAACGGGGTAGCATCCACCTCGCTGGATGGTTCCAGCTCGCGACCTTGATGGTTCTGGGTTTTTAGCTTACCATTGGATGGCAACTTGTAATTATCACAATGGAAGCCTCACCCTGGTCTCAGGTTTTTGTTCTGGTGCGAACTAGTGAAAGCTGGTCACGCTTTTAGATTGTGCCGAAAGTGGGAAGAATAAAGTGAGGGAGGAGGGCCGCCATTCCCGCCTTGAAATTTGAGCGACACGGGAAGAATCTGGAGGAACATGATATGGAAGCTGAACATGTCTTGCAAGGAGACAGGAGATGGGCGCAGTGAAAGAAAGATGATCTGTGGACATGCATCTCATCTTGCTAGGCAAGCAGGGTGGGATTGTCCGCTCGGGATCAGCGTTTGCTCTTCGACTCGCTTCTGCTCATGGATCCCGACATAACAGGCAGGCATTCCAATTAAACATTTTGACGACGGGACAATGCGCAAACTTCCTGTGTTCCAAACTTCCAATACACGTACGAGATTCCTACGCGACTGTATAATGGGCGTGAAGAGTGGTGATGGGGTCACAGTCTCGACAGTCCTCTCGAATAAACACTTGTCGAGCTGTAGCCCCATCTTTTTTCTTACCCCGTACTTTTTAGGTCAGAAAAATTGCATTCCACTTCTCACATCCACGACATCCAATCCGCACCGACAGGAACCGTGAGAGGAAACAAACTGTATGGACCAAACAAGGAACCAAACGGTCGGGTAACCACGTTTTCACAACTTGTCACGGTGCTTGGAAACGAAACCGCCTTTCATAAAAGCTGAAAGCTGCCGTGCCTGCATAGGCCCATAATTATATTGCAGACCTCATTCACCCCAAAAAGGACCCTTGATACATGGACATCACATACGGCTGACGCACACTTGTTGTCACCCCTTGCACCGCTTTTGCACCGCTTTTGCATCGCTTGCTGGAGCCATCTCGACTTGTCCAGCCTGTTGCCAGCCTGTTGCCCAGGAGCCAAGCCAAGCTCTCCAAGGTGCACGAGAGGCTCCGAGACCCGGCCATTCAAAAGGAGGCAAAAAGATCCATCGTCCATCCACGATCCATGGTGCCATCCACCCACGCGACCTCTAGAGCACACTATCCAATCCATACAATCCACCCACTGACCGCCGTCGCAACGACAAGTCAACGAGGCCACCAACCTGCGACAAAAGGCCAACGAAGACGCGCACTAATCGAACGTCGCCGTCTGAAGTATAACGCATTATCCAGTAGGAACAGGCAATTGTAACTGGAATTGCGGTTGGCGCCACCCGTCCAACCCGGTCCAGGGATTTGAGTGCAGCTTTTTTTGCTCGTCAAACATCCGCTTGCCCCGTTTTATCGTCGATGCCGATTCCGAATTGAGACTCTCCGCCCCCGTCGGTCGCTGCCCCCGTCGCTGCTGCCCCCGACCCTCGTCGCTTTTTGAACACCAACCTCCCGCTTCGTCCTCCTGACCCCGTCTCTCCTCCCACGTCAGCCAAACAGCAAGCTCTGTTTCCGTTCCTACATCATTCTTTACTTACAGAATCCACTTCGTCGTCTCCCCCGACGTCAAATTCTGCAATACAATACCTAGCCTTCGCCCGCCTCGACTCCAACCGGGAGAGCGGCCGCGGCGTCTATAGGCGCTGCAGATGATATTAGCATGATGGCTACCGTTTCCCGGACTGCAACTGCCTTGACGACGCCGCCAGCCACATCCCATGGCAACAAGTACTCGTGGGACAGCGTGTCGGTGCCCGTCCACTCGGAGGTGAGTCCATGAGTCCATCGTGATATCTTGGTAATTCGGGAGATTACACGCAATATCCCCTGTTCCCCGCATCTCGTTTTACCATCCAGTTTCCTTATTTACTCCTTGCCCCCGGAAACACCATGCGCCTGAGGCCTTCGTCGGGCTCCTGAGCATCGAGGCTGCCTGCGTGCATCTCGCCCATCAATCCATTCTTTCTTTCTCCCCGTGTCCACCCTGCCCTGGTGCCTGCTACTGGCAAGAAGGAGCCATCCACTGACGCCATTGCCCATTGCCATCGCATTTCATCATCCATTTCCATTCACTAACATCATCCTTTCCTTCCCCTTCTAGAAGCCTGTCAATCCCAAAAGGTCTTCCATCAACAATGAGAACGGCTACCCCTTTGGCCGCCCTGTCCTAGCTTCTCAAAAGAGGAATTCGACTCTGCTCGCCACCAACAACACACCACCCATGGACTCGCTCGCACACGACCACTATAACGGGGATGTAGCGGACGATGCCAGGTTCACAAATACCGACTCCGGCTATCTCGTGCCGTCGCATCACAAGGACTTGAAGCCCCGAAGCACCAAGGAGGGTGGGAGTCCCGCCGACAGTTTGTTCGATCCGGAAACCGACGAGAGCAAATGGATCCACCGTGACAAGCTGGCCCAGATTGAGAATGAGGAACTACAGGCTGCGGGATTCGTCTTGCCGGTAGCGAGAGATAATAGGGCACGGTCGAAAAGCGGGAACCGTCTGAAGAGGGATCAAAGCCAGGACAAGCTTAGCGGTCAGGCTAGATCCATTGGTGGCGGTGAGCACATCGGTTCGAGGTCTCGAAAGAACTCGTCAGCCACACAGGACTGGGACAAACGAGCCGATGATGGTGCTGAGCACGCTGATTCTAGTTATTCCACGTCGAACCCCGGCGCTAAAGTAACATCCCGGATTCCTGTGCCGAGAACCAAGACTTACCCAACAACGCCAACTGACGAGAAGGCGGCTGCCTTCGCGCGGAAACGGGATAGCAGTCCTGAGGAGGATAAGGAAAAGATAGCCTATCCGAAAACACGAGGACGGAGCGGCAGTACAGGGAACGCCCTTACAAAGGCGGCCAATGGACCCGACGCCCGGCCTATAGCGAAGCGGGCCGACACCTCTCCCATCAAAAGCAAGCCGGCTGCGGGAGCCAAGAAGGTTTCCGGCAAGGCTGCGAATACCACAACTGCGCGACCGCGAACACGAGGTGCATCCAACAAGGATTCAACAGGTGCTCGGCCAACGACGCGTTCCGGTGACCGAGAGCTCTCGCCCACAACGCACAAGCCGATGGAAGGTGAACCGCCCTGGATGGTTTCGGCATTTCGCCCTGACCCCCGTCTGCCACCAGAGCAACAGCTGCTACCAACGGTGGCCAAGCGGTTACAACAGGAGAAGTGGGAGCGGGAGGGCAAGGTTGGCACCGTCTACGACAAGGAGTTTAGGCCACTCACAGACGAAGGTTTCCTCGAGCCACCCGAGCATCCTATTATTGCGCCTGACCATGAACCGGCGGAGAACAAGAAAGAACAGGAGAAGGAAAATGAAAAGGAGCAGCCGCAGGCGGATTGGCCATTGAAACCCGCCGAGCCTCAATGTCCTCAGAGTCCACCTCCTCCGAGTCTCCACAGCCTTCAAAGCCCCCGGAGCCCGGCTCCCGTGGGACGGACCAACTCTTACTCGACAATGCCCAAGATCGCGGACAAGCCGGCTTTGACCAAGGTCCCCAGCCCGAAGAACCCCCCACAACCTCCTCACCCATCGCAGGTGATCAGGGTACCAGAGCCTCCCGAGGATCCGCCTACGAAGAAGGAAAAGGGAGGATGTGGATGCTGTATTGTTATGTGAGCGCTAGGCTCCAGAACTTGGCATCATCCATACTCGACTTTTTAGTCAACCGACACCTATCAAACCCATCGATCACCAATACGACCTTTGGTCTTTTATATCGTCGTCCGCCACAATCAAGCCGTGACTCTGCTATCATTGGCTTTCTGGTAGTCCTCGAGCACTACCCTGAATAATGACGAAACGAGCTCCTTTTTCTATATACTCAAGTCTGGCACATTCGATTCTGCATTTGTATCTACATCACACCCACCACGCGCACACGCACATACCCCCCTGCTTGATTGGCTGCTACTTTTTGCAGTGTTCCCTCATTCGTTTCCTTTGTCCTCGGTTTTTTTTTTCAAAAGCTTCCTGCTCCAGACTGCTCGTTGCTGTCAGCGTGCTCCCGATCTTTAGCCTTGTATCCGACCTCAGTCCCCCCCCCCCCCCCCCCCCCCCCCCCCCCCCGCGGTTTATTCTAGCAAAAGGAAGAGCAAGGGTTTTTCAACGGTGGACGGAGAATTACAGAACAAGGGAGGAAACTCCCTGTTTTGTCTCACTCGACGACAAACCGAACCAAGATCAGTCATCATCCTCCCGCCGTTGCAAGTCGGGAGCAAAAGTCGAACCTCCTGGAAAAGGGGAAACCATTCGGCAAAAGGGGATCAATCGTCGACGGAGAGAGAAAGAAGTTTCATCAAGGCGGCTAGCAAGAAACTATGCAGAGCAAGGAAGAGAGGGCAAGGAGTAGGAAGAACTTGGAAGAAACATTGGGGTTCAAGGGACAAAAGAAGGAAGAAAGGCGAACACCCAAACAAACCCCCCCGGTTATAATACCATCTTATCTTAATTCCCACAACTCTCTTGTACATGGTCTGGTTTTCTCTCCCGTCTTTCATCAGTCGTCGAGGTCCATCGTCCATACTACGCATTACAAATCAGTCAAGTCGGTCAGCCAAACCAAAGAACTAAAGCCTACTACTTAGTTTACCTATCCTCCTCATTACATCTATCATCCCGCAACCAGATTGTATTTTCAAACAAGATCTCGTCTTTTATGTTTTTCGTTTGGCTTAGGTGTTTTGCTTTGTTGTTTCAGCCTGTCTTTCTGCTTTTTCGTTTGCTTGTTTCTGCTTTCCTGCGTTTCTGTCTCAGTTATGCCCTTTTCCAACAAAAATGGGGAGAACGCGCGGAGTCGGTTTAGGTGCGGGAGTTTTTGATTTCAGTATTTTCCTTTATTTCCTTAATCACTAGCTACACGTACGCACGGCACGCACACGCGATATCGGAGAGAGAGGGGGATCAAATGGAGAGGAGAAGGGAAAGCAAGGCAATAGGGGCAACTCAGGATGAATAGAGGCTTGGAGGAGGGAGGGGGTGCGGCAAATGGTCGGGAGAAGGGAAGGCAAAGAGAGAGTTGGTCTCTCTATCCATCAGCTTACTACTTAGTAGCTAGTCGTTCTTTTGAAGAGAACAATGAAGGGATTTCAGCATATCTTGACTCGCTTCACTACCTGATTGCTGCGGTGATTCTGGTGAAATAATGCTGTTTGCATAATAGCTAACTCCCAAACAAGTACTCCAATGCCGTTGTCATTAGCTATATCTCCGTAAATGAGATTATAGAAGTGGTATGATTTTAATATGATCTCTTACCTGGTTACTCAAGGGAGTTACTAACCAGACTTAGGCCCCGAAGCTATATAGACACTGTCCTTAAATGGCCGAAAACCTCATCATCTCAGCTGAACGGCTATCATATCGTACAAAGAGAGGGTAAGGACAAACTGCAACGGCTATATATCCCCCCAGCCAGCTTCAAGTGCATGCCGTCCCTTCCTTACATCTTTGTGCTCGAGCCAATCCACAGCATTCCGGTGCCTACCTCTATTTACCATCTGTCTTGTCACAACTGCGCCACTACCTCCTAGACTCGTTCGTTCGTGAGTTAACATCAACTCTGCTTGGTTACCTAGCACCTAGGGAATTCACACATGTAAGCCGGCCGAGCACGGAACGGGATGTCACACCACAAAGAAGCGGCCCCTAGGTGCTAACTAGGTCCGTAAGCCGCCACAAAGAGTCTACTATGAGCGTGCACATTTGTGAATTTGATGTGAATTTGATACAACCATACTTCAGTCAAGTATATTCGAACATCATAAATAGTAGTTTCTTCGTTGTAAGAAAGTAGCTTCACCTTCTCGCTAAAAAGAAGTCAGGTTTCAACCAATACGCTAGACGCCACAACAAGCAATACGCAACATCAAGTTTAACAAATAAAACAACAAAATCCGGGGATATCTTGAAGGAACCCACCATCCTCTTTAGCCCGCCGATATCGTCCGAAAGCCGATAGACAACCGGTTCAGACAGACAGGCCTAATCATCAACATGATCATGATCATCAGTGATCATGGGACTTGAACAACCGACTTCCACAACTCAGTCCACGGTCCACATACCGGGACTCACCGGCTCACTGCCGTGGTATCCTCCTCTTGCCTTCTCTTGACACATTTCTCCCATATCCATCAACAATCACCAATCATCAACATCACCATCCCACTGATCCCCCACATCCGCCCATCCACACCCCCACCTCCTCCCGCCCGTCTCACCACCAGTCCTCAAATCCGCCGCCTCCTCGCGACCCTCGCGCCAGCAGCGAACCAGGTAATCATCGCTGGCCGTCACCAAGCTGCCATCCAGCGCCCACGTAAGCGCGCCCACCTCCTTCTCGTGTCCGCGCACGAGCGGCGTGCCGCGGCGGGTGATGGGCGTGTTTGACGACTGATGATGACCGCCCTTGATACCGAACAAGCTCGCTGAGGAACTGGTTCCCGGTCGTCCTCCTCCTGACGAAGAAGACATGGACATGGATGATGACGACAGAAGGGAAGTGGTAGCGCTCCGGGTGAGGCGAGGACGAGCGGGCGTGACGGGGATGCAAGATGTGGGTTCGCCGACGAGGTAGGACTCGTCGTCTTCTTGTTGGTGGCCGGGGGGTTGCTGGCGCTGCCAGGCGAAGGCTTCTTTGATGTAGCGCTCGTCGGTGGGGAAGAGGACGGCGGCGCCGTCGCTGCTGCCGACGGCGAGGAGCTCCGAGTGGCCGTTCCTAGCGGGCCGGATGGCGGATTTCACGTAGAAGCTGGTTGCGTGGAAGAGCGGGTGGCGGAAGCCGTAGAGGGGTCCGAGACCCTCGTGCGCGGTGCCGTGGTTGTGGTGCCGGCGGCGCGGGGGCTCCTCGCCGGGACGGGCGGCGGCTAGCTCGACGGCGTGGCCGAGGACGAGGTGGGCGGTGCTGTAGGCGTAGACGGTGTTGTCTTTGCAGAGGGTGTAGAGGCGGGAGCCGTCGCCGCCGAGGGCCATGGAGGAGATGCCGAAGGGACGCCAGTTGGCGTGGCTGGGTAGGGGGGCTGTGAAGGAGACGGGCGTGCTGTATTTGTGGTGACGGCTGGTGTGCACGGCGCGGATGTCCCAGAGCTTGACACTGGCGTCGGCTTCGCAGGCTGTGAGGAAGAGGTGTTCCCTGCCAGGAGGAAGGAACTGGAGAGCGGTGACGGAGACTTCACCAAGGCGACCAGGTACCTCGCCTATCCGGGCTACGTCGACGTTACTGGCGCCGGGCAGGAGATTGCGAGCCTGTTTCTGGGGAATGCGTGAGTGGGCATCATAGATGCTGTTAACAACGCAGCCCGGGTTAGGGGTGCGAGGAAGACGAGCGTGAAGGCCAGCTTCTGAGCGGATAGCGACGTCTTGCACAGGACCGCCTCGGCAACGGAGATCCCAGATCTGTACGCTGCCATCTCTACTAGTTGTGGCAAGGACAGAGTTGGCGCCGCGGCCCGGTTGGAAACGGACTTGTTTGAGGGATGCGGTGTGGTGACCTAGGATCGAAATGGGCTGTTGCGTTACAAAGTCCAGTACCTTGCCTGTTTGGTCACCAGAAGCTGTGGCAAGAAGCAAGTCATCGTCCGAGAAGGCCATGTCAATGATGGCATTGCCATGCGCCTGGAACGACATGTTGATCTGAGAGAACTCGTTCTGGGTGTCTAGGAGACGCACATACCCTTCCTCGTCACCTACAGCAACAAGACTCTTGGCTTTGAGTTGGTTAGCAAACGGGATACCTGAGTGTACGATGCATGCTGACTTACTATTGCAGCTTGTGGTGCAGAATGGGATGCTGCGAGGATGTCCTTCGTGGCTGGTCATAAAGTGAGCGTCTTCACGGCGACTATAAAAGTCTGCTGTTTCCGACCTCCAATCTGTTCTTCGAGTCAGCATGAGCTTGTCGAAGATATATCAACATATCATCACATACCGGAAACTGGGCATGACAAAGTCCTGTTTCCAGCACCAGGCATACCGCCCGTCATTCTCTGCACCAACTGAGCTCCCAATCCCCGACGATCCAACTGTATAGGCGCGCGATTTGGCCGACGCCGCGTGGTTGGCAACTCTTGCTCATCATCATCATCACTTTCTTCCGACTCGGCCTCATCTCCATCGAGGGCCAATTGGGATGGCAGCTTCCGAATAGAATGGATGGGACTRCCGAGACGATGGCGCCTCAACTCGGGAGTCGGAAGTAACGCTGGGGATGTGGCCGCAGGAGAGGGTAGGTGGGATACGTGAGATGCCTCAGCCCTCTTGGGTGTTGAAGCATGGGTGATCTTTCGACGCTTAGAGCTTCTCTGGCCATCCTGAAGGCTCGGTAACACATCGGGGATTTCCTCTTCCGAGATGGGCCTAAGAGGACTGGATGGTGTATGGGATCGTTCTAGGAGAGGACCGGCGAGATCACGAAGAGCCCTTTGGGAAGCGCTGGGGTTGTTGTTCGCTATGACTCGGGGAGTAAAGAAGCGCCTGAATTTCCTGGGGGTGATGGATGGGTTTCGACGTTCCTTGGCTGAGCTTCGCGGAGGAGGAGAGGATGGAATTGGGGGGATATTGTTGCTGGTGTTCAACGACGACGAGCTCTTAACTCCCAAAGGGGTTGAAGTGCTGTTGGCGTTATCGGCCATGGCGAAAGGATTCTCTTCGACTACCAGAGCGAAGAGCTGGAACCAGGGCGCTTATGCAACCAAGAGAGAGACGGGGTATATGGGGCCGGCGACGCTGGATGCGCGCGACCTGGCAGCGATGGGCCGCCGATAGGAAGGGTACACGTAGACAGAAAACCGGTCGTGGTGATGGATATATGTACACTGATAATCAGTTGGGCATAGCTGGTGTATGTATCGCTGGCAATTGTTGACTGGATGTTGGATAAAGGGCTAATGTCGAAGTTGCAGGCTAGGCTATGTGCAGGCTGAGCTTGAAGAAGGACGGGAGGTCGTCGTTGAGAGACAAGGTAGGCGGCCGGGGGTTAAGTATTGGCGTTGAGTCTATTGGTTGGCGGAAGTGGTCGATGGAGTCTCTGAGTGAAGGGGTGGTGTCTATGTCGGTGTCTGTGTCCGAGATAGATACATGAGATTGAATGCGTGGAAATGATGGAATTGGATTCGGTTCCTTTCTGTTGTGGATTTGCGTGCTTCAGTTGCGCTTCGCTGAGTCTGAGTTTGCCGGGCAACCAAATCGACAGCCAAACCTGACCTTGGACGGACCTGAACACCTCCAGTGGGCAAAGGCTGGGCGTGCGGTCCGCAGCGGCCGGGGGGCCCTAGAAGGTATGCGGTTTAGTGCTCCATCAGGAACGCGAGACGCGGAACAAATGACGCGCTGGATCGCGAAAGCTTAATGGCTTTTCGTCCCATAATCGCGGTCACTGGAGACATGAAGAAGATTGGTCAATGCACTGCACTTCACCGCGGATGTCTGACCCACTCTGACGGAGCCGTCTTGCTCGTTGCCCCACCAGCCGTTGGAGACAAAGTTCCTTATCGCTTATCGCCCTGCAGCCGCCATCCAAAAAAATCATTCTGCAACGACGACCCTGCAATCCCTGCGCTGCGAGTGCTGGAGGAAAGTCAAAGGCCACTGCATTTCCACCAAAACATCACCAACCAAAAGTCACCAGGTCGTCTTGCTCAACAACACCAGTCGGCCATTATCCGACTAGAGCACCGACACCATGGCGATTCAAAAGAAACACGGCAAGGGCCGTCTTGACAAGTGGTACAAGCTTGCCAAGGAGAAGGGTTATCGTGCCCGTGCCGCCTTCAAGCTGATCCAGCTTAACAAGAAGTATGGCTTCCTCGAGAAGAGCAAGGTCGCCCTCGATCTTTGCGCTGCGCCCGGTGTAAGTTGACCTTTTATGTCCAATCCAGTCCATCATGGGGTGAACTAACCGTGTCTGTGTCCGTCCCTAGTCGTGGGCTCAAGTCTGCGCCGAGACTATGCCGACAAACTCCATCATCGTCGCTGTCGATCTCGCTCCCATCAAGGCCATCCCCAAGGTCATTACCTTCCAGAGCGATATTACCACCGAAAAGTGTCGCGCGACTATCCGCACTCATCTCAAGACATGGAAGGCCGACGTCGTCCTCCACGATGGTGCGCCCAACGTCGGTACTGCTTGGGTTCAGGATTCGTTCAACCAGGCCGAACTTGCCCTGCACTCGCTGAAGCTGGCCACTGAGTTCCTTGTCGAGGGTGGTACTTTCGTCACCAAGGTGTTCAGATCCAAGGATTACAACTCCCTTCTCTGGGTTTGCAACCAGCTTTTCGCCAAGGTCGAGGCCACGAAGCCCCCTTCGTCCCGTAACGTCTCCGCCGAAATCTTCGTCGTCTGCCGCGGCTTCAAGGCCCCCAAGCGCCTTGATCCCAAGCTTCTCGATCCCCGCTCCGTTTTCGAGGATGTGGCCGGCCCCGCCCCCAACAACGAAGCCAAGGTGTACAACCCCGAGATCAAGAAGAGAAAGAGAGATGGTTACGAGGAGGGAGAGTACATCCAGTTCAAGGAGATTTCTGCCAGCGAGTTCATCAACACTGCCGATCCCATCGCCATTCTCGGCCAGTACAACAAACTCAGCTTTGAGCAACCCAAGAACGGCGATGTAGCGTTGGCTGCCCTCGACAAGCTCGCCGAAACGACCGAAGAAATCCGTCTCTGCTGCGCCGATCTCAAGGTGCTCGGCAGGAAAGAGTTCAAGCTACTCTTGAAATGGCGTCTAAAAGTACGGGATATCTTTGGCTTCCCCTCCAAGAAGAACCAGAAGGCGGCTGTGGACGAGGAGGTTGCGGTAGTAGAGAACATGGATGAGGAGCTCAGGATTCAGGAGGAGCTGCAAAGGATCAAGGAGAAGGAGGGCGCCAAGAAGAAGAGGGAGAGGAGGCGCGAGAACGAGAAGAAGCAAAAGGAGATTGTGCGCATGCAGATGAACATGACTGCGCCCATGGATATTGGTATGGAGCAGGAAGGCCCCCGTGGTGAGGGTGCCATGTTCCGTCTCAAGACCATTGACCAGAATGCTGCCCTGAACAGGATTGCCAAAGGCAAGATGGCCATTCTCAAGGAGGCTGACAAAACAAAGGACTACGACTTTGGCTCCGACGGCGAAACCGACGAGAGTGACGAGGAGGCCGATCGTCTGGAAGAAGAGCTCGACAACCTTTACGATCAGTATCGGGAGCGGAAGGCGGCGGCCGATGCCAAATACCGTGCCAAGAAGGCCAGGAAAGAGAACGGCGACGATGAATGGGAAGGTGTATCTGGCGACGAGAAGGCGGGTAGCGACGAAGATGATGATGAGGAGCTAGAAGTGGACAGCAGTGATGACGATTCCGACTCAGAGGATGGTGAATCTGGCAAGAAGCTTATAACAGATTTGGATGGCCAGCCAGAAGATAAGGATGGTCTGTCTAAGCGTGCCAAGAACTTCTTTAGTCAAGGTATCTTTGCGGAGATACCAGGGCTTTTGGAGGAGCCAGAATCCGAGGAGGAGGCTCAGGAGGCCGAGCTTGTTGAGGCTGTGGAGGAGCTTAAGGTTACTAAGAAGGAGAAGAAGGAGGCTAAGGAAACCAAGGCCAAGAGCAAGAAGGCGGCTGAGGAGAGCGATGATGAGGATGATTTCGAGGTTGTCAAGAACAACGAGGATGACGACTGGGAGAACGTTGAGAAGAAGAAGAAGAACGGCAGGCCTGGTAAGCTTCATTCTGTCCCTCTTCAGTATGACCTGGTAAGGGCACTGACTGACTATGACAAACACAGACATCGACATCATCACCGCCGAGGCCATGACCCTCGCCCACCAGCTCGCGACCGGCGAGAAGACAAGTTACGACGTCATCGACGACGGTTATACCAAGCACGCCTTCAAGGACCGCGACGGTCTTCCCGACTGGTTCCTTGACGACGAGTCCAAGCACGACAAGCCGCACAAGCCCATCACCAAGGCCGCGGCGCAGGCCATCAAGGACAAGCTTCGTGCCTACAACGCCCGTCCCATCAAGAAGGTGGCCGAGGCCAAGGCCAGGAAGAAGTTCAAGCAGGCCCAGAGACTTGAGAAGCTCAAGAAGAAGGCCGATATGCTTGCCGGTGACGATGGCATGTCAGAAAAGGAGAAGTCTGCCAGCATTTCGAAGCTCATGGCGGGGGTTGCTAAGAAGACGAGGAGGGCGCCTATCAAGGTCGTCAAGGCTGCTGGTTCCAACAGGGGTCTCCAGGGCAGACCTAGAGGAGGTTCGTACTACTACGTTAAGGTCTCTTGCGTTTATGTTTATGGAATGATGATGCTAACTCAGTCTCACTACTACAGTCAAGGGAAGATACAAGATGGTGGATCCTCGTATGAAGAAGGAGTTGAGGGCGATGAAGAGGATTTCCAAGAAGAAATAGAAGTGTCCAGCAGCAAAAGCATAGTCGGTGGAAGTTTTAATTGCGATACCTTTTTACCTGTTCATATAGTTGTAGAAGACGGTTTTTGTGACGAGACAGATTTTGTTGTTGTTGTACATCAAAGGGTGGTTAGTTGGATGGTCAATAAGAAGAGCAGCACTGTTGAAAGCTTTCAAGACGGCGATTTTACTTGTGGTTCACATGATACCGTATCACCCCTTCCATCCATCTCCTACATCGCAAACAAACATCCCGGCTCTCGCGATGCTCCTAAATGTCACACTCGGAGTGAGCAACTATATTCCATCTCAGCAAACAGTGATCAGATCCTCGATAAGCATCACATTCAGACAACTTAGCAGTGACCTTAATTCCGTCAGGGCTGAAGTGTTGTTCGACGATGGCTGCACGACTGATGTGCCTAACAAAGATCATCGCCATTTTCCACTTTCCATTTTCCATTTCCTACCCCCAAAACCCCAACACCAAAACAAAAACCCCAAACCCTCATTTCCAACATCCTCATCACTTCCCCGATCAAGTCAAAAAATCAAAAAGCTAAGTCGCCCAGGTAAGCTTGTGGAACGAACGACAATGCTCCAGCTGCGACTTTACGAAAACAGTACCTCGAGTACCCGCGCACCCGGCAATGTTTTCATCAACGGGAACCACTGCGCCATAAGACCAGACCACAGGGCCACGTTGTGGTAGAGGGGTCAGATAAGGGCCCTTATATGGTGCCTGCCGCTGGTGCCTGGGCCAGGTCCCAGGAGTCCGGGGCGGGTAGGAGGGGAGGGCAGGAGGGGAGGCGGGCAGTCATGTCATCCGATGTCTGGGAAGGGAAGGGCGTGCCGGCCGGGCGGCGGCGGCGGTAGCGGCAGCGGTGGCGGGAATGGTGGCTGGCACCTGACATCCATCGTACGCAGCCTACATTGGCCTGGCCCGGTAAATGCCTGGGTGGGGGCTATGGCCAGATTTTGAGAGACGCCCGGGTACTGTGTATATTACCTCTATAATCTCACTCGTCGTTTCATGACGACGCCTCATTCTTTTTGCTCTGCTGCTGGTTGACTGCTCTAACAAAGGAAGTGAACGGGTACAGAGGCCCGGTGAAGTCCATGTCGTACCTGTTTGTTCTCTAGTGGTTAGTACATACATGATCATTTGCAAGAAATGAACCGGCCTCGCTCGAGAGAGAAGGGATAGGTAACTCACCAATAGTTCACGGCAACACAAATCCCTTCTTGCGAGCAAGATTGGGATACTTTGTGATACCTGCCGTTTACCCTCGTTAGTAATCACACTCTTCTCACTCACTCACCCACTCTCCAACCCCTGGGGGGAAAAAAGGACTCACCACATAGCAGGCAAATAAAGCATATCCCCCTCCTCCAGCGTCACCCTCATCGGCTCCGCCAGCTTTGAATACCGCGTGGCATTTTCCTCGGGCTTATCGGGGTCCCAAATTGCGAAGGGGACCGTGGCTTCTTTGCCTGTTTCTTCATCCTTTTCCATCACCAACTCCAATTCCCCTTTTTCTTCTTCTCTCTCCCTATCATCCCCTTCCTTCCCCTCCTTACCCCCGTCCCCATTTCCCTCCTTTACGTTGTCCCCTTTCGTCTGACGACGAACATACCCCCCACTCTCCAATTCCCTCTCATTAACACAAGGCAAACAATGCGGCGGCAACAGCACAAAGTGTTTCCTGCCCCTAATCTGCACGTAGACGTTTTCGTAGTTGTCCTTGTGCAAAGCCGTGGTGGACAAGGAGTTGCCGATCCACAGGTTGATGGCTTCTGGTTGGGCTTCTTCGTCGGGACCGAGGCGATGGGGGTCTGAGAGAGCGATGCGTGCCCAGGGGATGGTGGGTGGCACGGCACTGTAGAGGGAGGAGTATTCGGTGCGGAGGTTGTCGTTTTCTTTGGAAGTGTTAGTATGAGTGAGTTGATAGAAAAGGGGGACTCGGGGGAGGGGACTCAGGGGAGGGGTGGGTAGTGAAATAGTAGATGGATGAGGTGAGTAAGAGGGATGAGGTGAGTACTGTGTAGTGTACGGAGGATGAGGTAAGTGGCTTACGGGTTTGAGCATAGCGAACCTCGGACTTGCGAAGTCCTTGGGTCTTTTCTTGGTGGATCACATAGGTGAGGAAGTCGCTGAAGGGTTGGTCTTCTTCGTGGGGTTTGGCGAAGACTAGAGAGCCGGTTTGGGGGTGGATGGTTGGGGCGTCGGCGTTTCTTTTGTGATGTATCAAGATGCGTGAGCTATTATGATTTTACTTGAATTTTTCGACTACGATATATTTGAGAGGCAACATACCCAAAAGGAGTAACGGCAACATTGACAGTCTCATCCCCAAGGAAATTAGACAGATACTCGGCGGTCCATGTCTGGGTTGCCTTCCAGTTTGCGGCACCGCCTCTTACGACGAAAGGGGTGTTTCTGGCTACGAATCTCATAAACTCGAGCGCACTGGGCTCTTCGTGGAGCTCCTCGATGAAGGAGCTGTTGAGTTCATTGTAGGTGACGATCAGGTCTGCAATGGGATCGTGGTCCGGTTCTTGGTGTTCCTCTCCCATGTTTACCGATGTTTACTTTCAGCTCGGTGGGGTCTACACCGAAATGATGATCGGACCCGAAGTTGAGATTTTGGCGGTTGTTTTGTTGGCGACTATGGGTTTTGATGGCCGCTTCTGCCGCTGGTCGTTGCCCCGGCACGCGGTCGGAGTGGATCCACCCGACGGGAGGAAGCAAAGGTACAAGTAAAAAGGCGGAGCAGGCCAATCAGGGGCCGCTACAACCAAGACAGCGGCATCAATGACAGAATAATGGCCTGACTTTTGAGGGTCCAGAGCAGAAGCGTCATCAAGTTATCAACGCAGCCATGTGGTAGTGTGGATAGGGGGGAAAACCGATTGCTCCAGCATCGGAATTGTGTATAAAGCGAAGCTGATTCCCATCCCAAGTTTCTCGTTGTTTTGCATGCAAATTTCCCATCGACATGTTTTGGTTCAGAGAATTGGAGTTGGAGGTCTTCTTCTCCTCTCCCCTCCTGCACCAAAATCTCCGGCCTTACCGCAACCACCAATCAGCGATTCCGGATCCAAGACTCCCGTCCTCAGATGCTCCCCAGTGGACAACAAGGCACAGCTTGGCCACAACTTGGTCCTTCCAGTCGGTCCCCGCTCCGAATCCCCTCATTGGGAGAGCGGCTACAGTTGCCGACACGGAAACTTGAGAAAGTCCCAGAGCGGATAGATGCTCCGAAGGCCAATGGATACTCTTCACACACCGATATCACAGCACTGCGAGTCGGTCGACGAACAACGGTTATCCCATCGGTCCCCATGAGAGAGATTCGTGGACAGAGGAGAGGATTAGGAAAAAGATAGCGAATACGACACGGACCCTCATTGTCGCCCATAGCCGTACAGGAGTCTATTCCGAGTTTACGAACCCATAGCCATGGATGGGAGGAGGAAAGCAAATGCGCACTCTAGGGACAACGAGAACGGGTCGGACAGGTCACAAAGGTTTCGAACGAGGGGGCTTTATCGGGGCAGAGACAACGGGGTCGAACGGGGTTGGACAGTTGGGATGGTGGATTGCAGCATCGGCTCTCCTTTCTTTCCGAGGAAGTCTGCGAAAGCTTGCATCCAGTATCTCTCCGAGACTCCATCTCGCTCACACCACGCTTGCGGCCAAGCATCCTCTTTGCTGTCTTTTTCTCCGTGGCAAAGGAGAAAGGGTACCCATTCACAACTCGCCTTGCTACCCAACTATCATTGGCACTCGGCAGCATTGCGATAATCCTTTTTCTCTCTCTTCCCCGCCTCCAGACCGCCGCCCCGACATTGTACCTACGCAGCATATGCCGCATCACGGATGGACACGACGACACATCACATATGCTCATGCTAGCCGAGGCATTATCGTTTCCAGCCGCAGTCATTGTTTACTGCAAGGTGAGTTTTATCCCGCCTTTTTTTCTTTTTTCTTTTGACAACTGCCGCGTGCATCGTTTGGTATCCAACTGAAGGCAATCCCGCCATCTCATCACCTTGGGTTGGCTTTTGTCACGGCCGTGTCTCGTTGGCTGGCGGCGGCATGGCCGTGATGACAGTGATGGACACGTTGGAGGGGCTCAGGCCCCGGACTTGACAAATTCAGTTAGGTTCGGTTGCGACTCTGCGAGGGGAGTACCCCACATGTTGACATCATCGGCCCGGTGTCCTTCGATCTTGTCTCGGGACTCTTTCCATCCGCTTTCTTCCATTTCATCTCACTCATCATCTTCGGATCATATGTACCTATACTACAGTACCTGCCTACGTGTAATGCGCCTGTGCCTTTGGAGGTTGGTGATGGAGCCAATTCGGGCTTAGTAGGCTTCCGGTTAGCACCATCGCCGATCGCTCCGGGTCCGCACCGAGAACCGAAGCAAATCCCCCAAGCTCCCAAGTCCAGTTGGAGTCAAGCTGTTTGGAGTCAAGCTCGGGTTCCTCTTTCCCTTTGTCAAGCTCACGTTTCAATTACTGCAACTCGAGCGAGAACCCCTCATCCAAGTATCGTCAATAGTCTGGTATTTATCTCATCATGTATCGTGGTTCGCAAAGAATACTTCAGAAGCACTGCTGTTCCTGGCTTCCGTCCTGTGCTAGATGGCACAGTGCGTTTCAAACAACACACCTTGAGCTCGGGACTGCTGGGTACCCCACGCAGGGTAAATCACCACATGTTTCTTCACCCACAAGCACTCCAGCTTCCACTGCGCTGACTTCTCCGATGCAAATGTTTCGCTTCCATTTCATTGCATCCCGTTCTGATCTCTTCCTCTTCCTATTACGGTGTCAGTCAGACCACCGGGCCGGGCCATGATAGCAAACCGCTACCCATACGGCTTTCATCCTTTGAGCAAACGGCATCAAAATCTTGATATCCAATCTGTGCGATCTCTTTGCGCTTGTTTCACTTGCGGTGGAGCTTTGAGCTCCATCAGATCGGGAGTTCAACCACCACGTGCCCCACGATTCTCCAACTTTTGTTTTTCCTCTTTTGACGAGCTCCAAAGCTTGGAATTCTTATGCGACACTAGCGGATCTAGGTACCTCTAGCTGTTCATGATAGCTTCCAAGAACCTGACTCCCGATCCCCCTGCTCAAGGTTGCCTTAGGTTATCCTGCCATCCACAGTTCCCCTTTTTTTTTCTACCGGTATCTATACCTTATACTATCTACCTGGCAAGACATCCACCGACCCCGGGGATATTTTTTAAGGATATAGAGGATCGTTAGCCCCAAGATACTAGGTACATTACGTACAACTCTATCTCAACCTCTCGACTCCTTCGTTCAGTTCCCTGACCTGGTCCGATCCGAGGTACTGCCGTCTACCTACTTCTAGCTACTGTACACTCAGCCCTCGCCAACGCTGTCCACTCACTCAAAGGTCCACGGCCCCTGCTCCCGGCCATCATCTGTCATTTTTTTCTACAACCTCTTGGACAGCACAGCTCATCTCCCTCTCCTTCCCCCATACCCACTTTGGGGACCAAACTTTACTACGACCTCACAGAGGACGTTCCATCAGTCCGGCACCCACCCCATACCACCCATACCTCCCAGGGCATCTCTCCCTGTGTCACGCTAGAACCGCTCTAGAGTTGGGGCTCTTCTACCTTGGGACCAGGGCCTGCATTGCCTGCATCACTGCGCAGCATTGATCTTCGCTGGGGTCACCGGCATCTCTCAACGCTTTTATCGACTGGCCGCAAGTGCCACCACTACCACTCACACTCCCCAGTCACCACACACACCGGCTGTCTCTGGGATCGATCCGCTTCTTCTCACCACCAGAAAGGGAACGCCAGCTCACCATTTAGCAGCTACCAGCAGTCTCCAGCAAAAGTCTCGGCCAGCATCATACTACTCAAGTCTTAGAACTAGAGGGCACGCGCATGAGCATCGACACAGAGCATCTCGCAGCAACAAGTCACTGATCGGACCACTCACTTATCTCCAACCACGACGGGGAAACTGAATCATCTTTGTCACCCTCCACCACCCCCAGCACTCTCTACACTCACTGCAGCTCATTTGCTGGTGGGGATTTATTGACGCCACAGCAACCACTCAGACTGGTCGGTATCATCGCCGTTGCTGTTGTCGAGGCCGACCCGCTTGACAGGGAATCCCACAGGGAAGGCCCCCCGAACACCTCACAGACTAATTTCTGGACAACTAGAGGTCCCAGTCTCTCTCTTCTCCAGTCTCACTCTAGACCGTCCTTACAGCAACTTGCCACCTCCACTTCGGTCATCCACTTCGACATCACGGGCAGGATCCTCCCCTGATGCGACTGCGACTCTGTTGACCAGGTCGACCTGTTATCCATCCGCTCCAGTCAGCTGTCTCTCTCCTCAGCCAGGGGCAACATATCTATCATCTGCCACCGCTGCGACTGGGAGATGTGATCGGCCTCTGCCTGCATCATAACCGAGTCCTCCGTCTTTCACAGGGGGCTGGCCTAAGCCGTTCGGGCGATTATGCTGTGGTATTTGCTTTACCCACTAAGAGGGTTGGTTATCCTGTATTTCTTTCCCTTTTTTCATCTACTATAGTATAATCATGCTGACCTTCGGCAGGACAACCGAAGCCCCTGTGCTTCCTCCAGACCATCCTCTGCGAACCGCCTTTTCGCGATATGGAACCTGGACTGCCCGCCATGTCAAGACAGTGCTACCCATGTCGGTAGCGCTCGTCTTCCTCCTGCTTTATCCCATCTTTTTTCTCTACACGACAGACGCCACCAATGTTACTAGTGGGGTGTCTAACCTTCCTCACCATGTCTGGACTGATGCTCAGCCGCTTAGTGAACGCGCTGTCGCAGAGCCCGACGTCATCATGCGTTCCATCTGGGTGCACGGCAGCTACATGAAAGCGCTAGATCGCGAGATTCTGCTGGGAGCTCTGGAACTGCAGAATACACTCCTGGGACCGACCACTGACTTCAACCCTCGCCGACCGCACGCACCTCGTATCTTGCCTGATGACCCTACGGTTGACATGACTCGGGACCAAAGGGATGCCTTCCATATCGTCAATGGTTTGACCGATCAGTCATGGTTCTTCCACTCGCCTCTGCAGTATTGGGGTGGTTCTGCCGATAATATCGTTGCAGACAAGGACATCATCTCTACTGTCAACGAGAAGAAGACGCAGTCAACTTCGGTTAACGTAACTTTGCGGCACTCGATTGTCTTCAGCGGGAAGCGTTTCGAGGAACGGAGACTTGTTGCGGCCGACGCTCTGGTTATCACCTTGATTCATCTCAAGGACTCACCCCTCGGTCGACAGTGGGTGAGAAATGCCGAGAGACTGGCTGCGCAGGTACATGACAAGTGGACAGTCATTCCACATGACGGCAAGAGCATGGCGAACCAGTTGTACGAGTTCCAGTTTCGGCCAATGTCATGGCCCGACTGGTTTCTCTTAACCATCGCTTACTCGCTCACCCTGTTTTACCTCCTCCTCAGTCTTTCCAAGCTCCGCGCCGTCAAGTCCAGATTTGGGCTCATGGCTACTATCCTGGCCCAGATCGCGGCTTCGATCGGCTCCAGCTTCACGATCTGCGCCATATTCAAGATCGACCTGTCTCGCGTCCCATACTATGCCTACCCACTTGTGGTCCTGGCCATCAGTATGGAGAACTCTTTCCGGCTGATCAATGCCGTCATCATGACCTCTTCATCCATCAGCATCAGCGACAGGATAGGAGAGGCCTTCGGCCAGACCGCTTATGTTGCCGTCGCCAACAGGTTGCAGAACCTGGCTATCCTCCTCGGCCTTTCCAGGGTCACGTTCCCGGGTGTTGCGGCGTTCTGTACGTTTGCTGCAGTTGCCATTGTCTTCGATTTTCTCTACCTCGCGACATTCTTCCTAGCGGTTCTTAGCGTGGATGTGCGCCAGCGAGAACTCTACGAACTGGAGAAGGCTTCAGTGAAGAAAACCAATGCCGTCTATGAGACCACCTTGCTCGAGCGTATCCGCCGGATTCGCCATAGTGGGGCTACCGTATCAACCCGGGTTGCCGGTACCATAGTCATCCTTGGTTTCATCCTGCTTGCGCAGTCTCATTATGCGCTAGAGAGCGGCAGCCAATGGCTCAACTGGATATTTACGAGATCCTGGAGGGTTGCCGAACCTGTCATCTCCAAGTCCTCACTCTTGGTCGACATCCATCAAGCCAGAAGCCCCACGTCGTGGCTCCGCCTCCAGGACCATGAAACTGCGCGAGAAGTCATCAATGTGGTCAAACCATGGGCGCACAGTTACGTTGCGCGCGTGTACGAACCACTGATTTTTGTGGCAAAGGGTGCCGATCGCATCCCTCACAGCCCGGAACCAATGTTCTTGCCAGCCGTGTACGACTTCATTCACAACGAGATTCCGCGCTTCGTGGTGGTCATGTTGACGCTGGTGGCCCTGCTTCTGCTTCTTACCAACTACCTCCTGCAGGGCAATGACAAGCATGCAGGTGATCCTGACCATCCTGATAATGAGCCTCTGCTGTCGGTGCGATCTCTCAGTCACGGCCATGACCTTGACGTCGTCAAGATGGCTGTTTCGCCAGGCAACAAGCTTGTTTCCGTAGGGTTGGACAGGAACATCCAGATTTGGGATGTGCCGTTGAACTCGCGGACGCGCGTCATGTCCGATTCTGAAACTCCTCTGGAGAATCCGTTCCCGGTCTTGGCTATGGCCATAGATGATGACTCGAAGTGGCTAGCTCTGCTTACATGGCAGAGGGTTCTGCTCTGGGACACTGAAGAGCAGCAGTGGGGATTGTCGATTGAGGTCGAATTAGGCGGTCACAAGCCTGAAGCCGTGTTCTTTAACTATGCGAACAAGACTTCGGATTCGCCGTCTTTTGTTATCGTGAGGAAGAACGGCACGATGTTTGAGCTGGACCTTGAGGGTGGGGCATCCAAGGAGTTTACCATTTGCAAGACTCCTTTTGCCATGGCGCTGCCATTTGTAGAGCTCAGTAAGTCTAGCACTTTCCGTTTGAGGACAGAACGTTTGCTGACCAGTTGATGAATTAGCCTCTCAAAAACAACTCAGCCAGTCGCTTTCTATCTTGACACTATCACGTAAAAGCTGCATTCACATAGTAAAACAGCAAAATGGCGGGTGGACTTCCAAGGAAGTCAAGATCACGACAGGCGAGGCAAAGGACATCCACTCTATCGTCCCTGCACCTGACCTGTCCATGTATCTCATCTGCAGATCCCGCTCGGTTGACCTAGTCGATCTCGACTCGTCGGCCGTCATCCAGACCTTCAACACCGAACCCATGGAGCCACGGTCACTGAAGCTTTTGCTTTCCTCTCGTGGGGCTCCGCAACACGGGCTGCCGCCGTTGTCGCTGTGCTACATCAGCTTAGAGACGGGCGATCTCGTGATTCAGACCTTCCACCGAGCAGATGAAGCCGACCCCATGCATCACCCCAAGGACCATGCTCCCGAAGCGCCTCGCCAGCCATGGGATGAGGAGAAGGAAGTAAAGAAACGAATCGAGAACCCAGGTCGCTGGGAGATGCTCCCGAACGGTGGTATCGTAGGTGTCAGACGAGTACCTGTGGCATCTTCGTCGTCGTCACGGCGTAGAAGCTTCCAGGCGGTGTCGTCAGGAGTCGGAGTCGGAAGCGGTTTGCGACGACGTGGAGGAGCAGGAGCAGCAGGAGGAAGCAGCACAGCTGATTCCACTGATGCCACAACTCCAGACATAGGCACGACGATATGGGAGGCCTGGGCCTTTAACAATCTCGAAAGTGCCAAGACAAAGGGGATCGAGACCCAGCCGCTTGATCAACAACCAGACGAGGAGGATATGATGTATGATAACTTGTTGGTATCAGAGCTGGGGCCCATGGTGAGGCTCGGCACGGCGAGTGTGGCGGTGGGGCTTGGAAATGTGATCAAGGTGATCAGTGTTGGACACGAGCATTTTGATAAGGTGGTCACGAGGGACCGGTTGACGGCGGAGAATTTGAGGAATCAGAACTATGTTAGACGGAGGAAGACGGGGGTGGCGGCGCATAGAGCAAGGGGAGGTTTGGGTGGAGGAGGAGGAGGTGCGGCTGCTGGTATTTGATTGTAGAGATAGGTAACTAGAGTTGGAGTAACGGGAAGAGGATTGGGATCATTGACATAAAGTAGAAATACCACTATGCTCTTTTGCTGTTATGAGTTTACAAACTGTTCTTGATTGCTTCGGTCAGATGTGACACTACAGCTCAACGAGCAACAATAGCTTGTGCCATGCGCCCCTGTAGAGGTACATTGCTATTGTCATTCTTATTGAAGTGCTGTCAGAGTCGTTATTTTCCGTCTCATAACTATACCCACCCCTCGTTGTCATCCGACACTGGAATACCTCCAGCGAAAGGCGACAATAGCAACGAAGTTATTGAGCGGACTATGACAATAGGACAGTGTGCGCACCTTAGCACTATCCACTTATGCCTGTTGGTGAAGCAAGGTCCGGCAGCGGCAAGGTTTCGGCGCTGTCAGGGGGGCGGGCGGGCGATGCCAAGCGAAGGGCCCCGGCCAATGGAAACCCACAACCCAGGCGGGCGGCGTCCATGCCAGCACCAGCAGTGACCAGGTCCCAGCTGAGGCCCAGGACCCCATTTCTTTTGACAAGTTTCCCTGCCTTGCCTGCCCTGCGACTGCAACACAACGTCAAAGAAACCACCAAGGCTGTGTGTGTTTGTTGTACCCACCCCGACAACAACCACGTAATTCCACTTCCACTTCCGTCTTCCACTTCTCCCTTCTCTCCTTTACAACGAGCAGCTCAACAACATACTTTCTCTTTTCTGTATCGCAACCATCACCTCTACCCGCGACTCAGCCCATTGACCGTCATAACTGTCAACTACCTTTCAGAAGTACTATTAGCTGTCAACCAGGTGCAAACGGCGCCGCCGACCAGCAATTCACAATGTCGGACTACAACAGCATGAAGGTCCCCGAGCTCAAGAAGCTTCTTAACGAGCGCTCTTTGCCCCAGACCGGTAACAAGGCCGACTTGATCGCTCGTCTTCAGGAGCACGACAAGCAGCAGGCGAAGCCCGCCGATGCCCCAGCTGGTCAGTTTTCCCCGATTCGATGATCATCCTCTCCCTGGCTGCGAGAAAGCCCGTCACGTCGCCCTGCAACCACGCACGCGTTTCAAGCTTCCACACTTATACCCCACGATCGCTACCATACCATTAGCGTTTGGTCTATGCCCATCATAGAAGAGCTGGTCGTTTGTGTAACCCAGACCGCTTCCAACACGCAACTCACCCAGAACTCACCTTGCCACCAACATCATCATCGCAGGAACACCAGTCACTAACACTTCACTTTCAATTCAGCCACCACCAAGAAGGACGGCGAGGCTGAGGATGAAATTGACTACGAGGATGATGACTTCCCCGCCGGCGACAAGAAGGCAGCCACCGAGACCACCGAAGAGAAGGCCCCTGCCGCCGCCGAGACCGCCACAGAGTCAGAGCCCAAGGCCCCAGTAGAATCCGAGGAGAAGACAACAGAAGCCGCCCCCACTGCCGCTGCCAGCACAGAACAACCCGCCGCTTCTTCCACCGAGGGAGAGGAGGCCGCCGCCAAGGACACCACCGCCACCGCTACTACTGCCGAAGAGCCCAGCAAATCAGAGGAGCAGAAGCCAGCCGAGCCTCTCTTCTCCCAACACCTTCCCCCCACCGACGCCAAGTCCGAAGCCGAGAAGCGCGCCGCCCGCGCCGCCCGCTTCGGCATCACAACAGACGAGAAGTCCGAGGAGGCCCAGAAGGCTGCGCGCGCCGCCCGCTTCGGCCTGGCTAACGACCAGGTGTCAGCTCTCGACAGCGCGTTGCCCGACAGGCCGCGCAAGCGTGGTCGTGGCGGTAAGGAGGAGGGTGCTGGTGAGGAAGGTGGCGAGAGGGCAGTTAAGCAGCAGAAGACTACTGCTGCTGCTCCTCAAGAGAACAAGGGTGGTAACCAGAGGCAAGGTGGTGGTGCTGGTGCTGGTGGAGGAAGGAACAGGCACGGGAGGAATAGGAACAACAACAACCGTGGTGGCCAAAGTCAAAACAACAACAGGCAACAAGGGGGTGGTGGCAATCAGCAGCCCAAGCAGCAGCAGCAACAACAACAGAAAAAGCCTGCTGCTGCTCTTGACCCAGCGGAAAAGGCCAAGTTGGAGGCTAGAGCTAAGCGCTTTGCTGCTGCGTCCTCTTAAGGCTTTGGTGACCATCAACTAGGAGGATAATAATAGCTTCGGATAGCGTGATAGCGCGGTCAACCTGTAACTCAATATTTCTTCGCCTCTTTCTATTTTACCACTCTTTAACGAGTAAAATCTTGGATGCTTGATGAAAGCAAAATGAAGAAGGGGTGGTTTGATCCCTTATGAGATATGTACAGCGAAGAGAGGGAGAGAGTGTGTGTGACATTGGAAGGGAGGGACTAAGAGGTCATGACAAGAGTCCAGCTGAGCTTAATTTAGCTTTCAAAAACTTGCTTGCTTGCTTTCCATCAGAGTGTACGCTTGGCGTTTTGGGTGGCGAACAGGAAGAGGAAAGAGGAAGAGGGTAGGGTTGGTAGGGTAGGGTAGAATAGGTTAGGGGTCTTCGTATCTAGTAATTTCGCTTCATTATATCTATCTATCTACCTCTATCTTGGATGATGTTCTTCGTCGGATGTGGTACCATATACTGTTCATACTCGATTTCTCATATTGCACAAGTGATGGCTTAGGTAAATATCCATATGAAAGGAGTGTCCCGACACAGGAAGTTCGTGTCGATAGGGAAACACCAAGGTATGTAAAATATATCACAAAGTTTCACAAGTTGGACTGCCAACAATACCGCAAACACTACCCGCGCCGACTTGCGCTTATCAACATGATACTTTTACAGCCATCAACTGCACGCAATTTCTCAACAGGCTTTTGAGTTGCTTCTGAGTTTGAATAGGCAAGCACAAAATTTGTTGTAACTCAAAAACTCCGTAAAGCATAAGATGGCCTGGAGGTAAATCAGTCTGAAGATCGATGATATAAGTCGGTAGTAGACACCTACTTTCTCTGTCCGTGTTCTTTTCTTCCGACTGACTACTCGCCATACCGACGGCATCTCCCCACGTCTCCAGGACAAGACAGACAGACAGGTCAACAACTTTCATCTCATCTACCAAACAATATACGTGTACCTAGGTACCAAACTTCTAACCTCCAATACATCTTTTGTTTTTCTTTTTCTTTTTTCTCCCTTTTCACCACTGGGTCTGTTTAGTTCAACACCATCATGGATCCCAACAGAAACCCTACACGACCATGGGAAACTAATCCACAAGCCAGACGCCGGGATCGCTTCAATCAAGGCAGTTACAGTCCAAGCCATAACCGCAACCACGACTACAGCCAGAACTACAACCACAGCCAAACCTACAACCACGACCAGACCTACAACCCCAGCCAGAACTACAACCACAGCCAGTACCACAGTCAAAACCGCAACCATCGCCCTCTCGCTCCTTCTCCTTCTCGTCCTCACTCTTCTCTTTCACTCCATCTTCCATATTTATCCAACATCCCATTAACGGCATGGGCGTCAGCGTCAACACCAGCATCAGCCACACCCTCCTCATCACGGCCAACACGATTAACACCCCAACACCTTATCCACCTCTGCAAAAAAGGCATCGACCTCCTCTACCACCAACCGTTTCCTCCCCCCTTTGTCTCTGTCTCCGCCAACAACGTCAAATCGACCTACTTGTTAGAAGACCCTCGCAAAAAAAACCTGGGACGAAAGTAAAATGGAAAATCTCGCAAATCGTAACCACTCAGCTTGAGCTCCGGAGCCGCAGGCTTGGGAGGTTTGAAGAGACAAGTGTTTGGGGTGTATCAAGTCACGCCGACGATGGAGATGGTTGAGTATTTGGATGGTGGGGCTGTGGAACGGGTTTTTAGGGAACTACTTAAAACATTTCCGGATTTGGCGAGTTGGGATGTTATTGAGCTTGTTCAGCCTGAGTCTAATGCTGGTCCTGGTCCTGGTGCTGACACGGGGATGGCAGAGGGGGAGGAGCAAGAGACTGAAACTGAAGATCAAAGAAGGGAAAGAGCGGAGAGAAGGAGAAGGAAAAAAAGCGCAGGAGTTACATCAGTTGGAGTTGGAGAGGGCTAGGTTGATGATGGAGGTGGCGAGGGCGGAGGCAAAGGTTAGGAAGACGAGGAGGGACATGGAGGGGGGTGGGAAACGGGATGGGTGGACGGGAGGGGGAACGGGGACGGGGACGGGGAATGCGTAGGAGGATGGAGGAGAGAGGGAAGATGGAGGGAAAAGGAAGAGATGAGGGAAAAGGGAAGATATGGGGGTGAACTCTCTGGTAGAAGAAGAGGAGTGGGAGAGGTTAAAGTAAATATCAAAACTGGGTTTTACAAGTCAAAATCATCACCTCTCAGGATGCATGTAGTGAGTGACTCGGGTAAAAGATATGGTTTGCTATAATCTATGACAGCAGTAACGCTCGGCACCATGTATAACACAAAGCTAGTGAGTGTCTGTTCCCAACATACCAAAACTTCAAGCCATGTATTGGATGATTTCACCGGTAGGCAGTCCCAACTACACCGAACAGACCCTGACCATCCTTTACTCAAACAGATGCTTCAGCCCCTTTCTAGCCCCCGTAGAGCTCTGTATAGCTCCTCGGTAGCTTTCTATATATTCAGCGATTATACAGTACAGTATGAAGATACGGAAGGATTGAATCTTATGGGTGCCAGCGAGTGGCTTGTTGGAAGTAGGCGGAAGTGGGAGAGGAAAGATGTAAGTAGTTGTGCGTTACAGCAAGTATCGTGGTCGTAATAAGCAAGTGAAAGGGGTTAGGGAGGTATCTACCAGGTTAGGTTAATATCACATCTTAAGGTAGTTACGTAGGTATTATTTCTTCCTTCCTTCCTTCCTTCCTTCCTTGCTTCCTTGCTTCTCAATCAAAAAAACTCAGAGAAGAGGAGTGTGAAATTTTTTTTGTCGTCACATGGTGGCAGACTTCTCTGCTTGGGAAGGAAGGAACGACGCTAGAGTTCATGTGGAGGCTTTGGAGAACGAACTAGGTAGGCAAAGAGTTAAAGGACACTTTTTTGATTCGGCCATTTGTCAGTTGAAAGATATGACATGGCCTGCCTTTTTCATCTCCCAGCTCTGAGGTGGTGAAGCTTATCACATGGAGGTTACTTCATAGCCTCAGCTTGCTTGTCCGCGATTCGGGTTTGGAGCCCGGATGATCACTTAGGGATAGAAGCCGTGGTTCGCTGTTCGTGTCTAGTCCGGTTTTAGGGATTCTGAGAAGTTGGAAGTAGAGGTTAACAGCTCTCATATCGTTTCTCATCCTGCTTGCCCTAAACCGCGATAATCGGACGGATGATCGCCGTGGACATCACGAATTTACTCCCTCCCTATATCTTCGATCAGACTTCAACAAAGATAGCCACGCACGCAGTGCAGTGATATGACAAAGTATAGATACTTCTTGAGTATAGGTACGTACGTGTTTGAGCAGCGGTCAGTGTATCTCGCGAGCAGTTCTGGTATAACCACCTGGCTAAGGTAGTACTAAACTAAAAACAAGAGAAAAGGAATCACCCCCATCCATTCAGCCATCCAATAGCCAACCTGCCAACCCAACCAACACCCAAACCAACTTTAAGCAAACATGAGATGAGATGAGGTTCGAGTTTGAAAAGCCATCACGATCGCTAATGCTCCAACCCTTAGGCCTAATCACCATGAATGACTACCTCTACCCCAATTTGAAGCAAGTGCAAATTTGCAACCCCCAATGTGCTTGTTGATGAGAAAAGGAAAACAGAAAAGAAAGAAAAGAAAGGAAGAAAGAAAGGCAACCTATAACACCTTAACTCCTACATGCCTGTTTGTTTGTTGATTGATCGCTCGTTTTCACCTCCTCACGATGACGATGACCTCCATGCATCCCACACTCAGTGGCTTGTGTCTGGATATCCTTCTTTATAGACCGATGATACAGGTGAGAGCCAACTTCCCTTTGCCGGCGCTAGTTTCCCCTGCCTGAGTGTGTCTTGTCTTGTCTGTCTTGTCTGTAATGATGAGCGGTATTGCTTTTCCGGTTCCCAGTTCCAGGATATCACTTCCTCAGTCCCTATCCCTGTCCCTGTCCAAGGGATTCTCATGATAATGGGCACCTGTGCCTTGATGATGATTTGCTGCGGCACCAGCGCGCACTGAGAATTTCCTTCCAATCCCGATTTCAGCCCTTTAGCTCGAGTCCCTCGCACTTCTAGTGCTGTCACTCCTATCACGTCCAGCGCCTTGTCGAACCGCATCCTGATAGCTCGGAATCGGAGGGCTCGACGGCCTATGAGAACCTGCCCTTGGCCTGTTGTTGCTTCCGCCGCTCTGAATTGGCCTTGTTGTGGCTGACGAGGCACCTCGACTCCTACCGCTGAGTTGAATAAGAGGGGTGTTTTCGCTGTCAGAACTGTTCCTCCTGCTTCCCGGTCGAGAGTTGGCGGGGCTGGTATACTCGGGAGGTGGCTGATCCGGACTGAGGAATCCACCGGTTATGGGCTGCCCATCTTGGTTGACCAACTCTGCAGCACTACTGCTAGGTTCGCCTGCATCCTCCGTGGGTACCAAATGAGCAAGCGAGATATCTGTCGGGCTACGAACGGGTCCTGGGCTCGTCGGTGGGAACATTCGGAAGTTGCCTGATCGTGTGCGGTTATGCGAAGAGTCTGCTCCAGCCAGTCCTTGCCTAGAATATGTCTGCACGGGATGGCTATACCCGCGCCCGCGCCCAACCGTGCTGGTAAATCCATCCTTGGTGCCGGCCTCGAGGAGAATGCTGCCTTGCTCGGAACCATATGGCGGTGGCGGTGCGAGCGAGCCAGTCATGGGAGCGAGACCCCACTTCTTAACGTTGGCTTCGATGAAGACAAAGCCAGCCTGACCAAAGTTGACATGGACGATGCAGGGTCCGTTCGCGCCGATCGAGGGGAAGAAGTTTTGCGACTTCAGGCCGTGTACCACATCCTCCAACTTCTTTCCGTTTCGGGTGAAGAAAATCGTGCCACTTCGCGGGCGGTAGCCGACGCCAATAACATCGCCTTGAACAACTTGCGGACCGTAAGAAGTAGCATTGAAGGGTTGGTTGTGGCGACGGGTTCCGTTAGATAGGTACGCGACAGAGTACTTGTGAAAGCCTGGAAGGTTGGTTAGTCATCTTATCCGTGAAAATAGCGACAGATGTGTACGAACCAGGAAGCCTGAAGAGAGGATACGGCTTGGTGGCCATTCCTATGCTAATCAACGTGTTCTCGGGCTTATCGTAAATCTTGGTCTCCCAGTAGTAAACCTCATTCTGCTTCGGTACCGGCAGGTTGCTCATGACGGTGCATTCGGAATCGAAGAACTCGATCTCGGTGCGGGCCTCGACAAAGCAGTTTGCGATTTCCAGCTCCGGCTCAAACTCCCAGGCCGACACTCCCTTCTCCTGTATAGCAAGATATTGGGAAAGGGAAATGTCCGTCTGCAGAGACTCGGGTGGGTTGGCAGCGATAAAAGCTAAAAGATATAAATCGCATCAGCAACACTTCTCCGGATGTGGCAAAAATCTGATAGATAGCAACAACCGCCGCCTTACCTTTTGCCCTCAAGTATTCCGTCCGTTGCATGTCATCCATCGTCTCGAGGGCCTCGGCCTCCTCCCGCAAGAACTGTTGCTCGTCATCGTATTCGCCGGGTCGACCAATGCGGTCGAGGAAGATGCGCCCTGATGTTGTGTAGCGGAAGAAGTAGAAGATGAGGAAGAAGCAGCCGATCAGTATCGCCGACCCGAAGGACGATAACAGACCGATGATAATGCCGTTCATCATCCCGGGACGGTAATCTGGCATTATGATCATGAAGAAGGCGCTCTAAGTCTGTTGGAGAGGAGATATTCGTCGTCTCTCGTTGACGTTGGTCGTCTACGTGAGTATTCGATCAACCGGCCGACGTTGGCGTCACCGCCAAGCCTTGAGCATCCGTGACTGCCTAGTCCTTCGTTGATACTCACGGCGCTTCCAGGACAATGGCAAGCCCGGCGGATATTCAGAGAGGTGGGAGGTTGAGCGCGATCGCAGCCTGCGGCGGAGGACGGGCAGCTGGGGCAAACAAGTCGAGGGAGATGTAGGGTGAAAAAGAACGTCGGGATGGTTGGGTTGTTGTCGGCAAAACCTGAAGCGTCAAGAATGCGGAGAAGAAGGCGAGTTGGGCGTCGGTTTGGTTTATGGTGGTTATCGCTGTGGGTAGGTGGATATCCGTCTTAGTTGGCAGCGCAAGCTAGGCAGACTATCCTCGCAGTCGCAGCGGTGCGTTCGATCCGAAACGGGAGCCGGCGAAGGGAAACCTGACCTTATTAGGTGGACGAGTGGAGGACCAGGACGATGGTTGCAGGTCACCAAGCAGGCAGCTGGGGCTACGGTCTTGGGAGCCCAGGGCGGATGGCGGCTTGTGTCGATTGATATGTTAGCGCGCGATGAGGTGGGCAACCGAAATCAGTCAATGGCAATGCCTCGGAATGGGCTCGGTCTAGCGATGTGATGCGATGAAAATATTAAAGAAGAAGAGGTGAGACAATTTACTGCAGAGGTACAATCGACAAATCGTCACAGCAAAGAACAACGGTGTTGCAAAGCTGGAACGAAGATGGACGATCAAAGGTCATTGAGGTGATAGGACACGAGGGAAGAAAGACAAGATGATGGTCCGGGCAGGCCAACGCTCAGAGCGCCCAGCGTCTAGCGAAGTGCCCAGTGCAAAGCGTGCTTTTCTTGGTCCCTGAAGGTCGGCATGCGATAATGGATGCGGGTTTGTACACTAACTTGGCGCTAAGTATCTCACCACTTTCAACAGTTAACGCAGTATCAAGAGGCGGGGAAAGGATCCTGCCTATTTCGTGTGGAAGTGGGTCGCAGAGTCTCAGTGGCGGAGAGCAGATGACGCTCACGAAAGGAACGAACGTTCGGTTGCTGGAAACCCCTCCGCCCTCCAACACTGGTTCCGACAACCAATTCTTGCATTGCGAGCCAGGCCTAGAACCAAGATCACATCTTTTACAACTTTCTTATCGGTCGACGGTCGGAAGAAGCATAAGCCTAGATCTTGAATCAGTAAACATTAACTTGAAGCGTTTGGCATCGCCCACCCCGATCCTCCACAGCGCATAACAACAAACTATTCTAGGAACACTGTCACATGGGCTCGATGGGGCATACCAGGGTCCTGCTGGCCGCAGCACCGTTTCAAATGGCGCAGTTGACGGGCAGACGGGTTCAAGATCTTAACGATCATGCCAGACGTTGAAGATGGGATAGAACGCCTGCAAAACGTTTGCAAATAACGGCTCACGAGAAACCTTGACGGTTCGCCAGTCTATAATCAAAGTCTTGGATAATATCGAACTTTGAAAGCACGGCGCAAAATGTCAACGAACACAACTTCAGCAGGGTCCAGAGCAAAAAGTGTTATCGATGGACCATCCTGATATAGAGATCGGCGTCCGCAGAAGCGCAGGGGATTCAAGCCAGTGTCGTCATCTGTACGTTTCCCTGGGCTCGAGAAAATCATTTCAGTTGCTGCTTTGCTTCACACATGCAAGTTGACGGACTTCAGCGAACGGCACAAGTCGAGTGAAATTGGTTCCTATGGCGCATGGCGGAACAAAAGCCGTGACCTCGAACGACATGGCTTTCCGGGGTGCTCTTCCGGACGGGACCCTGGATGGAGTCCGTCACCCGGCGCATCCGGAGCATCTCCGAGACTCCGTGCGACCCGGACGTATTTATGCAACAAGATTTGCCGTTCAACATGCTGTGCGCTTGAAACACCAGAGAAGAAAGGAAAGGTGTTTAATACATTACTTGCAAGTCTCATTTACATCACCTAGCTGCCTTTGAACCCTATCAAACAGTTATTTGCTCCGACTACTGACTACAGAAAAAGAACGCCCGCCTGCTTGTGTCCGAGCCAGGTATTTATCAGCCATTGAAGAAAAAGAAGGAAAAAAGAACAAAGAAGTTGTTGTTCGTGGAGAACTCGTGCAGACATTATTTCTCTTCTTTCGCTCACCATCTCAAACCCGTCATGAGTGTGATACACTGCTTTCCATCCATCCCCATCTCTCACATTTCCAATCGTCATGGTCATCATAACTCTCATCAGCCAGCCGTTCTCGACTCTTAGTAACCGCCAACGCTGCTATCCCCATCACCATCCCTCCGGTGATGCCTCCTGTACCCAGCGCCGTTTCTCTTCTTCCTCCTCTCCTCCGCATACGACACCTCGCTTCCCACCGAGCTCTCCGCGCCGCTAACGGGGATGTGAACCGGGTGCTTATAAACCTTGTGGCCGCTGACCTCGCTCTCCGTCATCATGGCACTCTCCGTCCCTGTGTAGCTCGACGGGACCAAGGCGCGTGACGTCCGCAGCGGCGGGACTTCGTCGACCTCGTCATAGTCCTGGTTGTTCACCCGTGCGTACTGCCCGTTGCTGCCCGTGGCGACAACACCCTCCTCGTGCTCGTGAACATCATCCAGGACACTCTCGCCCCGCTCGTCGATACGGCGCAGCGCGATGGATGATTCGTCGTCCACTCCGTGCTGCCAGCTAAAGTCCCGTTTCGACGACCGCTGCTCGCGCTCACGCTGTCCGGCTGCTGCAGCCGCACGATCCCGTTCCCGGAGACGACGCGCCTCGGCCCGCAGCCGCTCGGCTTCGCGGCTGGCGTTCTTGTCGGCCGTCGAGTACACCTTGCGAATGCCGCCCGTCTTCTTCTCCTTCTCGCGCTCTCTCTCAGGGTTACGGTCACGGCCAAGTTCCCGATCACGCTCCCGCTCACGCTCGCGCTGCTCGCGCCTCTCCATACGCTCCGCCTCCTTCCTGGCCGCGCGCTCCTCATCCCGTTCCTTCTTGCTAGGGCTCCGCTCGCGCTTCTCCTGGTGCTTGATCAACTCCGACGTAACGGTGCTACCGCTATCAACAGTGGAAGTCCCAACGCCGCTCCAGCTGGGGTTGGTCGAGCCGTCCCACTCGCTCGCCTCGCTAGCGACGTTAATGCCGCCAACGCGGGCGGGCTTCTCGGACCGGTAGTTGCGCAGCTGCTCCTGGGCCTGGGCCTCGGCCTCCTCGTCGATCATGATGCCGTCGGCGCCGACCTTGCGCTTGCTTCGCTTCTTCTCCTCCTTCTCGCGCGCCTTCTCCTCGCGCCGGCGTTCCTTCTCGCGCTCCTTTTGCTCGCGCTTCTTGCGCCGCTTCTCGCGCCCGTAGATGTCGGACACGCCGCCCGTGATGCCCGTGATGCCGCTCACGATCGTGGTGTTGTCCATCTCCGTCATGCCGTCGTCGTCCGCCACGTCCTTGTACACGCTGCCGCCGCCGAGGATGGTGCTGGGCGTGGCATTCGAATAAATGGTGCCGTTGGGACCCTTGCGGCGCATGACGGTGGATTTGTAGTCGTCCCAGTCGTCCTCCTTGAAGTAGAAGCCGCCGTGCTTGGCCCAGAAGAAGAACCAGACGGCGCCGATGACGATGGCGGCGCCGAGGATGCCGAAGAGCGCGAACATGGCGTTGTTGTTGATCTCCTGCGGGTGCACGAGTCCCTTCTCCGGGTCAGGGCGATCCTTCTCCTTGTTGTCATCGCGGGCTAGAAGGATGGCGCGCGCTGCCAGAGGGCCGAGAGCTGCGATGTCTTTGCCGCTGACGACAAGGCGACGGGCCATGAGGGCGCGAAGTACGGGTGCCATGGTTGCGGTTTGGCGTCCGCCGTTTTGTGGCAGGGACGGAGGCCCAAACTTGGCTGGTAAAAAGCTGGTCACCCAGCCAAGCTGAAGAGAAGGTGAGCTTCGTCGATCGGTGAAATGGGTTTACGCGCTCTGTAGGCTGGTGCGCGCGGTGAAGCTAGCTTCTGAAGAAGTACGGCTGCTGGAATGGAAGGGTTCGATGGAAGAAAGTCCAAATGCTTGCAGGACTGCAAGGCGATGGAGGTTGCTTGGGTGAAGAATGCAGGTCGACGTGCTGCAAGCGTTGGCGTAGCCGTAAGCGTCAGGTCTGTCTCTCTGGGCAGTGTTTTGGCGCTTGGGGGGACGTGAGAATGTTGTTCACCCAGAAACTGGGGGGGCTGGGGAAGGACCGGGGCTGGGCAACTGGGCCAGGGCAGGGGTGGCTCAGTTCTGTTCGTTGGTTGTTGTGCCCTGCTGGGAAGAAGCGGCCTCCTGGTTGGCTGGCGATCGTCAGGTCGTAAACTTGGATTCGGTTGGCTGGGGACCACGCAAAAGGCAGGCAGGCAGGCACGTCTGGCAGGTTTGGACTTTGGCAGAACGGCCCATCCTCACCATCCTCCCAATTCTTTCCCGTTCTCTTTGCGAATCGCAATTCCTCTCGCACACACGAATCCGGCTTCTTTCCCGGCGTTTTGTTTCATAATTAACGGCTGTCACCGCGTTCGCAGCTTGTAAACCTTGACGTCGTTACAGGTACCTTCACAAGAACTGAGAAGCCAAAGGCTTGGCGCTTGCAAGGGCAACGGCGTGTTTCAGCTTTCAACTGAACTGTAAAAGTGGAGAATTAGCATTGTGGAGTCAGTGCCACTGCCGTACAGTCCAGGTTGGGACGAAAGACTTCTGGCACTGGGCTCTTATCGCGATCACTTACACGGTTGTTCCCGAGTCCAATATGTTCTTGAACTTGAAGCCATTCATAAACTCAGAGGTGTTGAAGTCCATATCAGAGAAATACCGTACTTCCAATTACTGGAGCTCACACATTGTTACTCATTCGATGAAAGTGATAGTATTTAACACTTAAGAGCCCGCTAGAGGTAAGAAGTCACGACGTTATCAACAAACTCTTCTGTCTCCAGCTGTTAGCGAAGACCTTTGCCAACTGAAAAGCTGAAGCAACTCCTGATGTTGACAATAGAGGAGACTTGACTAGTTGCTTGTGACCAGTAAAGTTGGTAGTCTAACCTGTAACTTGTCATCAACTAAAGGAAGCAGGCTATGTATGCACTGGACAACATTCGTCCTTTAGGTAGCAGTGGTCTGTATGTGTTGGCGTGATACAAATCATCAACACACCCATGTGCTCTTCCTACTATACCTACATCTTATCCCGAGCGGGGGTGGCAAGACACCGGGAAGAATGGCCATAACTGCTTGATGAAGAATCAATGGGATTGTTACAGAGTGTGAGGAATATGTTCATCTGTGAGAAGAGTTCTCGACTTGTAATCGGCCAACAGGAGAGGCACCAGGTACATTGATATGATTTGAGACGAGGTAAGTGACTTTGATGATAGCAATGTAAAAGGTTATTTAGATAGGTATTTCTAGCCGACCACCTCCTGTCCGGGTTACATGCAAACTGCTCATCTGCTTTGGTTTTGGAACGTATCATGAGCTCTGCCACCACCGCTTTTCCATTGCAAACCAGAAGTAACTGAGATGTTGATCAACAAGCAGAAAGCAGAAGTACAAAAAAAAAAGAATCGATCATGTCGTGCTTAAATGATTTTTTGCCATGCCAGATATTGGGTATCGTCTCTCCAAAACTTTTCCCCGGTCCATCAGACAGTGACCTACAGCAAGACTAAACCGCCAACCAAGAAGAAAATCGCAGTAGATCCAAACTGAGAAGCAAGTGAAGAAGATATTATGCAAAAAAAAAGAAGAAGAGAAAAATAGTCATCGTTAAACAAAAGGGCCATTCATAAAACATGATACAAAGTCGTTCCTTGCTCGTTCTTCTTTGTCTTTATCATCGTCATTTCATCGTCTCATGATCTCATAATCATCAGATCCAAAACATGAAAAACATCAGTCGTAATCTTCGTCTAGGACCCAAGTCATCCCTCAGTAGCGATAGGTCGGAAGATCCGATGGGTACTCGGGATACGCAGGGATATAGTCGTAATCTTGCCCATCCACGTCACGACCGGCATAATGCATTGATCTTGGGCGTGACCTCGCCCGCGAGGCCGCGCGAGCCCTGGTCTGAGATCGCTCAGCCCGAGGACGACGTTCTTCATAGTGCTGCTGACGTCCATCCTCAATATACCGAGGCTGGCGCTCATCGTATTCTTCCTCGTAATCATAGTATGCCTTCTCACTCCCGTTTCGCCCAGACGTGATGGCGTTCCTGGAGATGTTGATTTCGGCTCCACCCGCGCATTTGAGCTTTGCACCATTTACTTCGAGTACGGCACCCTTGCCCTTCATCACCCGAATGGTGACATCTTCATGTGGATTGGCGCTTGACCGCGTGGTTCGTGTTGTTGCCGAGTGCCTGTAATCGCTCTCATCACGACTCTCTTCAGAGCTCTTTGTGGAACGACTGCTACCGCCGTTCCTTTGGGCTCTGCGGAGAGTTTCGGCCGTGAGCGGCATCGGATCACCACCAATGGTCTCGGTTTGGTACTTGGCGGCTTGACGGATTTTTTTTTCGTATCCGCTTCCAGGGGCGGCAATTGACTGTAGTGCTGCTCCATAATACGAGTGTCGCCGATTATGCCGACTGGCTATTTCCATCCTGGATTCCGGGTCTTCGTATGTTCCCGCGCTGACACTGGGTCGCCGCTGGTGCCTCGGTCTTGACTTAGACCGCGCTCGGCTTGCAGCGGGAGCAGGGGTCTGGTACTCGTAAGGAGTTGGCGAAAGGGCGAATAACGCATCACCCGACTGGTCTTCGTCGGCATATCGTGAAGCTCGTCTGCCCGGCGTTGTCGGTACTGGCGGTGGTCTGTGTGGGTTGGCAGACGGGTGAGCAGTAGAAGACCGGACTGGAGGGGGCATTCTTCGGGCGTCTTCGTCCCTCGACGGCTTTCTATGGGAAAGAGAGGGCCGCGGCATCGGTCTCTCGTTCTCTTCGTCGAAATCTCCCTCCCCATATTCAAGAGCGCGGGAGGTACGATAAGCCATGGCGGTTCGGGGGCGGCTCGGGCTAGTTCCGAGGCTGAGAGCAGCGAGTTGGGCATCTAGGCGTGGATCGACGGGTTGTGCAGAGAAGTAGTCTGTAGGCTGTCGGCTCAGCGAGCCCGGCGTCGGGATCGGGAATGGCTGCATGGGTCCTGGTCCAGCCCATGTTGGCGGAGCAGTTGGGTAGGATGGAGGCATGAATTGCGGAGGAGGCGGCGGAGGCCCAGGGGCAGTATAGCGAGCAGAAGGTGGAGGTGGTCGTGTCGGGCCCGTCCCGTAATAACTACCGGGCCGGGGAGCGGAGGTCTGAGGACGAGGCGGTCGAGAGGAGGATGTTGTCATAGTAGGGCTCACACCGTAATATGAAGCCTCGGTGTCCCTTCCGTTCCTCTCGGAATCCCCCCGTCTGGGAAGATTGCCGGTGGTGTTAGCATGTCGTGGAACGGGGCGTGAGGACGACATGCTGGATCTTTTGGTCCCGGATGTCGACTTTTCGCGCTCTCTTCGTGGTGTCTTGAATGATTCGCTTCTGCGGGGATTTCGCGTCGAGTCGGAGTCGGGCTGGCCGTTTGTCACTATGGGTGAAGAGTCTGACTTCTTGTGCTCTTTTCGTGCACGACCGGAGCTCGAGTTTTCTTTGGAGCCAACAGAGGCAGCGTAGCGGGAGGTTCCTTGGATGATATTTCCGTCGTCGTCGGCGTCTTCCACAGACGCAATTCTTGAACGGGTCGAACTCATTGGGAACGAGCAACAGCTCGCGAGTCGGTATTTAGGCCACTTGGGGAGGTAGACCAAGGCAACTAAGCCTCAAGGCGGAGGCGGGCCGCAGTGAGGATATCCAGTCGCTAATGTAGGGACAGCGAGGTTAGCTTATGTTCGCGCAGTGGATGCCGACGCCAACGACAACAACAAAATGACACAGTCAGTTGGGACGAAACGCACGAACCTAAGAGCGGGGGTGATCCTGGAGCGATAACCAATGGTGCAGGACAGGAACAGCAAGGGTGAGGTGGAGACTGAAGCGTCGGGAATATGGATGGAGTCAGGGCCGTCTCGTCTGATGTTCCAGCAAGCGCTTGTTGTCAGTGTTTGCTTAAAGCCGACTGTGGTGTTTCGTCGCGGCGGATGATGCCCAGCAGAAACCCAAGGAGGGATGTAGCAGAGACTGTGCTAAGCAACGGAAAAATATAAAAAAATGCAATGGAGGAACGTGGCTGAGTGGGCAGCGACGAGTTTTATTGACTGCGGGGGTGTAGCCTCTGTGCCTCTGACACTTGGTCCGACTGAGGACAGACCTGACGGGACTGGAGGGGTGCGATGCCTGCTGGGTAGCTGGGTGCTTGAATGATTCCCAGCGCAATCCGCTCCTCTCTCCTCTCAGGCTGCCATCCAGGTCTGTCTGAGCTGGAGCGGGAGACTCGGAACCGGCAAAGCAAAACTGGGGGGACGGGAATGGGGAGACACCTCAGCGAGACACCTCAGAAGAGAAGAAGGGAGGGGGTTGGAGGGGGGGTGAGCGAGTGTGTGTGTGAGTGGTTGACACAGAAACACCGCCCGCCTAAAACACTCACACTTGTATCGATAATGCAGCAACGGCGTTAGCAACGGTGCTCCGGGAAAAAACAGCTTGCTGGAACGGTAAGTGACCGGACAACAGGCTGACACTACCAGAGCTTTCGTTTATCTCAATCGTTCCGGACCTTACTCCGGCTGAACTGCTTCTTCTCTCTTCCCTTTACCTTCCTCTTATGGCTTCTTTTATTCACGGTGACCGTAGAGTCTGAACGTCCCGTCCGCTGAAATGAGTCGATGCCGAAAGATTCAACGGCGTTGTTCGGGTATCGTACCGTACTTACAGTACGCTACTGTATGACAGGGTGTGCCTCGTGGACTCGTCGATTGTGTGCTGGAGCCCGGTGGATCCCATCCTGTTGTTGATCCCGTTGTGGGGGAGATGCTCCAGTGGGAGATGGCTCCAGATAGTGGATCGTCGTCAACCACAAACCCTTGCTCGAAGGTGCCCTGATCAATCCTCCCACGACACTTGAGAATCACCTCAACCGAGTGTCTGCTTTAAACCTCGAGGAGATGAGACGACCAAAAGGCAGACAGATGGGCGGAAATCAGAAACTCTAACTGATTTTCTCCAGTCTCGGACGACAGTGATGATCTTCACGCGGATGAGCAATCGCTGCTATAAAACTTTTGGAGTACTCGTTAGGGCTCAAAGCGCCTCCCTTCCCAATGGCGCAGCCATTGGTCAGGCGGGTTAAATCGCAAAATGTGGTCGATTCGCAAAACTTTTAAGGTTAGGGTTAGATAAGGGAAAGGAGGGTTATGCCATGTCATGCCGATAGTTGGAGAAAGATTCGGGGAAGGATACTAATAAGAGACTTATTCACAATAAGCATTCCTATTCCATTTCATTCTCGAAGTTAATGCAAATGAATTCCTCAAGAGCTTTTAGGAGTTGGAACCATTTGGTCAAATTTGGTTGTCCGGAAGGTATAGTACTCTTATTCTATCGAGGTTAGACTGGTTAGTAAAGGGACTAGTGTTAAACGGCTCTAACCCTAGATGAGAAATTGCATACTGAACCCTGACTTTCGAAGTTTTGCGAATCGATTACATTTTGCGATTTAACCCGCCTGACCAATGGCTGCGCCATTGGGAAGGGAGGCGCTTTGAGCCCTGACGAGTAAGCCTGCAGGTCGGGCTGTTTTTGCAAGTTTTGATGTTGGGAATTAACTAACGGATGGACGGTTGATTGTTACATGAGGCTTCAACTCTCCGAAGGGTGTGGTGGGGTAGACGAGTTTGAGGTTGCTACTCGCCTGAAGGAGGGTACAGTTTGGGCAATGACCCGAATGACGGGAGTGAAGAGAGGGGGCTGGTGGGTGGTTGCTCTGCGCCGATGAGAACAAGAAATCAAGCGCAAAGAAAAAGAAGAAAATGCGAAACGATGTCGACGATATCCCGGGATGATGGGATAGGTAGGCTGTATGAAAACATGGAGACATGATGTACCACTCACCACAGCCTGTTGTTGTCTTGCTTATCCCATCCGTTTCTGCTTCGCCGTCTTTAATGCCCGACCTCTTCTCTTTGGGTATCAACGGTAATTTGCAGGATTGCTTGAGTGCACGCCGTACGGACACAGTCGACACTCGCTTCGTTTGGACCCTCCAAGCCGAAAACGATATCGTGATATGATGGAAACTGGTTTATAACTCGTGAGGAAGATGTGCCTGGAATCGCACTGAATCCTCGAGAATTTAAGGGAGCAGGTAATTGGAGTCCGGGTATAGTCGGTGCAGCGAATGATACCGCTGCATCTTGGCTCTTGCCTAGCAAGTTCTAGATACCTTCAAGGCAGCCACCACCCGCTTTCCAGGCAGAAGGGTCAACACGGCTATTCGCGTCCATCTGGACTTGTTCGCTCTTGCTGAAGTTGTAGGGTCTGGAATGCGGGCTTCTGCAAGTCAATAACCGTGGATGGTCATTTTCAGATTAGCAGTGTCAAATTCGAGTCATCCAGCTTGGCGTAGGCATGTAGTCTCCATGTGTGTCCCAACCTCCTCACGTCTATGATAGTAGTAACCATGAGCGACCATGCTATTGAACCTTTAGCATTCTCCGTTATCGGGTCAAGTGAGACATGGCCTTGAGGAACCCTGAGATAAAATCCTCGATTGTCAGCATTGTCTCAAGGCAAGCTCGGGAACAACGACTCGGATATCTTTGCAACAAGCAATCCTTCGTTTCGCAGCACAATGCCATGTGCTAAATATTTCACCTTCGAGACATCTTCATTGAAGTAGTTGTTTCAAGCCCTTAAGTTTCGAGTGTGCGCGCGAGTGACGCCAACAGTGGTTTTTACCTGTCCACACCAAATGCATAAAGACTATCAACCCCTCAAACTTCAAGTCACCCGCCCAGAAGAAACGGTTCTAATGCTTCAGTGTAGCGAGACTAAATAAACATGCGGCGCAGAGAGGGTGGGATGATTGGTAGGGTGCAATACATGTGCCAGCTTCGCGCATTGTCGCAATTGCGCGGGAGAGGAGCTACGTCTCATGCTGTATCGCCATGAAAAGCGGCTTAACACAGAAAAAAATCGAAGCCTCTGTGAAATCTGCACTGAAGAGCAAGTGACTCAAAATCTTTGTCTCACAGCGAGGCAAAGCCATCTTGGGCGGCCACCGACATGTAACGAATTGGAAAATTTCCAAGACGCTCCCCTCTGTGCTCGGCATACAAGGCATTGACGCAAGTGCAAGGGTGCAGCCGAACCTTTTGTGCAGACTATGCGAATCTCTGCAAGAACGATGCGGCCGATGATGCACATAATCATTGACGTACCAGGCCCAGGGTGTTCTAGTGACATCACCCTGAATGAGATAGCAACGCCTTGGTTCCCGCCAATCTGGTATCTTCAGACTCGGCGCAGATCACTCGAAGCCTTCTGGAAAGAGTCTTTGAGCCCAAACGTGGCTGAAACATCCAACGAGGAGGAGGAGGCGCAGACGGCAAGCTGTGGGCCAAAGAAGGCACCTCAGATCACCAGTCGTCCAGGCCCAGTCGAGTTGTAACGCGTTTCACCCTTCCGGGAGCACCTGACGATCACGGTTTCGGGCCTTACCGACAGAAACCTGACGGATGAGCACCGTGCATCTCTTTGTTGCTTTGAGCTTGGAGCTTCGGTCCAAACACAAGGTTCCTTTGGTACCAACAACGAAGTGCTTGGTTTGCGAAGAACCAAGCACGGGCTGACGAATGGCCTGGTCGTGGTGTTCCCTTCGATTTGGTCTGCAGTGTCAAGAAACTCCTTGCTCTGACCAAGCGACGACTTCCGTGTTCTTCGTCTTCGCCTTGTCTGCCAAGCCTAAAGACAAAGCAGGTATAGCATAAACCACCGTGCTGTTATCGATGATTAGCCGCATTGTCTGTAACAGGACGGGGGAGCGTGTGTAGATAGGTAGCTGGCTCACCAAAGCATCGATGCCCAGCCACTGGCCAGCTAGCCGTCTAATAGAATACTGTCATGCAGGCCGCCTTAGAGCAACCGAACACAAAAAGAAAACCAACGCGAAATAACGAAACCATTGGACAAGAAGCGCGCAAGAAAAGAAGATAGGGAAGCCAAAGAGAGAAAACAACGTTCTTGGGTCACACCTCCACATCCAAAAAGACAGGTCGGTGGTCAGACAGGAAGACACCATCATCAAATTTGTTTGACAGAATTCCAAACAACAGCAGTCTGAGGGTTGGGGGTCTCTGGACAAAGAGGAAATCGATAGTCTTTGGCTCCTGGTCCGGCTCGCCAAAAGACGTGTATGTGATGTCGCGGTTGCCGTACTTCAGTTCATCTGGGAAAACCGCAGATGTGTCTTGCAGTCCTGAGTCCGATGAGGTCAACGTCTTGTATGCCCGGTCTGTTGGGGTACTGTTGAGGTCGCCGCCCAGAACCAATGGAGGATTAGAGTCTCGATTCGTTCGTCTCCATTCGGAGGCCAGCATGAGAATGAGCTTAGAGCTTTCTTCCCTTGCAATTTGCCCTCGGTGGTCAAAATGGGTACTCATGACAATGACCGCTTTGCCTGTCGTCTTGTGGCGGAATGCTCCGACGGTCACAATTCTCTCCAAGACAGCATCCCAACCGATTGACGGCTTTTCTGGAGTCTCGGAAAGCCAATATGTCTTCCAGTCTTCACAGTCCCATTCGTCCACTCGGAAAAAGATGGGTGAGAACTCGCCAGCGAGTTTGCCGTCTTCTCGGCCCCGGCCAATATGGCCCCACGACGGACCGAGAGAATCCTGGATATCAAGAAGCTGTGAGTAAAGGACTTCTTGGAGGCAGAGGAATGTCGAGTCATGGCCAGAGGTAAGGAAGTTGAGTTGAGCACAAAGCCTTGGCCGACGGTTAGTCCATGGTTGTTCTCCGGGAACAGGGTTATTGGTAGCGTAGCGGATGTTGAACGAAACAAATCGGATGTGGATTCGAGCAGAACTCGGGGCTGGCGATTCTGGGAGCGTCATGCTTCAGTTGAAAGCCCAAGCCAAATCCTTGCCGGGGATCGAAGCTAACGATAGTGGATGCCGGTAGGGCTCGAGATCGTAACGGGGATCAGGGAGGATTGAATATCAGAATCACTTGGAAGGAAAAAGTAAAGACCGAGTCTCACTGTCGAGTCTGACCAGGTATTTTCTCAATGCATGAAGTTGAGGGAAAACTCTGTTTATGTGTCTGGTTCAAAGTTCAGGAAAGTTGGAGGTGAAGTTGAAGGTTGAAGTGGCAGTCGCGTCATGCCTGCCACGCCATGCCTGCCGCGAGCCCTCGGCATCTCTTATCGGTGCTTATCGTACTATATAAACAAGCACATCTTCACCTTACCTAATCACACATCTTGCACAACTCCGAGGTGGAGTGCATTCACAATCCAGCACGTGCGCTGGGTAGTGACTGATGACTGCAACATGATGTTAGACTCGATCGTCAACTTCACCAATGGTTTTCGTCTTCATGTCACGGCCCGGTTGGGCTGCTAGCGGTGCCGGGTTGCAGCAATCAGCAGTGCAGGTTCGATAAATAGTTGCACCCTCTTTTTTCTCATGCAAGATCGTGTTCCTGCTTCATGAACGAAGCATGACCTATCGGCGCACCTTGTTCCTCGATTTCTCGTCAATCGCTCGATTTCCATCCGAGATCATTCCAGAGGGTTTGGCCTTGATTTCCTTCCGGCCATGATCAACGCGCCACGGCTGCACATCATGCAGGTACCTCAGACCAGACTTGAAAATTCTTACCTCGAGGCATGAACAACAAGACAGATATCGTGGAGTCTCGTCGTACGACCACCATCGACAACGACCAGGACATCGGCGCATCTGCTGGCAGCTGGCGTGACCTTGTGGGTTTCCAAGAGCTCCCACTTACTCCGTAGCCGGGTAGCCGTGATTCGGCAGCCGTCCAGTGACTCGGTGATGCGGCTCCGTGCCATGTCTCTGTCCATGTCTCTGAATCAACACCGAGCAAAAAATCCGGCTTATTACCAACCTCTACCAGTTCACAACCATCATGCTTGCGAATTGCGCAGTCATCTGGCTGCCCGAGTGGGTGCTGCCTCCTTGATTTCCGCATATTTTGTTGACTGTGTCTGAGCTCAGCAACCCAGTCTTTTGCTGCGCGTGATGCCGACAAGTCGCGGGAGCCGCGTTTCCATCTTTCCATCACAATCCTTTTCCTGCTTTTCGATATCGAGCCATGGGCTTTTTCCTTCTATCCTCTTCGTTCCAAGCTAACCAAGCGATCCCACAACCCCCTCCTTTCCCACCATGTGATGCCAGGAATGGCACGCTTTACGGGAGCTTTTGGAGTCCTGTCGGGGATAGGCGATCGAGGCCGGGGCCTGATTGGCCAGGGCGCCAAAGGAGGAGGTGTATTCGCCCCGCCAAATGAGACATATCGCTGAATGGTGACACACCATGTTCACCTCACAAGGCAACGCCTCATCCTGGTTGGCACTACACCGATGACTGTGTCTGATATTGCGAGAGTGGCATGCGAGACATGCCAGCCATTTCCAGTGAGAGGGTGTAGTCCTCACCGGCTTGGTATATAGCCAAGGCATGCTCGTTCGTGTTCAGCTCGTCAGTCTACACAGTCGTCTCTTGTCAGGTTCTACAGCAGCAGGAGAACGTTGGTTTCTGGTAGTGTTTGGCACTCGTTTTCTGACAGATTTGTTATCTTGAGCCGGCCAAGCCGGCACCGGGTTTCCTCTTTGGTCACCGCATATCTTTCGGTGGCATATCTCATTTGGGTGTGTTGCAAAGGTTCATATATCACAGCAGCCTCGCCTCTACTCCTCCCGAAGGATCATCCTCTTCACCAAGGCCAACACAATGCCTTCCTCTCAACCCTTTCGCCATGGAGCTCTTCGTGACTCCTGGCCACCTACTCAACTAAGAATCGACCATGCCGACTTTCACGATGTTGACCTATCCGGCATCGACCAAGACCCTCTCACTTACTTCCTCACACCCACACCTGCCGCCGATGCGGTTGACGACGAGGACATGGATTTCGACATGGACTTTGACGCTGGTATCGAGGACACCAAACACCCATCGCCCATTGTGAGAAGCGTCAGCCCATCCAGTCTCGGCGGTCTCAGCCTCCCGCCCCCTCGGCCACCGACACCACCCAAGTCATCGTCGACCCCCGAGCTAGACTTTGATGGGTACCCGACGCCCGACGACAAGGAGGATTACATGTACCTTGCGGCCGCCGCATTCAACTTGCCTGTTCTCCGCCTGAAGGACCTCACCAAGAAGCCCAAGATGAGGTCTCGTCCGAGCAACAGCAACAGCAACAGCCGCCCAAGCAGCAGACTGGACAACTACAGGGACACCTCGACGACTGATTATGGTCTGCCCCTGACGCCTCCTTCCCCGTCCTACAGCCACTTCGCCAACCGGGGTCGGCCAGTGACCCGGCCTAGTCCGCGAAACATGACTAGACCATTCCGCCGGTCACCGCACTCTTGGCGTGAGCCCAGTCCGGATGTTTGGGCTATCGAGGAGGAGACGGATGAGGAGCTTCACGACAGTGAGATGGGTGACAGCCACCACGCGGAGCAGAAGTATGCCGGTGCCAGGAACATTGAGTCGCCGTCGACGGCCTCAAAGGGAAAGAAGAGGGTTCGGTTTGCGCTGCCCTTTGAGCAGTGATTCAGCTTGTGTTTAGGGGATATCATCTCATCATCTCCAGTTTTTTTTTCTCTTTCGTTCACATGGTCTAGGGTGGGAGGATATCGTCATTTGCATTCGGAGGGCACATTTGCATTTTCTCATGGTTTATTTGGTTGGGGTTACGGCGTTGGTGGATTATATCCTGTTTCCTATACCCTTCTGTACATTCTTTTCTGGAACTTTGCATCAGGGACGGAATCATTGGGCGTCATCATGTACGGAGTACTGCATTAGGTATCACAACAGGGTGGAATAACAAGGAAGAGATGGGAGATTGCCTTGAAGTTTTTTGACATATCAGCGGTATAGTTGGCTGGTTATATGGGTGTAACTGGCAAGGGTCTAATTTGTCTACAGGGAATGGATGGGGTGGAGGACATACGTTTTAGATACTTATCTGAGGTTCACACCTCGCAGCTTTCTGTTCTACTTTACTTCAATCAAGTACACCTTACTGATAACATCTATCCTCCACGTGCCAATATCCACTGCATCTTTACTTGTAAGACCCTTCTTCTAACACCGAAGCCCCTCAGTAGCTATATTCGGACAATTTGAGTGCACACTATCGAAAAGCTATCACCACCCTGGAGACGAGCAGTGAGCAACTTACATGACGGCTCGCTCATGCAAAGCTAAATAGGGTTCCACATCCGCCCGAACATAACGCAGTTGAGTCTCGCAGTCGCAGTCGCAGTGAGTAAAAAAGATCCACACTCAAGTCTACATTGCACTGCCGTGCCGGATTGCAGTCCGGGCTGCATGCCTTCTCCGGCAAGAGATCGAACCCCCAAAATCTTGAAATTTCTCGTGACTCCGGGTCGTAGGACCTTGCTTTTCGGGTACGCCGACCCCTATACTCGGGTCGGCTTACCTATATCTCCCGTCCGTGGCGGTCGTTAGTGTATCTCACCCGAGTTCAGGATGATTGTAAGAGGAAGGGAATGTTGTGCTGAGTATTGAAATCCGTTCGTGTCGTGGTGGTGGTTGCAGTTGCTGATGATGTCAGGTGCCAGAACCACAACACCCCCCATGAGCCCAGCCCCGCTACCGTGTAAACATCTGCTGACAAGGATGACCCACCATTGCGATCAATTGTGCAACGTGAAGTCGTGAAGGCCGCGGGTGATGCACAAAAAACACCGAACATACAAACACAAGGGACACTGACCTTATTGTTTTGACCGCTATCAAACAAGACAGCAACAGTCAGAGAAATCCACCAAAATTACATGAAATCCTGCTCAACTTGGAGTATGTACCTGACAGTCTTAGTAGTTTGTAAATGGAGTGTCATGGTGCTGAGTGTGGCTCATCAATGAGAGGTGGTATGTTGGTGTTGGGCGTGTTCGATACTTTTTGTTCATCACCCTAGGAGCTTGGGCCACTGCACAGGTTCACAGCAGGGGACAGACAGAAGGAAGAAGGGACGAACGAATCGTCGGAACTCTCTGTGCAGTGACCGAAGCTGCAGTGCAGTGCGATTCATAGAGTTCCGTCCTTGCGTCCAATTCCCGTCCATCAACTTGAGCTTCATGTTCTCGTGTATCCTCGCCGCGGCGACGCCAGGTTTCATGTGCCTCATGTCGCATATCTTGAGGTTACTTCCATCGGCTTGCTCGCTTGCACAAAGAACCCAAGGGATTGTTGGTGAGATATTCGACTTCCAAGCTGTGCCCTTGCGTTGAATGTTGGTGGGAGATCCAGAAGCGAAGTCAACTTCTCACGGACTGAAGCCGGAGTGGAAGCGACTGTAACAAAATGGCACCAACCCCCACCAAGGCAGCCCACCATTCCCGCTCTGGTGCATAATTACCAGCCCAGCCGCAGGAGAACGTCAGCGTGGTTTCCAACTTCACGGGCGGGAATGGCAGAAGCAAGAAGTCGGAGGGAGAAACCGGTCGACACTAATAACATCATGGTGGATGCGCCAAAGTGAGGGATCGATTGACCGGGGTGTGAACGGCTTGTGTCTTGTCGTCGGGTGTACTCGTTAGGGCTCGAAACGCCGCTGACTATTGGTGTAAAACCAATAGTCAAGTAGCTTAATTAGCAAAACCGGGTCGATTAGCAACGAAATTTTAGGTATATAGCCCACCACCCAATTTGCTAGCAAATCGAAATACCACCGTTTTTTTATATATATATATACAAGTTAAGACCCCCTATTTTTCTAATCTAGCCATATTTACAACATCACTACATTATTATATAATATTTATTCGTAATTATCTTCCTTATCGTCGTTACCATCCTCCTACCTCTATTCCTCCTTATTCTATATCTAACTATCGTTATCGTCAACCCCGTTATCAACCTCGTTATCGATCTCGTTATTAATCTTATTATTAATTTCGTTATTAACCTCGTTATTATCTTTATTAATAATAATAAAACTCCTATCCTCATCCTCAACTTTAATAATTTAGCTAATTAAATCAACGCTAAAAGTAAACGCAATAAGTACCTCCTCTACTAGTACCTCCCTCTCTACATTATAAATCTATAGAAGTAATAAGCTACTATTAAATAACTAATTATAAAGAAGCTTTATATTATTAATAATATAATTAACTTATATTATAAATATTATAAATGTCATGGCATGGCTGGACAGGTTACCGGAGCACTGGCCACTGGGCAATGGGGTGCCAGGCACAGGGCACCATGGCACATCGGATGGAATGAGGCTTATGTTCTTATCGATAAGATTCCAGATCGGGAAGGCGGCGACGAGTGGCAGTTCTGATTTATATGTCCAGAACCGCGATGCCTTCGTTTGCTAGCTTCCCTTTCTTCTTTATATTTAATATTACTTTGATTTGTGGCTTCTAGTCTTGCAGTTTATCTCTCGTAGAATCACGCTTTCATATAATATTAAGTGTTATTCTTTGACCGGGGACGGTATTATAATATCCTACTCGTAATTAGTGCGTTTGACGACTGGTCTGGTGTTTTTATTAGTGCGCTATTGCGATTGATCTTTCGATTGCTCGAACGGAGGATCCCTAAAGTCTTACGATCGATGTGCGCTATTGCGACGTAGTGAGTAATTTACCCCCTATTTCCCGCTTTAGATTGAGTCCTTATACGATGTTTGATGCTGGAGATAATAATGATAAAATTTTTATTTATAATAGTTTTAGCTTAGGTTCGAGCGGTTTTATTTCGAATTTAAGCTTAGAAGAGGAGGCTAGTTTGTTTAACTAGATAGGCAACGACGGCGGGTTTAAACCGGTCGTTAGATTCTATRACCCCCTTACGTGGTTTGGCGGTTAGTAAAAAGATTCGCTTAGCAACGGCCCGTTCGATATGGACTTGTTTAAACCCGATGCGGCTTCAATTTTAGAAATGGAATATAACCTTTGGGGAGAACCGTGGGTAAAGAGACCCTAATATCCATTTACCCCTACTAAGTAGACTGGGATTTATAAGTTACTATTCGTCGAAGACGTGGACGATTCCTTTATTTATATACGGAGTAATAAGAAAATTTTACTCTCCGATTTCGATTTATAGGCGGTCTTATAGAATACCCGGAGATGATTTAAGGGTAAAGGAAGGGCGGTGGCTAGTTTGGCACTAGAGAAACCCTCTCCCTTATTTATATTACCTTTTAAGAAGTCCGAGTCCTTGCTACCGGTACTGTTGAGGTTTTTACCGGCTATATTGTAGAAGTTTGGTCGATAAGTCTCCCGATAATTAATGTTGGACCCGAGCTTGCTTTTCGATACCGAGCCTAACCGCTCTTATTCTGTTCTAGATATTTAGTTGTAATAAGTGTTTAATAGGGATTAGTATATATTAATTAGAGAGGATGTGGAAATTACTATAGTTGAGGACGTATAATTTATTAATGGAGCGATAGTTTTAGTTTATAGGAGCGAGTATTTGAAGAGATTATATCCCTACGCTAAGTTCCCTTGCTGGAACCTTAAGTCGAAGGATTTTACGATTAAAATTGCTCGGAGAGTAGACGCGATTTGCTCTAGTTAGGAGAATAAGAGTGCGGGGGGAGATGCGGTTTATTTCCGACTAGTCTTTAAGGCTACGGAAGATAATAGAAGATTCGGTAAGAAGGGATTGAACATCCTTAATAATTTTATAGATGAGAATATATTTTATTGCGTGTATTGGGTAGATTTAGAGGCGATGTGGCAAGAGTTCCGGGGTTACGTTATATTTAATGAAGCCTAGTTGGATATTATCCGTTGTTTTTTAAAGGTCTTTAAACGTGTTAGTTAGGATATTACGAATTTCGATAATTAGATTATGTATTTTACTAATTAAGTTTATTAGCTCTATTAAGAGAATATTAGATTCGGTTACGATTTGGTGAAACTTTACGTATAATTAGAAATTAATAAGGCTGAGATCCCCTTAGAATTCGAAGAGTAGTACCGAGCCTTCGAGGAACGTAATAAACTCCTAATGAAAAGGCTCGTCGCTACGCCCCCCGACCCCGCTAACGCGTCTACGTCGAATACGGTTCCGTTTATAAAGTAAAGGGTTACTTTTATATTTGATATTAAATAAGCGGGTACGGATAACTATAGTAACGTAATAGAAGGAAGCGGTTCGCGGGAATACGTATCCGACCCTCCGCTACTGGTAAAGAGGCTAGATACCGGTATTTATACCTACGCTAACGACGACCCCTTTGACGATCCCTTAAATGACGATTCTTCTTATAGAGACCGATAGGAAGACGATTTGCTAAACCTTATACCGCTTATTGGTAGAGGCTATAATTTAATCGGTCTCCTAAACGTAGTCCCGCGTTAGAAGAGGTTTACGAAAGTGGCGGACCCTAATACCTTTAGTAATAACTTTAATACCGATAAGGTATTATTTAATGTATAGATAATGTAGATAAGATATAAATTGCGGGCTAACGTTGATTATTTTAATTGCGAGTAAGATTGTATTAGCGAAATCTATTTTCGGTTGGGAGGAATGGTGTTGGAGGGGATTTTTCTATACTTTAACGGCGAATACCTGGAGGCTATCGAAATAGTAGACGTGTTATTGGAGTATTTGTGGAACGATTATTACGATTATAACGTAAAGGAAACGGCCGTTTAGGAATACGAGAAATTAAAAATAAGACTATTAGAGCGTTTCTAGGATTTTAAAATAACGTTTATAAGGTTAGCCGGTTGTTGTATAGTGTTCAAGTCCCTTTGGAAGCGAGATATACGGCGTAAAGTAGTCTAAGAGTTGATAATTCCGGCGGAAACGACGTACTTGAAGGAATATAAGACTTTCGAAGATTATTATATTCTTTTATAATCGTTAGACCTTAATATTCGGAGGAGTAGCGAAGAGTGGCGTTAGAAAAATAGGAAAGCTTATATATAGACGACCAAACTGTACGCGATTAATACTAAACTGATAGTAGCGCCGTATAATCTTATCGCGATTCTTAAGTTCTACTGGCTTACTTTTAAAGAAATAAAGAAGTTGTAGGCTGAAAACCGGTGTTTTAATTGCCGTAAAGTCGGTTATTAATTACTAGATTATCCGGAGAAGGCTAAAGTCTCTTCGATCGAGGCTTCGTTGGAAATAGAGTTGAATATTATCGTTAATTAGACGTAGGGACCTAGAGAGGAGGGGGAAAGCGATTATTAAGAATATTTAATAGGAGAAGTAGAAGGAGCGGAGCCTGAGAACGAGGAGTCTAACGAGGATTCGGAAAATTAGATACCCTAAGAAACGTCTCTATCTTAAGGGAAGTGTCCGTTTAAATTAATAATGTTAGCGTAAAAAATCCGGTTAATAATAAAACCTATCCTGAATTTAATTTGAAGGATTATTTGGGAAGAAGAATAAAATTCTTGATTAATTATACTATAGTTAATAATAGATTATTTATTTTAACGCGACGTATATTAGTAGATATTGGAGTAGACGGTTCGATTCTCGTAAATAAGATTTTCGCTAGCAAATTGAAAAAATAATTGAAATTCGAAGGGTGTTCGGATTTTACTCTCGGGTTAGTTACCCCCTTTAAAAAGGTATAACCGGATGAAATTAGGGAGGCGCTTAAGGGATATATGCGAATCGATGGCGTAATATATAATAATGAATGGCTATTCGTCCTACTTATTTTAAAAATCGATATAATTATTAGAAAGATGTAGCTAGTAAAGTATAACGTATTGCCCGATTATAGAAAGAACGTATTACTATTTCTACCGGACGTAGTGCTAATATACGTAATTAAGGATATTAATATAGGAGGTAATGCTCCTTTGATAGAAGATCTTTCCTTTTAAGAGGATGTTGAACGACGAGAATAATTAATGAAAGAAGAGGATATGAGGCGAGAAGCGGGAAAAAGAGCGTAAGAGAGGAAAGCCTAGTAGTAGGTGTTAGTACGGCTATAAGAATTCGAAGTATTTGTACGCGAATTATAAAGTTTATTACCTGCGGAAGAGGAAGAGACGGAATTGAATATAATAGATTGGAGACTGGTAGATTTAAATTAAGTGGTACTACGAAGGATATTGTCTTCTTATCCCCGCATACGATAATTTAATTGAATGGACCGTAAATTAGCCAAGATTGAGGTAATTATTAAGGATTACCGAAATAAACCTATTATTATTATATAAATATACCCGTTATAGGACGAGAGTAGACCTTATAAATTAAAGAAAGAATAGGGATAGACGAAAGCTAGACTAATTAATTTAGTTATAGTAAATAGTAACGTTTTTGATATGTATTTGAAGAAAAAGTTCAAGTTGGAAATAATAAGTCTATATAAAATTAATAGTTTTATCGAAGTTAAGCGAATAATATACTCTTTTAAAGACGACGACGAAGATTTATAGCGCTTTGTCTTCGAAAAAGTACCGGAGGACTATTATAGCGAGGAGGAATTAGAGGTCTTTAATAAGGTATAATTAAATACGCTTCCGGACCTAAGGGTAGGAATCGATTATAAGATTAAAATATTCGAAGGCTATTGGTTAGAAGAGTTAAAAGTTAATTTATTCTATAGGATAACTTTAGAGGAGTTGGAGGAGTATTGTAAGTATATTACTGAAAATTTATAAAAGGGATTTATCGAGGTAAGTTTAGTACTGTAGGCCGCCCCGGTGTTATTTGTACTTAAACTTAACGGCGGAGGATTGCGTTTTTACGTAGATTATAGGAAATTAAATACTATTTTTTAAAAAGATTAGTACCCTTTATTATTGATTGAAGAAACGTTGGCTCGTATTAGCTATATTAAAATCTTTATTAAAATCGATATTCGTTAAGTATTTTACCGTATACGGATAGTAGTAGGCTAGGAAGACCTAATAATATTTAGGATTAATTTCGGGGCTTATTGTTATAAAGTCCTACTATTTGGATTATGCGGCGGCCCTTTTAGTTTCTAACGGTTTATAAATAATAAATTTATAGGATATTAAAATTTTTGTAGCGCTTATATCGACGATATTTTGATTTTCTCTAATTTATTAGCGGAATATAAAGTTTACGTGAAAAAGGTTTTGAAACGATTGAGGGAGGTTGGATTATAGGCCGATATTAAGAAGTGTGAGTTTTATGTGATGAAGACGAAATTTTTGGGATTTATTATTAGTACCGAAGGCATTTCGGTAAATCCCGAAAAAATCTCTATGGTAAAGGATTGGCCGAGACCGATTACTTTGAAAAGCCTGCAAGCTTTTTTAGGCTTTTACAACTTCTATAGGAAGTTTGTAAGAAATTATAGCCGTATAGCTCGACCTTTTAATTTAATGACGAAGAAAGATAAGGCCTACGAATAGTCGGATAAATATTAAGAGGCTTTCGATGCACTAAAGAAAGCGTTAACCGAGGTATTAGTTTTATTTTACTACGATTTTAATTGTAAGATACGCTTAGAAACCGACGCGTTAGATAGAGTATGTACCGGAGTATTATCCTAGTGAGACCCCGAAGGGGATTAGTATCCTACTATATTCTATTTAGAATTTATAGTACCTGCGGAGTTTAATTACCCTATTTATAATAAGGAGCTATTAGCTGTAGTGAAAGTAATTAAGTTGTAGAGATTAGAATTTAAAAGCGGCGACTTCGAGGTTATTACGGATTATTAAGCCTTAGAGTATTTTTCTACGAAGAGATTATTAAATTCGCGCTAAGCGGGATAGTTAAAGTTATTCTTTGAATTTAATTTTAAAATGACTTATCGATTAGGGAAAGATAATATTATAGCGGACTCTTTATTAAGAAAATCTGAAGAGTTAAAGATAATTCTATAGAAAAGAGACGATTAATATACGTTACGTCTATTTAAATTTATAATTAAAGGTTATTTTGTTTATATTGGCGATAAAGAGGAAACGCTAATAGTTATTCTAAATGTAATTTTTAATATGGATAAAGAAGATAAAGAGGAGAATAAGGAGAGTGAGGGACTAGCGGTTCTATTAGTAAATAGAGTTTTCGAAGTTAACCGATTAGATAAATCCTTGTCGATATACCGGGCAAAGGCAAAAGTTGGGGATAAATATTTTACGGTGGAAAATAGATTCCTTTTATATTGTGGCTATTTGGTGGTACTAGACGTAGAAGAGGGAAAGATACGTACCTAAATTATTAGGCTATACTATAATACTCTATTTACGGTATATTTAGGCCGAAATAAAATAAGGCAATTGGTAGGTAAGTAATATTGGTAGATAAGTATAGCCTCCGATATCGATAGGTTCGTAAATAATTACTAGGTTTGTAAATTATTAAAAGTACCCCGAGATAAGACCCCTGGCTTATTATACCCGTAGGCGATTACGCTAGGCAGTAGGATATAGTAATCTTTAGTAATCGATTTTAAATTAATGTTAAAAGGGGAAAACGGATACGATAATTTTATAGTAATAGTAGATAGATTATTTAAGTTATTATAGTATATACTTTACTTTATTATTATTATAGCTAAATAAGCCGCGCAATTATACTATAAGGGGCCTTATAGAGTCTACGGCCTCCCGAAAGACGTTATGAGCGACCGAGGGCCGTAGTTTATTATTAAATTTACGTAAGAGCTGGCCTAAATCTTAAATATCGAATAGAAGTTGAGTTCGGCCGGGTATTCTTAGACGGCAAGCTAGGCGGAAATTATAAATTAGTATGTCGATTAGAGGCTTAGACCGTTTATAAATTATAATTAAGATAATTGGGTACGGGTAATACTAGCTTTCGATATAATTTAAGTTTTATTCCTATACGATAGCCTTAGAGGATTATCGTTTTACGAGATCGTTTTAGGCTATCCTATATATTTCCTGTTCTATTAGGATAAAAGGATAACTGTGGTGAAAGATAAATTACCCCGAGGCGAAGTATAGGCCTTAATAAAGACCTTCTATATTTATTACGAATGGGTACGTATAGTAATAAATAAAGTATAAGAATAATAGATTAAGTAAGCTAACCGATATTGCTGTAAGCCGGACTTCGGAGTGGGGGATAGAGTCTTTATTATTAAGAAGGGGTGGTCGATAATTAGATTTAGTGATAAATTGGACTTTCCTTTGACGAGGATTCCTTATAAGATTATTCGAATGAAAGGCGTGTCTTACGAGTTTGAGTTGCCGGATTCTTGGAGGGGAAGTAGGGTTTATTATGCGGATAGGTTGAGGAAAGACCCGGGAAATCCCTTACTAGGGTAGGTTAACGAAAACCTTAGGGGTATAATGCTGAAGGGAGACGAAGATAATGAGGAAGAGGTCGAGGAATGGGAAGTGGAGGAAATTCTGACGTTAAAAATTATTAATGGCAAGCTCTTTTATTAAGCGAGTTGGGTAGGCTGGGATCTAGATCTTAATTGGTGGTTAGCGGAGAATTTTAAAAACGTAATGTAGAAACTGTAGGAATATTATGAGAAGAATCTAGATGTACCGGGCCCCCTTATGCGATTGGTAAATTGGATACGAGCTGCGTAGAACGATTCCGTTTTAAAAAAGTATAAAGACGATAATTTGCTTGTTCTAAATTTAAAGTAGGCTTGGATGAGACGTGGGAGAAAGTGATCGATTGGAGGATAAAAAGATGTGGAGAGGGGTGATGAATAACGGGTGTGGAATAGTGTATGGCGTAGCGGTGTGGAGTGATAGCCCGTATTATGCGTCGTATTGGCTTGAAGTATCTGTCTTTTGCCTAAGACGTACCCGTTCGAGTCCAATTGGGGGAAATTTTTTTATGACTTTTTTGAGTACGCGACAACTAGATTGAATATATGGTCGCGGGCTTGGTATGGAGTTTTGTCTGATTTCGAACTTTCATTGTAATATATAGATTGGACTAACCGTTGCGATGGGTTTATATGTTCTTTTATATGTTTGGTAATTGCCTTTTATCTTATTTCTTTTCTTTTGGCTTTGGGGCTGAGCCTTTCTTCCGAGGGGGGGGTGATGTTATGGTATGGTTGGATAGGTTACCGGAGCATTGGCCACTGGGTAATGGGGTGCTAGGCACAGGGCACCATGGTATATCGGATGGAATGAGGCTCATGTTCTTATCGATAAGATTCCAGATCGGGAAGGCGGCGACGAGTGGCAGTTCTGATTTATATGTCCAGAACCGCGATGCCTTCGTTTGCTAGCTTCCCTTTCTTCTTTATACTTAATATTACTTTGATTTGTGGCTTCTAGTCTTGCAGTTTATCTCTCGTAGAATCACGCTTTCACAATAAATACCTTACTCTTTTTATCGTTGAATTATCTCTATTGTAATCTCCTAATTTCTTAATACTAAGTAAAAAAATAATCCTTATCCTTTAACAATTCTAATAATAACTTTATAGTTACAATCTATTCAATTTACTTCTTACCCTCTATCTTCAACCGTACTCTAATAATCTTTGCCTATTCTTCACACTCTTTCTTAAAATTAGAAATCTACTTACATAGAACAACTCTTTTAATTCCTAAATCCCTCTTTCTAATATACTCTTTCTCCTTCTCTTATATAAAGATATAGCTAATATTATTTACTATAAAACGTAAATGAATATTACTAATAATAATTAATTTAATTCTTATTATTAATTTATTAATACGGGCGTCCCTTCTAACTATCTCTTTAACCTCTCTCCTCTTCTTTCTTCTATTAACTTTAATACTAAATACCGCTATTAAGGAGAGACTAAATTATACTTTATCTCGCTTAAACATAATATACTTAATTATTTATCACGGGCAAAGGGTAGATGGTAGATGTGAATATACGTAATTGTACGAAGGAGAGAAGGAGAGAGTGCAGACGAGTGCCTAGAGGACTGGCCTTATGAGGGCAATCCAATTGTAGGCCCGATATAGGTCTACGGCTAGAGGCCGTTATAGCCAATTAGTTAATAGCGATAATAATTTTAGAAGCTATTGTACGCTGGTATAAGGCACGTGAGTGATTACGTGCGATATAGGCTAACCTTATAACACTTCCCCTAATTAAAAGAAGCTATATAGTTGATTAAAATTATATAAAATAATAGAAATCCTTATTAAATAAGTAGTCCGCCTTCGAAATACTTCTATAGCCGCCGCTACTATAAGTTACAGTAACTTCCGTCGTAGGGCTAGAACCTCCCGCTCCGTCCCCAATCTTCCATATCCGTATTTTCTAACCGGGGCCTCCGTTTTTACGGCCGGCCCAACCTTCTCTAATAACCGCTTCCGCTTCTTCTCCGCCGCCGCCTAATCCGGGGGGTATAATTCTTCCAGGTATATTTCGTAGAACCTCCGTATTTTATTAGGGGCTATAGCTATATTAATGCGCGGTTACTATAATAGTTTGTAAGGGGGTGCCTAAATAATATAATATTCCTAAAAGCCCTTCTCGTTTTTCCGGCAATTATCGAATTTTTTAAAATTATATTCGATTAAATCTTCCCTATCGTTAATCCTCTTTATAACCCGACTATAATTTATATAAACGTTTCGTTCCTTTACGGCCGTCTATTCTAGAATATCGACTTCGTCCTATAATTTTATTTTATTAATATAGAAAGTCGGACTATACTTTATATTAATTAAGAATTTAAATATAACTTTATAATTATTTGCTTTAAGGATTTCGAAGGGACCTTTAAATAGGGGTATAAATTTAATATATAAGCGACCGGTCGCGAAATTCTCTATATTAAATAAGATTTTATTTCCTGTTCTATATTTCGGGGTATTCGACCGTCGAATATTAGTATTATTTTTATACCGCCGCTATACTTCCTTCGTTTAATTCGTAACGTAATCTAATACCTTCTTAAAATAGTTAGTAATTTTATTAGCTTTAAAATATTCCGTTTATTATATTATAAATATTTTTAGGGGATAAAGTTTAATTAGTTCGACGCCTATACGAGGGTAGAATTTATAATTAATAAAGAAAGGGGAGATATTAATAGTTTTAGAAATTAAATTATTATTAGTAAATTCCGCAATTAGTAGCCAATTTACCCAATTATTTTATACTTAATTAATATAAAGACGGAAATACTTCTCTATTTCTATATTAATATATTCGGTTTAGCCGTTAATAATTAAGTAGAATACGGAAAAGGGTTTGAAAGTTATTTCTAAACGCAAAGATAGTGTTTTTTAGAATTAGGAAATAAATTAAAAATTTTAGTTAAAGACGATAGAATCTAGAAGTTTATAAATATTATAAACCTTTTTAATAAAGCGGTCTATTAATTCTTCGGCTATAAGATTAACGGTAGGGATAAAATACTATATTTTAATTAATTAATTTATTACTATAGCAACGTATTTAAATTCTTAGCCTCGACGGACGTAGGGTATTAATAAAGTAATGTAATCTATTAAAATATCCTTCTATAGTACGAACAGTATTACTAAAGGTTTTAAAAAATTATAAGGGGTATATTACAACGGTTTAGACTTCGTATATACTAAATAAACTTTATAATATACTTTAACAGTAATATATATCCCCAATTAGAAAAAAGATTACGAAAATAATAAGTAGGTCTTTTTATAATTTAAGTACTTAATTAAAAGCGAATTATAAACGTAACGAAGGAGTTGTAATTAAAGTTCGGTATCTACAGGGTTAACGAAAACGGCGCTATAACGGTATACCCATCCCTAAATCGATTTATATTTAATAAAGGATATTTTTTTTATATAGTCTTTAACTTCCTTAAATTATACTTTACAATTAGGGTCTAATAAGTAAGTTATAATGTTTTATAAAAAGATTAATTTTTTATAATTTTCTATAACTAAATTGTCGGTAGACTTTTTATTTATAACCTCTAATTCGTAAATATATTTAGTATTAACGTCGACCTCCCCTCCTTCGTCCTTTAGAACGAATATTCTATTAACGAAAATATTATAGTCGAATAGGACTTTATTCCTAATTAGTAACCGTTTATTAATTATATCCTTAAGTAAATCTTCTAATTTTTTACTTAGGGCGTCGGGGTGTATTTATAGCGAACCCGGTCGATATTTAATTATAAAATTAAACCGGGAAAAGAATTAAGATTATTGTATATAGCGGGGGGTAAATTACTTATTAATAATAAAAATCTTTAGACTTTTATAATCCGTAAAAATTTCGAAAGGTTTTTATATGCCTTCTAATTCGGGGCGCCACTCCTTTAGGGCTTTAATAATAATAAATAATTCTTTATTATAAATATTATAATTATATTCGGTTAAAAAATATCGTTAATTAAAATAAACGATAGGGTAGAAAATACCCTCTTCGTCGTATTATAATAAAGTGCCGCCGTAAGCCTAATTGGAGGCGTCCGTTTCGACGACGGTTTATTTAGATTAATTGTAGATACAAAGTATAGGTCCGCTATTAAAAACCTTTTTAAAGGCTTCGAAAGACTTTTAATATTACCCCGTCCAATACTAATCTACGACCGTCTTTTTAATTAATTCGTATAGTAGGCTAGTAATAATTAAAAAGTATTTAATAAAGCGACGATAAAAGTTAGCGAAGCTTAAGAAGCGTTATAGCGCCCTCTTAAAATTTAAAACTTTTTACGTTGTAATTATAGAAACCTTTTCGGGGTCTATTTCGAAACCTCCCGGGGTAATAATAAAACCTAAATATTTTGTATAAGTAATATAGAATTCGTATTTATTAATATTAATTTAGAAGCCTACTTTAATTATCTGTTATAAGACTTCCTTAATATACTTTTCGTACTCTTTTTTATTATCTAAATAAATTAAAACGTTATTAAAGTACGTAGTAGTATAAATATCGAAAATATTATATAATATATTATTAATATAATTTTAGAAGGTTCTTAGTATTCCCTATAATTTAAATGGATATATAATAGATTTGTAGAGGTTAAAGTAAATAATAAAGGCCGTTAATTATTCGTAGCCCTCCTTAATGTATATCCTATTAAATATTATAATAATATCGAATTTAGTAAAGATCTTAGCCTTATAGATAGCGTTAAGGGTCTCTTTAATTAGTAGTAATAAATATCGAATTTTTATTATTATATTATTAATATTGCGGTAGTCTATATAAATATAGATACCGCTACCCGGCTTCTTAATTAATAAAATAAGTAAAGCGGCTATAAATTATAACGGGCGGATAAACTTCTTCCTTAAATTATTATTAATCTATTTCTTAATTATAATAATTTCAATAAGCGATATTCGTTGCGATTGTATATTAGGGGGCGTCTCGCCCGGCTTAAATTTAATTTTATAATTGTACAAATGGTATAGAAGGACTTTATTTATTAAAAAGGGGAGAAAAGTTATTACTTCGTCGACGTAGTAGTAGCCTTCTAATTTCCTTAAAATTTCGAAAATTTTATCCTTAGTCTTTATAGGACAATTTATTTTATTAAAAAATTTCTTTACGTCCTCCTTAGAAATCTTAGCCAAATATATTTATCGGATTGTTTCCTTATAGAATAGTATATTTTCGTCGAAATTTCTAATAAGGTAAATAGCTTTAGCGAAAATTGTAGCTTCGCGGGAGTCCTTTAATAAATAAATACTAACTATTTCGTTAATAAAATTATAAAGAATAGGGGGGAAACTTTCTTTATATTATTAATTATTACCTTCTATAATATTATTAATTATCTCCTCGGTTAAATCTATATCCTAGATCTCCGTTATAACCGCTAACTTCTTAATTTAAATATAATTCGTAACGTATAATTATAATCCCTATAATTCGTAAATATAATTAAAAGTAATTATATTAAATTCTTGGATATTGCTAAAGTCGAGGTCGCGGTCGTAGTCGGAGTCTCGGTAATAGTAAAGGATATAAGGGCGTTTCGCGCCCGTAAAAATATATCGGCCGTCGAAGCGGACGTAAAGTTCATAAAGCGTAAGGCTTTTAATTTTAATAAAGAGAACGGCCGTACCGGTAATACTAATCTTTAATTCGGTTCTCCTAATTATTAGCGCTTTAATAGGGATAAGGACGGTTCGGTAGCCGGTTTTAGGGTTAATTTTAATTATAATTAGAAATAGTTCCGTAATTAAAGACTCTAGAACGGGCTTAGTAATAATAAGCTTTAGAACGGGTTCGGTAATAGCGGATTCTAAAGTAAATTCGGTTTCGGGGATAGGAGAAGGCTTTAGAGCGGGCGCTAATTAGGGGGTAGCCTTCCTTTGAATAGAGGTTATAAAAATTCTATTAATAAGAGCCCTAGGGGCCGCGGTTTATTTTCTAAAAAGATTTAAAAGTAGATAGCGGTTATAATAAATAGGGTTATTAAAGCGTACCCTGTATTATTTATAGTCGATCTTAAGTTTATAGTATTATATTTATAGGAAGTTTAAAATAATTAAGTAGTTCTTAAAAATATTATAAATTAGGAAGGTAACCGTCTCTTTATAATAGTCGATATAGAATTTAATTATTATTCTTTTAAAAATAATACCTTTAACTACTCTATTAACGAGAACTAGCTTCTTTATATAAAGGAGGCGAAAACGAAGGAGGTTATTCTTAATAATAAACAAACGATTAATAAAAGTAAAAACGGAATAACTAATATTAATAAAAGAAATATAATAATTTTTATATAAGCCGGTTACAATATAAGAAGATAAAAGTATTAAATTTAGCGAAATAGAACTATTTAAAAATTAAATTTTAACTTCCTCTAAAACCTCTAATTTAGAAGAGTCTAAAATTTATTTTTAAGATAAAAATAATTAATAAAGCCTCTATATACGATTAGGTATAAAGGCTACTCGTTTTTTAGATCGTTATAATATTCGCCGCTAATAGTAGGCTCCGCGGGAGCGGCTAGAATAGTAGGGGCGGCATTAGCGGTATAGACTTCCTCTTAATTACTATAGCTATAATAATTCTTACCCTTACCTTTACCTTTATTCTTCTTACCTTTTTCGTATTAAAGGCCTTAAGAACCGTAATTAATAGAAGCGGTATATTCGCGGGCAATATAATTAAGTTTAGTATAATAGCGGTAGAAATTATTATAAGAATATTAGTTGAGAATATTTTTATAAATAAAAATAGCGAAGTCGATAGTATCGAAATCTATTTTATTACCGCCCTAATTAATAGGGAGATTATTGGTATTATAGGAGTTAGAACCGCCGCTATTACTATTAGAGCTAGAACCGGAGCCGGGGTTGGGGGCTCTAATACTTAGAACGCGGACGTTTATTTTATAATAGTAATTGGCATTTTTAAAATTACTAGTAACGGTATAATAAATTGTAAATTACTTTTTAAAATCGTTAGCTTTAGGGAGATTGCAATAAATTAATATATTATAAAGACGTTTATTAATCTTATTCCGTAAGTAATAGACTTTTATAGAATCGTTGAAACCGTATAAATTTATAAGGTTAGTAAATTCGAATTCGAATTTAGCAAAAAATATATTCTTTATAAAGAATTCTTCTAGACGGCGGCCGGCGTCTATCTTTAAATTAATGTTCTAAAAGCGAGTAACGAAATACTCTATAAATTCGATACCGGTCTTCTAACGCTAAGTGTCCTTATCGCTACCGTTCTAAATAACGTCGAAGTCGTCCTAAATACTAAAGAGGATTTTTAGACCTAATAATATAGCGGTACGAATAATTTTAACGTTTTTATTAACGTAAAGTAAAGGGTCGTATTTCTATTAGGATTAAATATAGAAACGTTAGGATTTAAAGATTTCGTACCTATAGGCGGCGTTAATATTTTCTTTACTAATAAAAATAAGTAGATTTTTTACTATTTATTTAAAGGATAATATCTTACTCTTACTTATTTTAATAAAATTATTATAAAGAGCCCGAACGTTAATATTATAAAATTTAAAGGCGATATAATTTACGAAAAAGTCGCCGTACTACTTTTAGAAATTGGTATACGCGGTTAAGAGGTTAATATAATCGAGGTTCTTCTAATCGAAATTATTTTAGGCTTCGTTAATTATAATACGGATAATTTTCAACTCCTCCTTATTACGCTCGAAGTCGTTAGCGATATTATTATAAAAAATAAAATTAATATAGTAAAAACGGCCGAGCGGAGTAATAATCGAACGGAAGGCGGGATTATTAGCGAGGATAATAGCGGACGTAAAGTAGTCGCGGGGAATAATTTTCTTCTCTTCGTTGTCTTTAATACCGGCGATAAGGTTACTAACGGCCGGGGAGGGTAAAAGCTTAAGAAATGTAGCGTAATAAACGGTCGTATTATAAATATTAATAAATTTATTAAATACCTTACGGACGTTATTTAAATTAAAGGACGTAATTAGAACGTTGGGAATAGGGAGATCGCCGCCGGTACTACTAGCGGGCGAGAAGGTAACGGGGTTACTACTCTCGTTATAAAATATAAGAACGAAGGGAGTAATTGCAATAAAGTAAAGCTCTTATCCCTTAAATAAAGAATACTTACCCTTATTTATTAAATAAAGGGGGGCGGGACCGATAATTATCGCAATTTACAATTATTAATATTTAAAAGTATTAGATTTAGTAATTCGATTAACGAAGCGATTCCTATACGCGTACAATTAATAAATTAATTGTAAGAGGGGTTTATACTATAAACGTAATAATTAAAAGGTGTAATTAATTATTACGGGCAAAAGGTAAATAGTAAATATAAATATACGTAATTGTACGAAGGAGAGAAGGAGAGAGTGTAGACGAGTGCTTAGAGGACTGGCCTTATGAGGGTAGTTTAGCTATAGGCCCGATGTAGGTCTACGGCTGGAGGCCGTTATAGCCAATTAGCTGACAGCGACAGCAATCTTAGAAGCTGCTATGCGCTAGCACAAGGCACGTGAATGATCACGTGCGACACAGGCTAACCCTGTGACATTATTAGATTAAGGAGGGTTTTATTAAAATTAATACATTTAATACCTTCGTTAATATATATAAAATAACTTCTAATAATAAATAAAGTAAGAGGAGGAATAATAACGTTAGCCCAATCCTCTTTAATAGCTAGCTTTTTAGGGGGTATTAAAAGACTATAATTCTCGTATAATAAAACTATTATATCGTAAATTAAAAGGTACTTCAAAATAGAAAACGTCTTCTTCTTCTTTATTATAAAGAAGAATCGATTATCTTTAATAGACTCATACTCTCGCCAACTATCATCACCCTTATTATCGTAATCTTTATTAAGAAAAATATAACCTCTCTTCTTTAATATAATAATTAAATTAATTATTAAAGTAAGGGGATCTACTAACTTTAATAATACTACTTCTAAATTAATAGGATAAAGACCAATTTACTCCTAAGTAAACCTAATATTAGACGGCTTAAATATTTAATTTCTTATATCGTTTAAACTATCGAAAAATATAAGCTTAATATATTCAACAATACTATATATAATTCGCTTAAATATATCCTTCTAATAATAACCCTTACAAATTTAAAAAATATTTATATCTAATAGCTAAAGGAAATATATTAAATAAGGGGGGAATAGGAAAAGGATAATATTATTCTTATAATAACGCTCGTAAAATTCGATAGTATAATAACTACTATAGTTATTTAATACAAATAACCGCTTCTCTTCTCTATTAAAAAGTTTAATATACTAATTCCAATAATCAAATTAATATAGGGTAAGCTAATTATCAATATACCCCTTTAATAAGGCGGCGAAAATAATATTATTATTATGACAGGGCAAGGCGTGCACTTTGGCCATTGCGTCAAACTACCAAAAGATAGACGAAGTTCTGCTTGCAAGGCAGAACTCGAAGTGCACACTATATAGCTAATGTCAAGGTCAACCCTGTGACACTACCTTCCCTCAAAGCGATGTCATTCCACTTGACATCAAGGAGAGGCTCCGGTCACCACTCGGAGGTGGTCTCGGACCACGAAGGATTTATCGCCTTCCGACGGCGATAGCTATATAACACTACCTGAACCACCAAGGTTCCAATGGGGGATCTGGGACATGCGGTCGCTGCGGTTGTTGCATTGCCTTGCCGATGTGCGTCTCTGTCCACGGTGTTGCTCTAGGCTCGCCTCCATGGTTCTCTTCCGAAGGAGAACCGAGGAGAACCGAGCACCGTAGTCGGAGTTGCCCTTTTCGCACTTTGGAAAAGCACCGCTCTCGACATGTCCCTACGAGGAATGAACCCCTGACCTCCCCACCGTTAAGCAGAACTTACTATGACAGGGCAAGGCGTGCACTTTGGCCATTGCGTCAAACTACCAAAAGATAGACGAAGTTCTGCTTGCAAGGCAGAACTCGAAGTGCACACTATATAGCTAATGTCAAGGTCAACCCTGTGACAATTATAAAGTCGGTTATTAAAATAATTTTCGCTAAATTAAACGCCTAAGAGAATAATGAAGGCTAGAATAACTAATCCCTTTACTAATATAAACTCTATAATAATTACCAACTCCCTAGCATTTAAATTAAATATTTGAATAGAAGGGACTTTAATATAAATTTAAATTATATAGCTTTTCGTAAAATAGCTAACTCAATAACCAAATTTATTCGTATTCTACTAATTATTTATAATAATTTCGTATTCTTCAATAACCTCCTGGTACTATTCGAATACGCCCTCTATAAATTTTCGAAACTATATTACCTTTTTAACCTATAAAAGTAATTTAATTCGTATAATTTTAAAATCGTTATTACGGATTATATATTCTTATACCTATTAATAACTAAGGTCGTCGGATTTACTATTTGCCCGTAAAATCTATTAAACTACTCGTTATAACTTATAAATCGTAATCTCTATCCCTATATAAAATTAAATTAATTATAATTAACGTTATTTAAATATAACTACTATTAACTAACTAATAAATATACGAATATTAACCTAAATTAATATAATAAGATCCTCTTCGTCCGTTAACTTCTTATTATAACTGCTATTATAAGATTATAACTACGCGCCGTTAATACGACCCCGCAGCGTAAAATATAGTACATTAAATACCCTTAAGGCTACCTTAATACTCTTAAATCCGCTATAAAAGAAAGTATTAGCGGCGGCGTCTACTACTATATTTATAATTACTTTAAAGATACCTTCTTTATATAGCTTACGTCTTATCTTCTTCGGGGGCATTATAAATTCGCTATCGTCAATATAATTATTAATATAAAGAAAGAAGGATAGATATAAAGAAGTACGACGCGGCTAGGCTAATTGAGTTAGGCTAGGCTAATATATATATATATAATATTCAATAATCTAATACGAACACAGACCTCAAGTAAATATACCAAAATATTCAAAAACGCAAAAGTTATACTGCAATTTCATTTGCACTACTAAATTAAAAGATATAAAAAAAATAAAATAATAGTCAAATAGAGAATCAAAAGACGAACAATCTAGCGCGATTATATTTTAGATACACGTATTATAGGGTAAAAAATCAATATGCGAATAGCTTTATTGTGTTCAGCGATATTCAAATAAACCAATCTACATCCATTTGCTAGCGATTTTGCAATAGGGTAAAGTACCAAGATTTTGTTGCTAATCGACCCGGTTTTACTAATTAAGCCCCCAGACTATTAGTTTTAACTGATAGTCCGTGCCGCTTCGAGGCCAGACGAGTAACTGCTCTTTTTCACTTTTGGAAATTTGATTCGGATGGGCTTCAATTGTCCATGTCCGCAGTCCGCAGCAACCACTGCACACACTCATTCGTTACCATCATTGTCATTGGCGGCATTGGCGGCCACAGAGAAAAGATAACCTCATCATCAGCCACGAGGGATTGGTTACGGATTACGGATATCTGGACGACCTCAGCAAAACAGAAGCTCAGCTCCTCAAGCCCCTTCACGCTCGCTCTTTTTCCACAACACGCGCGCCAGCCAGCCTATGATTGTTACCAACGTTCGTTCTGAACCTGTCGCACCACAGCAACTTTGCCCGTCGGCTACCTGCTCGCACAACCGAACCGCGTGGTCGACAGCTGACTCCCTCTCTACCTAAAGAGCATACCCTTACCCTCTGTACGTCTGTCCTGCGGTTACCTTACTCTTGTCTCTGGGATTTCCCTTGCCATACAGGCGTATACCGTGTTGCGCGTGTCTTGATTCCCAAAGAGAGGGCAGGGGCTACTGCTATTTCAAGGACCAAACCAGAGCTGATACATAGCAAACACGTGCAAAGCCAGGGCTGAAGGTTGGAATTTCACCACCACGCCGGCCTCTCTCCACCGCCTTTCGTCGCTCGTTCCTGGATTCTGGAGACATCCACGTATTTTCCACGCAGGCTGAGCGGAGTTGGAAGCGCCTAGATCGGTGCAGCAGAAGACGCAATAATTAGAAGCTAGACCTACTGTGGTTTGTCACCGTTAGCCAGTGGGGCCCCTGTGGGCTCCTTCGATTCGACCCAAACTGGACGTCATCCCATTCACACTGGAGGCAGGGTGATTTTCTCCTTCATCTCTTCTCGCGAAACCACGGCGACCGCGGAAACGCGCATTCAGAGAACCGGACTGCGCGCCTCGTCGACTTCTCCATGAAACTCCGGTAGCGCCCCTCAAGGTTCAAGGTTGTGTCTGGACCCTCAATGCGGACTACCAGCATGCGGGCTCCCTAAGGTGAGCGCCAATTTATCTGCCAATAAAGTCAACAAACAACATCTCAAGGTTGCCATCCATGGGCATCGCAACATCAATCCTTTGTCGTAACAAACCGCTGACACTTCGCCCATGATAGACAGAAGAAATGTCACCTCCAAAACCAAAACCCGACAAATCTCCATCACCACGGCCAAAGACCCCCAAGATCACCCCTACAAACTCCAAGAATGGCGCGCCGACAACCTCACCGACCAAGTCGGCCACGGCGCCGGGAGCCACCACTCCCAAGAGTGTGCCGACACCTACCAATAGCGGCCTGTCGACACAAAAGAAGAAGCCCGAGCTGAAGAAGCCCGAACCGAGTCTTCTGGGTGATTTCTTGCTCGGCCGACCATCCCCGCAGCGCGTAGCCGCCCAGCGCTCAGCCTCGAAGCGACGAAAGACCATGTCCATGGATGCCCAGAATGTTCGAGAGGAGCTACGCCAAGAGATGCGCGCCGCAGCTGTACGGAAGCTACAGCAACCTGGTGGCGTTCGCGATCGTGTCAAGACATGGCAAAAGGCGTCGCAGGCGGCGGTCAAGGCAGAGGGCCTTCCTATCCCGGTAGCAGAAGATGCGCGAAGCGAACCGACCGAGTTCGCTGTTAACCTGAGCGGGGATGACGTGGACGAGGAGGACAGAATGAGGATCAAGTGGCGGCAGAAGCCCAAGAAGAAGAAGCCAAAAATCGAGACGGTGGAACCCAAGGGTGCGAGTGGGAGCGATAGCACTGCTAAGGAAAAGAAGAAGGTGCCAGGGAAATTAGCCGACGACAGGCCCGATGTTATTGTGAAGGAGGCGCGACCAAGGCCCGAGTTGCCCAAGAAGAGGATCATAAGCGACGACCACTGGATGAAGAAGCAGCAAAAGGGAAAAGGGCCTGCGAAGAATCCGGCACCCGAACAAGGCCAACCGATACCGAAAGACTTTCTCAAACGAACGGCGCAAAATCCCTCGGTACAAAAGAAGATTAGAGATTGGGCTCAGAGAGTCGAACTGCCGCCGCCCCCACCACCTGTTACAAAACGCCCAACGGTCAAGAAGTATCGTCATGCCAAGACCGGTGAGACGGTCACGGTTGAGGAAGAAGAGGACGACGATCATCACCGCGGGGCACTGTCGGAACCAGATATGCCTCGTAGGAAGCGCTCTTCGTCTGGTGAACGTAGGAGGGCAAGCCCGAAGCCAAGGACGCAACAGCGTCCACCCGATGATGGAATTAGGGTACGTCCGTTGCGGACACGGGGCTCCAATGATGATGGTATCAGAGTCCGCCCAGTGAAGCCCGCCCGCTCACTGCCAGACGATGGGATCAGAGTTCGCCCTGGTCCTCCTGTCTCTGCCGACAGCAGCAGCAGGTCTACTTCTACATCTAGTCCCTCCTCTTCGTCCGGACGGACACCGAGTGATCGGCCCGGTAGCAGAACACCGCCCAGAAGGGCTTCACCTCCTCCTAGAAGAGCCTCAACTCCGCCGCGAAGAGCTTCAACCCCGCCTAAAAAAGCATCGACTCCCAAGCCAAGAGCGCGTAGTGATCACTCGGCTGCTTCTGACGATGTGATAGAAGTCATTGTTGAACCTGAAAGTGAAGCGTCATCTCCGAGGAGCCCGAGTCCTCCGCCGAAGAGAAGGCTAAGAAGTCCTCCTCCTCCAAGGAGGAAGTCGCCAAGAAGAAGGGGTTCCCGTGGTGGTGTGCGAAGAAAGCCGAAGCGAAGAAGTCCTAGTCCACCAACCACTGCCACGCAAACAGAAACTACAACGGATGACAGGCGACCGGGCGCTGACAAACCAAGGCCTGCTCCTAGGAATGGTGAATCATCCGGAGAGGATTCTTCCCGGCGCCCACCAACTGCCGCTGGCATTGATGATTTAGCAGAGATTCCATTTGGCTTTTCGGCGTTTAGTGAACTGGACCTCCCGTTGAGGGGGAATCCCGAAGGAACACACGCCCGGCAAAGTGCGAAACCTAAGCCAAAACCTCAGAGGAATGAAAGCCTCAAGCTAGTACCGAATGTTCTCAAGAAGGTTATGACCGGCGCCATGGAGAAGATGCAGGAGATGGCACAGGAGATGGCGGAACCGCCGAGGCCTCCTCCTACGGGGAACAAGCCCGCTAGGATCGAATCTTGGTTGAACAACACGGTTGACCCTTTTGTAGAGGGTATGCCAAACCTACCACCTGTTGTTGCCCCCGAACCCCTACGAGTCTCGACCCCTGAGCGCAACTCCAAGGAGAAGCTGGTCGACAGAGATTTGCCACGCAATTCCAAGGAGAAGCTGGTCGACAGAGATTTGCCACGCAATTCCAAGGAGAAGCTGGTCGACAGAGATTTGCCACGCAATTCCAAGGAGAAGCTGGTCGACAGAGATTTGCCACGCAATTCCAAGAGAGACCTCAGACTCCGGTAACCCATGAAGAGCCAAGGAAGGCTTCAACTCGATCGGACGATAGCGAAGTAACTCCCAAGAGGAGAAAGAGTCCTACAACCACCCCTGATTCAGCGGCCGTGCTGAAAAGACGCTCGACTCCTAGGAGCCCAACGTTACCACGGAGGAGCAGTGGCCCCGTGAAGAAGCCCTTCCGGGATGTGTTGAAGGAGGCCTTCAAAGGTGAATCCAGTGCGCACAAGATAGCTCCTATGGTATATCCCAGCTGCGAGACAGACGTTGAGTCTGAACCAGAGACTGAGGATGACTTGGAGTCCAGGAGAAGCCCACCGCAGCAGCGCTCCCCTGACTCGTACAAGAGAAGATCAGCATCTCCAGATCGCCCTTCCACAGCTGATTCCTATTCCTCATCAGAACCTAGCACGCGGGGTCCCCCACGCAGAAGACGGCCAACGAGTGGCGCTCATGATCTATCCACCATACTATCTGAGGACTCCCGCGAAGATCAGGAACCACATGGCAAGAAGGATACGGATAGCGTCTCCACTGTTTCCCAATCCACCGTGACACAGACTCCCGAAGAGGCGTTCGGCCAGCCGACACCCCTCACCAGAGAAGCGAGTCAACAGTCACAAAACTCCCAAAGATCCCGCAAGTCTGGCAGCTTGAAGCGCCGACTTACTACTAAGCACTCTGATTTGGTATCAGTGCTCTCACTTCCCGACGATGGCCAGCTGGTCCCACCCAGCCGCTCAAGGAGCATCAAGGCCTCGCGCAGCCTTCATAGAAAGCCTAGCAAGGCTAACGACAGCAGGGTCAAGGATCTGCTAGAGGAGTTTGCCGATGATGAACACTTCTATCACCGAGAACTCAAGACCTTGGTCGACGGTGTCGTCCCCGTGCTTTTGAACGAGTTTGTCCATGGAGATAATGTGGACGATGCCGATCGCAAAACAGACAGCATGGCCAAGGCTGTGGTAAATATGGGCGTCGCTCTCGAGAAGATGTGGACTTACCATAAGCGCGCTCCTCTGCATGATATTCGGAGGCTTCTTGAATGGCTTGAGGCCGTCTCGCCAGTTTATAATAACTATCTCGACGTATGGCGATTGGGATTCCAGGATCTCATTGTCAATCTCGCACCACCGAGCGGGAGGATCGACGAGAATGACTCCCTCCTGAATGCGCTACCTCGCAACGAGGACGGCGATGTGCTCAGCTACAACGGTGAGCGGGTGGATGTTGCGTACTTGTTGAAGCGGCCCCTGATCCGAATAAAGTGGATGTACAAGTTTCTCCGGGTGAGTTCCACTTGCACAACCATTGTCACCGCTAGCTTGGCGTGAACTGTCACTAACATGAGCGGTGTGTATGTAGGCGGCTGTTATGGTCATCAAGACTCCGGAAACCGAGGACTTGCTCAAATTGTACGGCAACCTCCAGGAGAAGGCCCGTACACGGCATCGCGAGGAGTTCGCTCGCATGACCGATGAGGACGCCAACAACACCGACACAACCCGCGCCAGAGACCTTCGCAACCTACGACCACTGGACAACGTTCGAATCGACCAGACCAGGCAAGTGGCAGCTAAAGACTCCTTTGAGATGGATCTTGACCACTCGAGCGGCCAACGACTTGAGTGCCAGATCGAGCTCATGCACCGAGACAGGGTCAATGTTCCTTCCGACATGGGTGATATTCTCATCCGTGACATCAGCAACAAGGCCAAGCCATGGCTTCTTTTCCCGCCTGTCCCAAGACAGTATATCTCGGCAAGGAAAGGCGAGAGTCCCCGGAGCATGATTGTCATGATCCGCGGTAGACACAACGGCGACGAGTGGTACGAGCTGATCAAGCTGTCCACCACCGAAGAGGTCCAGATTACGGACTGGCTGGGGATTTTGGGTAGCGACCCTATGCCTCCCCTCTCACGACCTAAGCCGAGGATGAGCATGAGCCTTATCCAGGTCAGCTCACCAAAAGCGGACGAGTTCGACGTCCCGATTGGTGAACCTAGCGTTATTGGCGCGTCTGATGATGAATCCAAGACGCCTAGCCGATATCACAAGCGGCAAGCCAGCGCTCCAGTTACCTCATACCCGGCACCAAATAAGCACATCCCGTACAGCGAGTCTGTGGATATATTCAGATCTCAGCCACTTACGCCAGCTTACGGAATCGAACCTGTGCCTATTCCTCGGCCACTCAACATCAAGGGTTCAGCTCCCGTTCAGCCTCCGGTGGAGCTTGGTCCTACGACCCGGGTGAAGAGGCGCACATCCTCTCCTCTCAAGCACGAGTATCACCCATCTGATACCGATTCGGAGACTGAAGACTCCGCCCTCAGCGACTCGGAGTCGTCGTCATCCTCCAGTGATGAGTTGGACGAGAATGATGTTCCTGATACGATCCCAGGTTATAGTATCAAGCAGCCTTTGCCTCAGATCGTTGAAGAGTCTGTTGTCTCAGACAACACCATAGCGCCATCGCAATCGGCTTCTCAGGTCGGAGCGCCTCATCCAGGGCAGCAAACACCGCCAGAGGGGCCTGTGCAGAGGTTCGTTGCATCAGTCTCATACTGGTCCAACAGAAAGGGTATCTGGAGGGAGATCAATACCGAACCCTCGCGCATCCTGGTCTTCCCAGGAAGTATGGAGGTACACATGCTCCACGAAAACCCTGGGAACAAACAGGCATATCCTCTGCAGACCTCTGGCACCTCCGAGGTCGACATGGCGAACAGAGAGGCTGGAGGCATTGTCCCTCTCATTTGCCTCATCCTCACGCCAGTGGTCATGATCCGCCGTAGTACGGCGCTTGACCTCGAGGTCCGCAGCCGCGTATCTCCCGAGTCTCGCCTGAGCAGCATTGACAGCGGCATGTTCCGCTTCCGCGCCGCGAGCCAGGATGAAGCGAAGGCCCTGTACGAGGCGGTGCACCGAAGCCGGCTGAACAATGCTAGGTACATTCAGCTTGCCGAGGAGGCACGCGTCCGTTCCTTTGGGCAACAAGTATATAACGAATCTGGCGCCGGTAGCGCCGACGGTACTGAAACCTCAAGCCGTCGGAAGGGCATCTTTGGCCGCAAGAACAGTTATCGCGCATCCACTCGCGCGCCCAGCCAGCACAGCAGCGCAACCACCAGCGTTTCGGCTACAAGCTTCTTGCGCCGCCTGCTCGGCGGCGAGAACAAGTCGTTCAACATCGGCAAGTCCACCGTCGACAAGCAATCCCGCCCCGGCTCCATCGCCGGAAGCGGTGGTGCCCACGGCGGCGGCAGCGGCAGCCTGTACTCCAGCGGCTACTCCTCCGGCACCGGCGGCAATGACTCCTCAACTCCGCCGCGGAGCGCATCCGCCTCCGTCTCCGGCACCGGCAGCCACTCCCCCAGCCGCTGGAGCACCGGTCTCGCCAAGCCCTTCACCCCGGGTCAACCGCTCGAGATCCGCTGCCACTTGAACGTGCAAAACAACCGCTGGGCCGACAAGGGCGACTGCATCCTGCACATCAGCCGTCCTCCCCCTGGAGTACGTCAGGAACTATCACTCTACCACGGCCTAGAGAAGCGCATCATCGTGACGCACGCCACCAAGAAGGTTTCCGACAAGCCACTCATTTTGTTAGATGCCGTGCTGGGATCCAAATCCTTCAGCATGCTGGGAACAAAGGGCATCATGTGCAGCGTCTGGGAGAACCTGCGCGACGAAGAGGGGAATGTTGGTCTAGCACCCAGGACCGGCACGGTCGCGGGAAAGGTGACCAAGTGGTGCTTCCAGTGCAAGAGCGTGCAGCAGGCCAACTGGATCTTTGGCATGGTCACGAGCGAGGTGGAGGGGTTGATGCTCTAGGCGATGCGTCATCCCCCGAATCCGACGAATCTGGATCTGGAGCCTGTGTTGGAAGATATTATGGAAGGAGAAGAGGTTGGTGGGGAGAGCAGTAGTGGAAGTGGAAGTGGAGGCGGCGGGAGTAGGAGTAGCGATGGGTATTGCTACATGCCAACAACATCAGTTATACAGGATGAAAGGAGGAGGGAGATGTGGAAGAGGAAACTAGACGAAAGTCCGGAAGGGAAACGGAGGAGGGAGAAGAGAGCGGAGGAGAGGTTGGTCAGGTTGATGACGATGTCTGCCGGCGCCGCGTAGTGCAGAGTGCAGCACTGCAGCTGGCGACGCAGACTTTGGTGGAGTTTGGTTGGGTTTTTGCATGCTTGTCAACTGCAAATTGCAACTATCTTGCAGATGGGCCGGTCGGTGATGGAGCGCGTCATGCATTGCGTTGGTTTTACCTGTTTCTCTATGTTCTATAGCCTCCACGGACGGCTTCTTATACCCCCTATACATATACCTATACCTGTATCCCTCCCTCTACATGGCTTCAGCGAGTCGAGCCTTAGGGGAGGGTTTTCTTATTCGATAATCACTATTACTATTGAGAAGCATTTGTCTCTCCTCTCTTCTTTTCGCCTTCTTGTTGTGATACCAAATACTCCTTCCTCCTCGAGGCATTCTTCTACTTTGTCTTTTGGGCGGACACCGTACGCACTTGCATGACACACAGGGTGAGAGGCTTTTTTCGTCTTGATTTGTCGTCAGTCGGAATATACCTCTAGAGTTCTTAGTCAGAGGAAAGGGCTATGTTGAGTTCAGTCTAGATAGAGACCACTACATCTGGTCAAGTAAGGGTTTGTTTGTCAGCGTTAGTCCAGTGTAGTGGTAACAGTCTACCGGTGAAATCATTCGAATGACATACACAGTACAGCCTAGTTCAGAGCTATCCTCAAACTGACATTTGCATTTTCTTCAAAAGACCTCCCCTTCTTTTTGCTCCCTCGTTGTTCATTCTGTACTCGTTCCCACTTCCTCATCCCTCCATGTCTCCCTAAACTCTAGGGTAGTCTCGTTCCCTCCTTCCGAGCCAGGGCAAAGAAGCCCATAACCATGTGACGGCAAGAATTTTTCACACACTCTTCTCTGGAGCAGTTATTGATTGGGAAGGAAGGAAGGGAGGAAGGAAGGAAGCATTTTGTCATCTTTGCTTGGGTGGCTCTTTCCTCAGATGGCAGGTAGGCGTCATTCATCTCACATCACGCTCTTTCCCACTTCCAGATCTAGACAAATGAGTATCGCGCCTTCCTTTGCCGCCAACAGCGTAACGGCTGAGATAGGTTTGGAACTAACCAGCCCTTCCACTCTCTCCCCTCCATAATGAATATATCTGGCGAGTCTTATCAAACACACTTCGTTATAACCTCGATTGCTCAGCTCTTGGCTTGACATCCGTACCCTGAATATGTAAAACCAGATTAAGGTCCAGATAGCGTGAGACCTTTCCACCTTTCCAATTCCCGCCGCTCCTGCCACATTCCTGCCGCCGCCGCCGCCGCCGCTACCGCCCGGCCGGCACGCCCTTCCTTCCCCAGACATCGGACGACAAGAACCACCTGCCGCAGGCACCATATAAGGTCCCTTATCTGACCCCTCTACCACAACGGGCCCTGTGGTCTTATGGCGCAAGTGGTTCCCGTTGATGAAAACATTGCCGGGTGCGTGGGTACTCGAGGTATAGTTTTCGTAGGTCGTAGCTGGAGTATTATTGTTCGTTCCACAAGCTTACCTGGGCGACTTAGCTTTTTGCTTTTTTAATTTGGTTGGGGAATTGTTGGGGATCTTGGATATGGGATTTATCCTTTTTTGTTTTTTGTTTTGGTCAATAAATTCGTCGTTGTAAAGTTGCGCGGAACGTGGAATCACATGGCCTTCAACCTAGATGCTCAGTCATTTTTGGAAGTCAAAGCACAAGAGCAAGTGATGAACCACAAAGGTAGAACAAATAACCTGTTCCATGTACAACTAAGCTATTATACGATTATGGTTAAGTATTAGCAGACCCTGTGAGATCTTGTTCAACCATCTTGTCCTGATCGTCCCTCGCCTTCTTCTCCTGCAACGCCAGCGAGAGAAGCATCAACACAGTCCCACCTATTACATATACTCGACCTTGAATCGATCAAGATCATCAAAATAAAAGACCATAATAACACCCAGCACATTAACATGGACCAGCTCAGCTCACATGTACACCGCGCAAGAAAATTGTTCCAGACCGTCTCTTTCTTTCGCCTGATCACTTCAAGATACTACATATCCTTCTTCCCCATCGGCGAGATTCATCATCCATTGTCTGTCCACCTATCATCCTCTCTCCTCTTTGCAGATCCTCTCATATCCACAAACCAGTATTATTATCAGCTGAGTCGAGGTGCAATAACAACCTCACTCAAGGGATGTCAAACCAAAACAAACGCCGCCCAATGCAACCTGTAGACACCGCTGACCTGGTCAACGGTGCTAAGGATTCAAAAACCAATTACCAAAATTCCAACGCTTTTTTCCAGAGAGCCCAAGGTCAGACACATCAATGCCCTGCCTTGTCTCTCAAAACAACTTCAAGTCCCTGTCCAGAGAGGACCAAAAAAACATTATCAACAACAGTCGCTATGCAGTTGGGTATCATCACCATCCAGTGATGTCCGTAAGGAGTGTGTGTCTAAAGCTCGCCGAGTATGTCGTCGAGATGCAAGTGTCGCAAAAAGGAATGTCTATGAGTTGGGTATATATGCGATTCGTCGATCCGTATAAAAAGGAGTGTCTATAGTTCGTCATGGGATCCAGCCGTTGGGTATATATAAAGGAGTGTCTATGCGTCATTGAAAGGAGTGTCGTTAAGGAGCGTCGTGTGCTGTCAAGTGCAGCGTCGTTGCAGTCGTTAAAGGAGTGTGAGATGCATCATGATGCGTTGAAATGCTGCAAAAAATATCGTCGTGTGATCGTAAAGGAACGTGGTATGCAATCGCGTCTGTGTCGAAAAGAAAGAAAATGCTGAAAAGAGATGGGCACCGGATGCCAGATTCAGTTCAATGTGATGTGCTAAGGCCTTTCGTCCTTTATGTAAGGCCTTTCGTCCTTTACGTTCTCATCGTCCAGGTAATTCGAAGGTATGGAGGATATCGAGATGCTGTGGCCATGGCTCGAGGGTGGTGTGAATATCATCGATGGGGTTGGCGACTCTGGGAGCGGAAGCCTGGTGGAGTATTGTCCGGGACCCCGGAACGGAGAAGGGGCGAGGCTGTGTGGGGGGCCGGGCCAAAGTACGGTAAAGTCGTCCCGAGGCGGGTAGGTGGGCGTTGAGCTTAGCATTGTGGGAGTCCTGATGGCCATGTTAATTAAACCTTTGCCTCTCTTGAAAGCCGGACAGCGGCCGGTGTGGCGATCAAAGATCCTAGACCGTCCACACGGATTGGATTGGATGGACGAACCCGACACCATAGGGGCTGGCACCGCCCATCATGGGTGTAGTAGCGGAGAAGCCCATGTCGTACGAGGGGTATTCGTCCGGATCGCTGTAGGTGATGGAAGCCGCGTCGTTATAGTCACCGAAGGTACTCGTAGTGGGACTGTATGCTCCATAGGATGGGCTCGGGATGCTCAGGTACTGTGGTTGGCCAAAAGGTGCCGCGATCTGGAGCGGGCTGGGTCCGCATTCCGGGATAACGGACAAGTCATCGGTACTGTAGCTGAAAGCTGGCCTCTCTCCGTATGGCAGGTATTCGGACGACGACGCCGCGGACAAGGGCATTGGTGAACCTTCGCTTGCGTAGAAGTTATCGAACACTGGGAAAGACGGGGTACGGATCGGTTGGTTCCACCCCATGCGAGACCGGAATTCGGAGACCGTGTCAATAGGGAAGTTCATCAATGCAAGAGGGGTTGCCAAATCACCCTCGAGTTGGCCAGAAATGTTCATTGAATGCAGGCGACGCGCAATCTCCTCAACCGGGCCAATTGTCAAACTTCCAAAGTAAGCGGCGCCGATCTCAGGGAAGAGGCGCTCCATGACCAGAGCAACTGTGTAGTAGTGAGCAATGATGACCAAGGCACTGGGCGAACCATGGGTCTGTTGCAGGTACATGACGGGGAGCCAGAACAGCCACGTGCGCAGGGGTCTCAAGCGTTCAAACTGTTGGGCTACCGACAAGGTTGGGCTAACCTTGCGAGCACCCTTCAGAAAGCTGATGAGCTGGGCGACGGACTTGGTGTCCTCTCTGTTGTGCTTGAGGTGAGACTCAACCTTCTGGAGCTGCTGCAAAGTCCTCTGGAAGGCGTCAAGGTCTTCCTTGCGCGGCTGGCTGGGCTTGTGATCAGGGGCAGGAGACGGGGGAGCGGTTGGAAACGTGCTGCTTTCGGCAATGAAATCACCGAACTGAGACTCGTGCTTCCAGGGGTCCATAGCCTCAATGACCTATTATTTCCACGTCAGCATTCGCGCCTTTTTGTAACAGCGTACGCTCGCAGTCAAACGTACCGATGAGGTTCCCTGCATGAGCTGGGTCCAGCTTCGCCTGTAGAAGCATTTTGAGTTAGCCCCTCCTTGTCTGTGTAGCCGGAAGGCTGCAGTATATTGCTTACCAATCTGTGGCTTGCCACGACAGAACAAGAGATGCGGCAAGGATGGCGTCAGAAGTGTCCTTCGAGAAGGTCCCGATGGCTTCCTGGAGACCCTTCAAGGCAATACCCCGATGCTCATAAGCCATGTTTCCGACCAATGGACAATCGGTCAAGTATGCAATGTGCATGGCAGAGAAAGCCAACAGCGAATGCAAGACATAGTTATGGGTAGCACCAATCTTGATGATTCTAGAAAACCTGTTAGCGCCCAGCCCAAGCCAGTGTTGACGTGTCAAGTGTTAATCTTACGTCGGGATCTGCCGAGTCCACAAAGTGAACCCGTTGGCATCAATTTCCATCATCTGATTGCTGATCGAGGCAACGTGGTGGATCAGGCGCAACTCGTCTGTGCTGAGATACTGAGGTGCCGGAGTCGGGTAAATGTTAAGGTTCGGGAACGGGAAGAGACCAGTGCGCTGCCACTGTTCAATGATAGCCTCGATCTCGGGCGTCCACATAAGATCCGGCTTGTCAGGAGAAGTAGACCGGTCCTCAGCGACAGGAATGTCATTGTATGGACAACGGATCTTGTGCTTGGTGCAGTTGCGGCACTGGGGAAAGCTTTCATCACAACGAATGTGGCGGCGCTTGCTGTGTGATTGTTAGAAAGCAGTTCTGCATACAACTTGTCACGGGTTGAGTAAGCTTACCATGTTTCGCATCCCTTTCGGGACTTGGTGTGACTAGAACAAATGTCAGTGAAAGACAACTCGGAGTGCGTGCACAAAGAAGCTTACCTGCGCCTAGGAGGACCACCGCCGGGACCAGCCATTGTGACAGTAAGTTAGTTGAAAAGTATTAGCGAGAGAACTGTGAACATGTTAGCACAAATCTCCGAAGATGCAAAACACACGGACAGATGAGGCACTAACAAGAAGCAGAGACACAATGGACCCTGGTGACGTCGAAGTAGCGAACGTGATGGGTTGATGCGAGGACAGGAGGCGTATGCTGTGCCTTATACCGATGACAGATACTGAGACGGCAACGCTGCCTTCCTGAAAGGTCGAACTAGAGCGAGCGTGGTTCGGAGTAGTTGTTAAACGTGAACAACCTGATAGTCAGGTGCTTGAGCGCTAACTACCTGAAGTAGCAAGTCGGTGATGGTGCTGAGTAACCGGTTGCTTTGTGCTGAATCGTTCACAGGTGCGTCGTCTGAATAACCTCAATATCCAAGATCTTCCCTAAAATCCAGATCCAAATCTCCTCCTTTCCTTCACAGTGGTAGCGATCGTGGGTGGTGATAGATTTTGCTTCTTGCGTGTTTCCAAATGAAACCGGATATCCAAAGCGAATGCGGGCGTCGGTTTGTGGCTGATTTGAGTTTTCAAACAAGCGAGCAGGTCTTAGTAGGTGTATGGCAACATCTACTTGGTGATTTTGATTCTTGTCTCCTTTTTTTCCTGTTTTCCGTGGATATCCAACGAGAGTGGTTGGTTAAGCGAGAGTCAGATGAATGGGGGTGTTGTGATACGGATCTCCTGCGCTCTCTTCGATTCCAGATGAGTTGTTGTTGTTGTTGAAGCCGGAGCGTGCACTGGAGCGAATGAGTTGAGCTGATGAGACAGAGTTGAAGTCTTTTCGTTCTTTTTCAAGTGGTGAAGGCTTCAGTGTTGTTTCGCAGGGTCGAGTTGAGTAGGCGTAGCGAGGGGGGGAGTTTCCTTCCTTCCAAATCTTTCCGTCTCTCCAAACCACCAAGAAAAATGAAACAAGCGAATGACAGGAGTCGACGAGGACTTCCTAAGGGTGCTAAAAGCGAATGTGGGAGGCGGAACGACAGCGGAGGACTGTGAATCAGACCTGAGGTTGATGATGTACAGTTAGTGAGATGGGTCGTAAAGGAGAGGGGGCGCGATGTGTCCGGGGGAAGCCCAAGTGTTAAATAGCGCCAGTGCGGACTGGGTCTTGTGGGCTTGGGTGCAGACGGGCGTGACGAGCGTGACGGGGGACTGCTGGGTACCACTTGCGCACTTGGCCCTGTCTGCAGGTGCGGACTGTCTGCGGACTGGTGCAGTTTCCGCGCACCTTCCATGTTCTCTTTGGGATTGGGCAGAGCCGCCTGATCATTGGCTTACACGCCGGGGCCTTGTCACTGCCCGCCTACCTACCATTCAACACTCCTTCCCACTGTGTGCTCCAGTGCTCCAGTTGCTCCAGTGTTCTTTCCGTGTATCCATGGATTGTTCCCCCATCTGCCACAACACCAAACCTAACCTGTGCCGTCATTGGCTTGGCGAAGTCCACCGTCTGAGCAGAGGAGGGGACGGGACTCCGAAAGAAGAGAACCCCCAAAAATGTATCCACACTGCTGCTCGCTGCCCTGCACACCCACCAGAACCGAATGCGACCTGAATGGGCACTGCATCGCTGCAACCACTGCACCCACTCTGCACAATCCACTCGCTGCTGCAGGCAATGATGGAGGTGCATGAGGTGCCCGCTGCGTGGACATCATGATCGAGGGCGAGCGCTGGTGACCTGGAGGTATCGGTACCGCGGTAGACGAGGGTGCCGATGAGCATCATCAACAACAAAGTGGAAGTCAAAGAGCCACTGACCGCGGAGCATCGCCGCTAGGAGTTACAGCCTTACAATAGTACCTAGGTACACGCAGGGCACAAGCACGCTGTTCGACAAGGTATCTGGATAATTGATGGGTTGGATGGGTGGATGGTTGTGTGCAACCGTTCGATTCTCTGTCACTAGCGAGTCCTCCACTCTGCACTCAGCAGTGGTCGATGTCGGCCTGATATCCAAATTCATCGACGACCAACGGAGCATCCAACGGCCCATCCGGTAGGTAAGCAACTGGCATCCAAGAGAACAGAACCACTTAAGCACAGGGCGCAGCAGACATGACAGCAACATCAAGCATAAAGCAACAACGACAGCTTCTGGTAACCTGCCCCATCCGGTTAGCTGTACATACTATGTAAGTAGAGGTATGTAGCGACAGTTCGGTTTTGTTCCGTCGTCATCCTGACTCCCGACTCTCCCAAAGATATGGGACGCTACGAACCATCTTGCTGGACTCATCCGGCATTGAGGAGGAGTGATGAGTGGTCGGCCACGGTTGAACTTGCTGACAGACACAGAGAGACAGAGAGCGAGAGCAAAGAAGAAAAAAATGAAAAAGAAACATTGGCAGTTTCGACAAATTACCCCCGATTGGCTCAGGTACGTACCTACTCCACCCAAAGGCTACCTTACCTTACCTTCAACACTACGGAATAAAGGGCACAGCCGGGCGGAAACGTGTGAAAGACATCGAAGAGTGCGGAACTGCTATGATCATCCATCCAGTTTCTTGGGAACAAGGGTGATGAGGGTTGGAATGACGGAACAGGATCTCTCCTCCGATTTTTTTCTGTGTCCTCTCTCCACGGTCCACTCTTTGGATGTCAGAGATGGAGGAGGCTTGTTGTTATTGCGTTCGGTACCATTGCGGAGACGGAGACACGGCAGAGAGCGAAAGAAAAATAAGTGGAAGCAAAGCAGGCGTTCGAAACGAAACGAAGCGAATCGGAAAACGAGCGGACCATCTACCTGCAAAGGGCAAAAGAGGTGACCGATCGAACGGGGTTTGTTGAATGGAACTCTCTCTCTTCTCCATCTATCCCCGGCACCCAATCAACCAACTGAGGGAGGAGGAGAGGGCACCTTGGAGGGCCTCGCTTCTCCCCAGGCCACTGTTGTCGCACCATGTCATCGTCACTGCACGTGTGTGTGTGGTGATGCTGGTGTTGTAATGGCGAAGTACTGGAGTTAGGTAGCAGTAGTAAAAAGGGGACTAGTTTACACTAGTAGAGGTAGGTAACGTAGCGTAGCTTCTATTTTCTTTCTTTTCCCTCGGTGATCGACGGCCGAGGGACACAGTAAGGGTACTCTACAGTGTATCTACTTTACCATTACCTCAACTCTTTGAGGAAATGACAACGTGATGAACATAGTACCATTTTTGTTGCACTCCAGTGTGATGAGATGAGGCTCATCCTTTGGACTATTGTTTGGGTTCTCGTTGCCGAAACTGCCTACCTTGAGGCATGCGGTGCGCAGAGAAATAGGTAAACATCTGGTAACATCCTTGACCTCACTTTGAGCGGGGGGATAAACCGACTGTGTTCGATTCCAAACCGACTGTGTGGAGCCAAGGTCTAAGTCTGTTGCGGCGGCCTGTCCCACCTCCCTTGTCGTGTGGGTCCAGTCCACACCTTCCTGTATTTTAGCCCTCCACATGGATTCTTTTTCCCTTTCTTCTCTAGTCTTCTCTATAGCACACACATCTACACATCCTTTTGCCCTCGTCTCTAAGAAAGTCATCTCCGGCAACCTAGATTAGTGGTTAGGGTTGGCGGTTAGGGTTAGGTGCTAGGGTTAGTTCCGGGGGTGTAGGGGGCCGGTGAGAGGCCTCCGCATATGAATGTGAATTGAGCGCTTCGGAAAAGGTAGTTTTGAGCTCTCATTGTCGTTATTCAAAATAATACCTTCTTGTGAGGACTTTTGGTGACGGTTGCTGGCGCGCGATGTTGATGCCAAGCTTGGGGTCTTGGCTGAGCTTGGCAAGCTTGGCTCTCAGTTTGTATGGCCCCACACAGGCGGCTTGAATGGGACACAGTCGGTTTATCCGGGTCGATCGGGTGCTTTAGGCCTGCGGTTCGTTTCCGCTGTTGTCAGGCTTTGTTTCACGTCCTGTCTTCGCGAGGCCCCTGTTCGCAAGGTCCTTGGAGTTTACAGAACCATGATGAGAACCTCTATAGCTCTGCCAGCTGGTCCGAAATTGAGGGCCCTTTTTGTCTTACCAACAACACTCTCCATCGGCTACCAGTATGCGGGATCTGTACATAAAGTCTATGAGTGGGATTTGTGTCCTGGGAAAACGCTATGATGAAGCAATGTACCTACCTGCCTGCCTGCCTGGCGGCTTCATTTCGTCCCAGAACGTTGGTCATTTGTTTCTCTGTCGTTGGTAAGCTCTACAGCCGGTTCATGGCTCTTCCATTTCGTCGCCAAGGCCTTAGCTCAAGTTCAAGTTTGTCAAAGTGTTCCGCTGTGATGTGTGTGTGTGTGTGCTGTCAGGTGCCGTGGTGGTTTTTCTCCGAGCTTCTGGCGCCTGTGGAGTGCAGCACGCATTGCCCTGACAGCGGGCCTGAATGACACTGACTGCGCGCACTGCCCGGCGGTAGGTAAACGGATCATACCCATACTGTGTGAAAAGATTAAGATTGATACTGTCATCCTACAGCTCCAACGGCGGCGGCTTTGCTTGGTAAACTTTATCTCTCCAGGTCGGACGTCAATCTCGACGGGACTTTGAGTACAAGAAACACCCTCACCACCAATTGCCATGGCGTGACGATGGCCACAGAACGCTTCTCGTTCGACCAAGAGCGGTTATTTCTACTGGCTGAGCATCTCTCAGGGCAGCTGACTGTGATCTATTCTGGGCCCTTTTAATCAGGCACAACAGCAGATCCGGCAGGAGCTTGCCGAGGTTTTAGCTCAGGTCATGATCATCACTGAGCTACGGAACTTAAGTGGGAGCCAAGAGCCTACTCCACCTTTTCTTGGGCGGGTTTCCTTCTTTTTATTCTGTTGCATTGTCCTGCGCGCCCGAGCGCTCGAGGTGTCATCCATATCGAGTTGGTTAGTTGTAAGTTTACCTTTGAGCAAGCTGAGTACGGCATAGTCTGTGCATGTGTTGGTAGGGTCTTGGTTCTCTCCCGCGGATATTGAGTGATAACAGAAAGTGCAGGTAACCATTACGTACCTTTTCCGACAACGGCTGGCCGAGGGTTGGGCCATTCCATCACAAAGGACCCTACCTTCCTGTTCATCCCAAGCGGGAGAAGAAGAGGAGGCTGGTTTAAGCTCATCTGGGGATAGCCGCCCCTGTAAGGTTCCTGGAAGAACATGTTACCTATTGCTACGTGCCCCTGGGCCAATCAGAGCACCCCATGTACCGGAAACACAATTGAGGCGGAGCTCGCATGTTCCCATGCTAGCTCTCTTCTTTCCTCTGTCAATGGTCCGTTCCAACCTCCAATGTTCCGTGGGTGGGCAACCGACGACCTGTCTACCTACCTCTCCAGTATCGAGCGAGAGACTTTTGGAGGCACGCTAATAACAAAAAAGCTGGCAGTTTTAGGTGGTGGTGGCCCGAAGGAAATACTGCCACTTTTTTTGTCATCAGCGTGGGAGGGTACAAAGCGAAAAGGGAAATTGTCACGGATATGGACGTGGACGGGCACTGACCGTTTGGGATATGGCCTGCATGACGCACGAACTTGACACTGACACCAACATCTCACGGCCCTGGTTGTCTCGTTGCCAGTCGGTTGGGGGCTTTGTGATTATCATTTGAGTAAAGTCCGTCTTCCCCCGCCTGCGGTGCGCCAAAGTATAAAGCCAACGTTACTATGGACCACTTTGGTTAAAATTGCAACCGGGCGCAGTAGCGGTGCTGGAATTAACGACAGTCCTTCAATTTCTTGAGTGGTCTTTATGTCCAGGAAGGGGGCCAGAAACAACTGCCTGTTTAGTTGCCGTTGTGAGGGGAAGCTTGGGTGGTTGACGAGGTCTTTGATGGTCGCGATATCATCCTGCAGATGAGGGGGTTTGGTCAGTTCACTTGGGAAGATAACAGGCCAATGGGGAGTGGTGGAGGTTCAACTCGGAGCCAAGCCACCTCAATACAAGGAGTCCCTTTCGATGTCGATGTGTCTGTGTGACGGTGGTAGAGTGTGCCATACTCTGCGGCAGTCTCAGGCCATCTTCATCCGGGCCACCTTCCATTTTCCTCGACAGTCGACAGGGACTTGGGAAAGCGCTCGAATGGTTTGCGTCGACGGGCGTGCGTGCCCAGTGGTTGAATGCCCTGGATTGCGAGCAAGAAGCAGAGGTGTTACGCGAAGCCCACGTCAGGTTTCTGAAGAGAAAAGTCTTCCACTGAACAAACCCAATGATCATCCAAGAAGAGCCTGGAGACGTGACATGGTCGGGTCCCGGGTTGAGTTTGCTCCGAATCATCCCTTCCTCAGATCTTGATGCCTTCGAAAGCACCTTCCAGTTTTCGATCTGTTGAAATAATTTGGACGATAAGTAGCAGCTTCCAGGTTGATGTCATCATGGCGCCGGGATCATCATCGAAGGCGAACGGATGAACACTGTAGAGTTCCTTCCCTTTGTGGTATGAACTTCCTGACGCGCACGGAAGGAATCGCCAGGGCACCCCTTTCCCCTCTCCCGAGCTACCGGCCCTACCGGCACACAGACGAGCGCGCACAAATCCAAACGCAGAATTCCAATAAGGTGGCAGGGACAAATTCTTTCCATCCACAAAGCAGTTGGAGGTTTCTACCAGACCTGCCAGTGAAAACCCTTTTCGTCAGATGTCCATTTTTTTTCACGCAAGACAAGACCAGCTACTGTCCACCCACTTGTCCACTTGCCGAGGACCAACTTGCCGATTATATGCGAGCGCGAGCACCGACAGAGCGTAGCGTTTCTGGGATGCTAGTAAATAGTAAGTCCTCTCATGTTGGTGACCGGTACTCCTCCGCGCCGTCCTCCGTGAAAGACTCCTCCTACATCGGCAGCACTGCCGCATCGCTATACATGCGTACCTAGGCGAGACAGAGAATACTACCTCCCGGCTCCCTACCCTGAGTTCCGGGGCAACGAACGGAACGGATACAGTACGGGTTGTCAAAGTCTCTGGCACTCGGGCTCTGTCAGTTAGGTGTGTACTACCGCAAACCCCGGCCTCCTTGTAAGTTGTAACGGACCATTCGGCTGTGCCATGATTCGAAATTCTCTCGCGGAGCCGCCCGTTGCCCGTGAGCCTCCCGAGGTCAGACATTCCGCTACGGGACAGTACGGGATCAGACACGGCCGTGAAAACTCCACTGCTCTGCTCTCGGCTCTCCATTTTTCAAGAGAAAAAAACATTCGCCTCTGCTTTTCTCCGTCTTCGACCGTTGTGGCGAGCCGCAGATATCCCTGCATCATGGATCGAGCGATGGAGCCTCAACTCGACAGTCCACCGTTGACGGGCAGTGGAGGCCGGTGGTCCCGGTGGTCCCGGTGGGGGTTAGTGGAGGCCAGTGGAGAGGCAGCATCGACAGAAAACATGCCAATTGTTTCGAGGGTACGTACAGAGTCGCAACTGATACTCTCGCGACGGACCATACCCAGTTGAAGAAACTTAAGCGAATTGTGACCCACGGCACCACCGAAAAGGAGATTTTTATCGACCCCATCACCATCGGCCGGACACGATTGTCTGCATGTCGATGGCTTGACTACAAGCGACAGATGGTGGTGGATGGGATGGATGGACGATGGGTCGAACATAATCTTCTGTGATGAGTACCTCTAAGTTTGAGTTTTGCCCTCACCCCATGGTTATCGTGCCCGAAGGAGACCGATAATGATGCAAAAGTTGCTAACCCTTGTCTATAGCTTTTGGTTGAGAAACTAACAATTGGAGCGCGGGGGGATCTGGTTGGATGAAACAATCGTTTCTCGTGTCCATTTTTGGATACTTGCCTGCCGTCTCAAGCCCCTGCGACTCCTTTCTTCTCACCTCCTGACTGGCCTTTCTATTGAGCTTGGCGGCCGGGGCGCGATGCATCGTCATTGCCGTGAGGCTCGGTTTGCTCGATCTGGGGGACGCCAACGACAACGACGACAATGCTGCCAGGTCCCCTTCTTTCACCCACCAGTCCACCAGTGAGGTTTTCTATAGCGAGCAAGCTCGCCATGTGACATTTGTCACTACACATGCATGCTATGGAGTGGCTTACAAGTTACAACACCCCAGAGCGAAAAACATGCTTTGACATGCACTGGCTAGTTGCCCTTGACATGTGCTATAAGCACAGACCTCAGTGTCTCTGTCCTCGACTCTTGGACTTGTTTTGTCTGGGTCGAGAAGTGGTCAGCCTGGGTTCGGTTGCGATGAAGCCCATCTCGCTCCCTGATCCTATCAGGTCTTGGTCTTTCTCTTTTGTTCTTTCATGGAATTTTCGGAGACAACGACAGGCCAGCCGGCAAAAGGTCATGGACAGGTGGTGTGCAGGTGTGCTAGCCTCCTCGTCCACGCCGTCGACGCCATCCACGCCCGTCCCACGTTCACCCATGGGTTTGTCCTAGGGTTTGTCCCCTGAAGTTTGCCGCTTGACTGCTTTGGGCGTAGTCGGTTTCTATTCTTAAAGTTAACCTTCGGAATCGGTAACCAGCAAGACCCCAAACTGTAACCAGCAAGACTTTCCCCACTTTTTATATGTGACTGGCATTTCCAGCCGCCAGCATACTGTATACACATCGCTGCAGCGCGCACACCGCCAAATCTACGTCGCTCGTTTACGTAAAATTATTTAGATTTATAAATCTAATCAATTGTTTACTACTACGAAGGTTAATACGGTTCCTGCCAGCGCAATTGCTATCCTTATTATTATACTAGCGGCTGCACTTACTACCTACCCTAAAATTGATACCTACGGTATAAGTGTTGGCTAGAGTATACGTACCTACCCTAATTTTGATATCCGCCGTATAAGTATTGCCTAGAGTATTAAAGAACTCCTATATATCCCTGTAAGTATATTGGAGGTATTAAAGGTAGTACTATAGGGATTAGAGCTCGATTATACTACGTTGCTAGTATAACCTATCCCTCTCCTTGCTATTAGTTAGAAGGCGGCGGACCGTCCTAATATTGAGGTAATTATTTAATAGTAATTAGTACCCTATAATTAAATTAATTAGAGCCGTTAGGAGCTAGTATATAGTTGTAATACGGCTATTACTAGATTGGCGGCTATTATTAACTTTAGGGATAGGGAGATAGGGAGGGTACTAATACTCTTTGGGAGTAATACAGTGAGGGCGAGGGAGTTGGAGTCCCTAATAGGGGTATTAGGGGTATTAGAAGAGGAGGAGGAGGTGCTATAGCGGCTAGGGCCGTTATTAGCGGCGCTAGTATTCTCTAGGATAAGATATTTTAGAAGAAGCTCTTGCGAAAGCGGTTTAAATCTATTTAAGTAAGAGGCTCCTTTTTTATTTCTTTTATTTCTTATTATTATTAAGTCTTCCTACTACTGCGGCTACTACTGCGGTTACTACTGTAAGGCTGTCTTAGCTAGCGCCTCCCTCCCCTCTAAGCATTTCGCTATATTGGCCGGCGAGCTTCTTCGTTATAAGACGGTATACGGCTATTATTATACCGGTCGTAGTCGACGGGCGCGGCGGCGGCGGCGGCGGCAACGATAGGCGGGCCTTCAATATTAAACGGCTTGTTAGCCTCTAGGTTCAAAATCTCCTATAGCGTTAACCTATTAATGTAATTATTTATATTAAGATTAGGCACCGCTAATCTCCTTCGACGACCGGGTAATATATTGGGGTCTTGGATCCTTAAGCGAGGGTTAGTTAAGTATAATTAAATAAGCAATATGTAAGAACTAATTAAAATCTCGTTGTTGAGCTTTATCTAATCTATTACTGCCGTCTAGTATTAGTTACTAATATTTATTTACATCTTAAATTATTAGTGCTTTTAGGGGATTCTTCTATAATAATTCTAGTATTAAATATTTGTAGGGAAGGCTATATTGCGTTATAAATACCCTTTTACAATTGGTATATGGCTATTGCCTTGGATCCCTAAGCTAATTATTATATACGTAATAGTACTATAGTTATAATAATTTTAAGGGAAATAATAAAATTTTTATTAAGAGTTTTCGAAAGAGACCGGCTCTTTTATATTTATATAAGAAAGACTACTTCGCTTCTATTGAATCGATATAGTACCGCTCTACTTGAGTAGTAGTTGCGTTGTATATATATACGTAGAATTGATCTAACGAGGCGAGATAGTTTTTAAGGAAGCGTTTGATAGCTTTGTAAGTAGATTCTATATAGTTAATTGCCCTAATACTATAATTTTTAAGCTTTGAAACTATATAATTATTAAATTTATTAATCTATAGTAAATAATACTTACGTAAGTAATGTATAAGGGTTATAAATATTAACGAAAAAGGTATATAATTTATTATAGAGATAGGGGGAGATTGAAACGTATAAATCTAATGTCGAAATTTATTAATTAGTAACTACTATACCCTTTTATAGCGATTCTCGTCGTTAGCGTATACAACCTTCTTCTATACCTTCTAAAACCCCTTATATATATTGTAATAAAATCGATAATTAGAACTAGTAGTAGGCACGTTACTACGAAGCTCGTCAACTGTACTTCTAATACTAAGCGTTTTAATACTAAGGGGCGCGATTCTATTAGCCTTATTTGTATTAATAACTTATTATATAAGGCGGTTAGCTATAGCGTTATCCGCAGCCTTATTTAGGTCTTCGCTATCCGGCGCATTATTAACGTACTCTTCGTTATCCTTATTGGGCTCGTCGGGGTCGCCGTCTTCGTTAGCCCGGGTAGGGTCTTAATATAATAGAGGATTAGGGCTATTGCCGTTTAAATCCCGGCGCGTTTACGGGAGAATTAGTAGGTTAGGGTCGGGAGGCGGCTTAACGCTACTACAAGGACCCGGCTAAACCTATTTCTTCGTAATATGGTAGTTTACGTTCTTTATAATATATTAAATATAGAACTACTACTTTACGCCTAAATACGTAGTAATAGCAGCCTTTTTAAACCTTCTATAAAAATCGCTAATGAATATTAAGGGGTTAATAATCTTATAATTTTGTTAGAATTGCTTTAGATATTATAAATACTACGTAAAGTCTTCCTCTATCTCGCTATCTAATAGACCGAAGGCAACGTTAAAGTTATAACCTAGTGTATTAACACTTATAATATTGAGAAGGGGGAGGTTGAAGCGGTTAACCTATAAGAGAAAAAAGGGGTTAGTTAAACCCTAGATCTAAATAGTTTGGTTAATAAGGGTAATAATACCTTATATATATTATTAACCAGTAATATATAGGGGTTCTACTTCTATATTTCAATATACTATTTGAAAGTCCAAAACACCCGCTTAACTCTCCCTATACCTTACTTATATTCAACCTCGTACTTAATATTATATTCGACTTTATATTTCTCTAGAAGGTTAATAAGTATTTTAGTCGAAGTATAAGGATTATACTTTACTTTACGAATTACCTTCTAAATATTCCAAACCTCTTGGGCAATAATAGTAAATTTGTAACTCCTTAAAATCGATACTAAGTTATTATTATCAATACGGCCAAGGTTAGTAACGAAGTTATTAATCGGGTCGGCTAAATTAATACTATTTACGCTAATAGAATTAAAATTATTGAGTGTACTACTAAAGTAATAAAATATTTGGCGGGCGGTTATTCGAATAATATTAGAGAGCCTCTCGACTGTAGTAATAATAAATTTCTAGTAATCCTTACATTATTAGCGACGAAAGTTAGTATTACCTACTAAATTAGTAGTGCTTAAAACCGTTAGTTATAGTCGGGTAGAAATAGAGAGAGGGATAATTTATTTAAAAGGATAGTTATATTGCGGCTATATCTCCTCTATATACTACTTATACCCTCCTCTTTTATAGAGTATAACCTTTATAGTATACTTACACCTAGTCTATTTTATTGCCCTATTGCGAATCTTATACCCTATATTCTAATATATACTACCGTAGTTACACTTAA